>JAIUJO010000739.1:30000-32500 GCA_023846275.1 Vanilla planifolia
AGAAGGAGATGAAGAAGAGGAGAAAGAAGAAGAAGAAGAAGAAGAAGATGTAGAAGAAAAAGAAGAAAAAGAAGAAGGAGAAGGAGAAGAAGAAGAAGAAGGAAAAGAACAAGAAGAAGAAGAAAAAAAGAAGGAGATGATCAAGAAGGAGAAGAAGGAGAAGGAGAAGAAGAACAAGAAGAAGAAGAAGAATGAGAAGAAGAAGAAGTAGAAGTAGAAGAAGATGATGCTGATGAAGAAGGAGAAGGAGAAGGAGAAGAAGAGGAAGAAGAAGAAGAAGAAGAATAAGGAGTAGAAGGAGAAGGAGAAGAAGAGGAAGGAGAAAAAAAAAGAAGAAGAACTAGAAGAAGTATAAGAAAGAGAAGAAAAAGAAGGAGAAGAAGACAAAGGAGAAAAAGAAGAAGTAGAAGGAGGAGGAGGAGGAGAAGAAGAAGAAGAAGAAGAAGATGTAGAAGAAGGGCAAGAAGAAGAAGAAGCAGTAAAAGAAGGGGAAGAAGAAGAACTAGAAGTAGTAGAAGAAGAATATTAAGAAGAAGATGTAGCAAAAGAAGAAGAAATGGTGGAAGAAAAAGAAGTAGAAGAAGAAGAAGAAGATGTTGAAGAAGAAGAAGAAGAGGTAAAAGAAGATGAAGAATAGGGAGTGGAAGTAGTAGTAGTACTAAAAGAAGAAGAAGAAGAAGAAGAAGAAGTAGTAGTAGTAGAAGAAGAAGAAGAAGTAGAAGAAGAAGAAGTGGTAGTAGAAGAAGAAGATGATGATGATGACGATGATGATGATGATGAAGAAGAAGAAGAAGAAGAAGAACAAGGTGAAGATGATGATGGAGAAGAAGATGAAGGACAAGAGGAAGAAGAAGAAGAGGTAGAAGAAGAAGAGGAAGAAGAAGAAGAAGAAGAAGAAAAAGAAGTAGAAGTAGAAGAAGAAGAAGATGATGATGATGAAGATGATGAAGAAGAAGAAGAAGATCAAGAAGGAGAAGAAGAAGATGTTGATGACGAAGAAGTCGAAAGAGGGAGAGTGGAAGAAGATGAACAAGAAGAAGAAAAAGAAGTAAAAGAAATAGAAGAAAATGAGTTGATCATGAATAAGAAGAAGATGAAGATGAGGAGGAGCACAAAGAAGAAGAAGAAGAGGGGAAAGAGGAAGAGGAGGAAGAAAATGTGGATCAAGAAGAAGATAAAGAAAAAGTAAAAGAACGAGAACAAGAAGAAGAAATTGGAAAAGAAGAAGAAGAAGAAAAAAAAAGAAGAAGCAAAAGAAGAAGAAGAAGAAGAATAGGAAGAAGAACAAGAAGAAGAAGAAGAAGAAGAAGATGATGAAGAAGAAGAACAAGTAGAAGACAAGGAAAAAGATGAAAAAGAAAAGGAAGAAGAAGAAGAAAAAGAAGAATACGAAAAAGAAGAGGAAGAAGAAGAAGATAAAGAAGAGGAGGAAGAAGAAGAAGATGAAGTAGAACAAGAAGGAGAAGAATCAAAACAAAATAAAGAAGAAGAAGAAGAAGAAGAAGATTAAGAAGAAGAAAATGAAGAAGAAGAAGAAGAAGAATTGAAAGTAGAAGATGTAGAAGAAGAAGAAGAAGAAGGAAATGAAGAACGAGAATGAGAAGGAGAAAAAGGTGATGGAGGAGGAGGAGGAGAAGAAGAAAAAGATGTAGAAAAAGTAGAAGCAGAAGAAGAAGAATAAGTAGAATGCAATAAAGAAGAAGAAGAAGAAGGAGAAGAAGATTGCGAAGAAGAAGAAGAGGAAGAAAATAAAGAAGAAGACAAAGAAGAAAACAGGAAGAAGAAGAAGAAGAAAAGAAGAACAGGAAGAAGAGAAGTAGATGAAGATGGAGAAGGAGAAGAAGAAGAAGATGTAGAAGAAGTAGAAGAAGAAGACAAAGAAGAAGATGAAGAAGATGATGAAGAAGAAGAAGAACAAGGTGAAGAAGAACATAATACTGAAGAAAAAAGAAGGAGAAGAAGATGAAGAAGAAGAAGAAGAAGAAGATGAAGTAGCAGAAAAAGAAGAAAATGACGATGATGAAGAAGAGGAAGAAGATGAAGATGAAGAGGAGCTTGAAGAAGAAGAAGAGGAAGAAAAAGAAGAAAAAGAAGAAAATGATAATAAAGAAGAAGAAGAAGAAGAAGATGAAAATGAAAAGCAGCACAAAGAAGAAGAAGAAGAAGAAAAGGAAGGCAAAGAGGAGGAAGAGGATGTGGAACAAGAAGAAGAAGAAGATGATGATGAAGTAGAAAGAGAAATAAAGTAGAAAGAGGAGTAGAAGAAGAAGAAGAAAGAAGAAGTAGAAGAAGAAGAAGAAAAACAAAAAGAAGAAGAAGAAGATGTAGAAGTAAAAGAAAAAGAAGAAGAAGAAGAATAGGAAGAAGAAGAAGAGGAAGAAGAAGAAGAAGAAGTAGAAGTAGTAGTAAAAGAAGAGTAAAAAGAAAATGAAGAAGCAAATGAAGAAGAAGAAGAATAAGAAGGAGAATAAGAAGAAGAAGACGAAGAAGAAGAAGAAAA
>JAIUJO010000739.1:37500-40000 GCA_023846275.1 Vanilla planifolia
AGAAGAAGTAGAAGAAAAAAGAAGAATATGATAATAAGAAGAATGAGGAGAAGAAGAAGAAGAAGAAGACAAAGAAGGAAAAGAAGAAAAAGAAGAAGAAAAAGGAGAAGAAGAAGAACAAGAAGGTGAAGAAGAAAAATAATAACAAGGAGAAGTGGAAGAACATGAAGGAGATGGCAAAGAAGAAGAAGAAGAAGAAGAAGAGAAAGAAGAAGAAGTAGAAGAAAAAAGAAGAATATGATAAGAAGAAGAATAAAAAGAAGAGGAAGAAGAAGAAGAAGAAGAAGATGAAGAAGAAGAGGAAGTAGAAGAAGAAGAAGAAGAAGTAGAAGTAAAATAAGAAGGAGATAGAGAAGGAGGAGAAGAAGAAGTAGAGAAGAAAAAGAAGAAGGAGAAGAAGAAGTAGAAGAAGAAGTAGAAGAAGTAGAAGAAGTTTGAGAAGTAGAGGAGAAAGAGAAAGAAGAAGGAGAAGAGCAAGAAGAAGAAAAAGTAAAAGAAAATGAAGAAGAAGAAGAAGAAGAAGACGAAGAAGAAGAAGATGAAGAAGAAGAAAATGAAGGTGAAGAAGGAGATGCAAAAGAAAAAGACAAAGAAGAAGAAAAGGAAGAAGAAGAAGAAGAAAAAGAAGGGGAAGAGGAAGGACAAGAAGAAGAAGTAGAAGATGTAAAAGAAGAACAACTTGAAGAAAAGGAAGAAGAGGAAGAAGAAGAGGAAGAAGAGGAAGAAAAAGAAGAAGAAGATGTAAATGAAGAAGAAGAAGCAAAAGTAGTAGTAGACGAAGAAGTAGAAGAAGAAGAAGAAGAGGAAGAAGAAGAGGAAGAAGAAGAAGAAAAATTGATAATGAAGAACATGAGGAAGAAGAAGCGAAAGAAGAAGAAGAAGTTGAAGAAGAATAAGTAGTTGTAGTAGTAGTGGTAGTAGTATAAGAAGAAGAAGAAGTAGAAGAAAAAGAAGAAGATGGATTAGATGAATAAGAAGAAGAAGATTAAACAAGAAGTTGAAGAAGAAGAAAAAGAAGAAGTTGGAGAAGAAGAAGAAGAAACAGAAAAGGGCAATGAAAAAGAAGAACAAGGTGATGAAGAAGAAGGAGAAGAAGAAGAAGACGACGAAGAAGAAGAAGCAAAAGCAAAAGAAGAATTTGATGAAAAAAAAGAAGAAGAAGATGAAGATGAAGTAGTTGAAGAAGAAATGAGAAAGAAGAAGAAAAAGAAGGAGACGATGAAGAAGGGGCAGAATAAAAAGAGGAAGACAAAGAAGTAGAAGAAGAAGAAGAAGAAGGAGGAGGAGGAGGAGGAGGAGGAGGAGGAGGAGGACTAGAAGAATTAGAAGAACAAGAAGAAGAAGAAGAAGAAGACGAAGAAGAAGAAGAAGAAGAAGAAGGAGATGTAAAGGAAGATGCAAAAGAAGAAGAAGAAGAAGAAGAAGAGGATGAAGAAGAAGAAGAAGAAGATTATGAAGAAGATGAGAATACAAAGAAGAAGGCCAAAGAGAAGACGATGAAGAAGTCTTATGAGGAAGATTAAAATGAAGAAGTAAAAGATGAAGAAGAAGAAGTGAAGAAGAAGAAGATGGAGAAGAAGAAGAAGAAGGCGATGATGGAGAAGAAGAAGACGGAGGAGGAGGAGAAGAAGAAGAAGAAAGAGAAGGGGTAGAAGAAGAAGAAGAAGAAGAAAAAAAAGAAGTAGAAGAAGATGTAGGAGAAGAAGAAGAATGTGAAGAAGAAGAACAAGAAAAAAAACAAGAAAGATGAAGATTAAGAAGGAGGTGAAGAAGTCAAAGAAGAAGAAGAAAAAGGAGAATCAGAATAACAAGAAGACAAAGAGGAAAAAGGAGAAGAAGGAGAAGAGGAAGAAGATGAAGGTGAAGACAAAGAAGAAGAAGAAGAACAAGATGAAGAAGAAGGAGAAGGAGGACAGGAAGAAGAAGAAGGCAAAGGTTAAGAAAAATAAGAAGTTGAAGAATAAGAAGAAGAAGGAGAAGAAGAAGTTGACGGAGAAGTAGAAGGAGGAGAAGAAGAAGTTGAAGAACAAGTAGTAATAGTAGTAGTAGTAGTAGAAGAAGAAGAAGAAGAAGAAGAAGAAGAAGAAGAAAAATAATAAGAAGAAGAAGAAGTAAGTGAAGAAGATGAAGGAGAAGATGTTGAAGGATGAGAAGTAGAAGAAGAAGAAGAAGAATAAGAAGATGAAGAAGAGGAAGAAATAATTATAATAATAATAAGAAGAAGAAGAATTGGACAAAGAAGAAGAAGAAGAAGAAGAAGAATAAGAAGAAGAAGATGAAAAAGAAGAAGATGATGTAAAAGAAAGAAAAAGATTAGGACAAAAAAGAAGAAGTTGAGGAAGTAGAAGAAAAAGAAGAAGAGGAGGAAGAAGAAGAAGAAGAAGAAGAAGAAGAAGAAGAAGATGATGAAGCAGAAGAGGAACAAGAAGAAGCAGATGTTGAAGAAGCAAAAGAAGAAGAGGAAGAAGAAGTGATGATGATGAAGAAGGAGAAGAAGAAG
>JAIUJO010000739.1:45000-77500 GCA_023846275.1 Vanilla planifolia
GTAATAGTAGAAGAATAGGATGAAGAAGAGGAAGAACAAGGAGAAGAAAAAGAGAAGAAGAAGAGGAAAAAGTAGTAGTAGAAGAAGAACAAAAAGGAGTAGAAGAAGAAAAAGAAGAATAAGAAGAAGAAGACGAAGAAGAAGAAAAAGAAGAAGGAGAAGAAGAAGAACGAGAAAAAGAAGGATGAGAAGAAGAAGGAGAAGAAGATAATGAAGAAGAAGAAGACAAAGATGAAGAAGAAGAAGAAGAAGAAGAAGAAAGAGGAGGAGAAGAAGAAGGTGAAGAAGAAGAAGAAGAAGAAGAAGCAGAAGAAGAAGAAATAGAAGAAGAAGAGAAACAAGAAGATGAAGAAGAAGAAGAACAAGAAGAAAATGAAGAAGAAGAAGAGAAGGAAGAGGAAGAAGAAGAAGAAGATGACGAAGAAGAAGAAGAAAAACTAGATGAAGAAAAAGAAGGAGAAGAAGAAGATGAAGAAGAAGAAGAAGAAGAAGAAGAGGGGAAGAAGATGAGCATAATAATAATAATAATAATAATAATAATAATAAGAGAAGGAGAAGAAGACGAGAAGAAGAAGAAGAAGAAGAAGGTGAAGAAGAAGAAGAAGGAGAGGAAGAGGAAGAGGAAGAGGAGGAAGAAGAAGAAGAAGAAAACGAACGAGAAGGAGAAGAAGAAGATGGTGATGAAGAAGAAGAAGAAAAAGAAGAAGAAGAAGTAGTTGTAGTAGTCGAAGAAGAAGAAGAAGAAGGAGAAGAAGTAGGAGAAGAAGTAGAAGTTTATGAAGAAGAAGAAGAAGAAGAAGAAGAAAAAGAAGTGAAAGAATACGAAAAAGAAGGAGATGAAGAAGAAGAAGATGATGATGATGATGAAGTAGAAGAAGAACAAGTAAGAGAAGAAGAAAAAAAGAAGTAAAAGAAGATGATAAATAAGAAGTTGAAGAAGAGGAAGAAGATGAAAAACAAGAAGAAGAAGACGAAGTGGAAGTGGAAGATGAAGAAGAAGAAGAGGAAGAAGAAGTAGAAGAAGAAGAAGAAGAAGTAGAAGACGAAGAAGAAGAAGAAGAAAAGCAAAAAGAGCAGAAAGAAGAGGAACAAGAAGAGGAAGAGGAAGGAGAAGAAGAAGAAGAAGAAGAAGAAGAAGAAGAAAAACAAGTAAGAGGAAGAGGAAGAAGAAGAAGAACAAGAATAAGTAGAAGAAAAAGAAGATAAAGTAAGAGTAAGAAGAAGAAAAAAAGGAGAAGATGAAGAAGAAGAAGAAGGAGAAGAAGGTGATGGAGCAGAAGGAGGAGGAGGTGAAGAAGTAGAAGAAGGAGATGGAGAAAAATGAGAAGGAGAAGAAGAAGAAGAAGAAGAAGAAGAAGAAGAACGGGTAGAAGAAGTAGTAGAAGAAGAAGGAGAAGTAGAAGAAGAAGAAACAGAAGAAGTGGAAGGAGAATAAGAAGAAGGAGAAGAAGTGAAAGAAGAGGAAGAAGGAGATGGAAAAGAATGAGAAGAAGAAGAAGAAGAAGAAGCAGTAACAAAAGAAGAAGAAGAAGAAGTAGATGAAGAAGAAGAACAAGTAGTAGTAGAAGAAAAAGTAAGAGTAGAAGAAGAAGAATAAGAATGAAAAAAAGAAGAAGAAGATGATGATGATGAAGAAGAAGAAGAAGAGGAAGATGAAGTAAGAGGAAGAAGAAGAAGAAGAAGAAGAAGGAGAAGAGGAAGAAAAATTAAGAAAAATAACAATAAGAAGTAAAAGAAGAAGAAGAAGAAGTAGAAGAACAACAAGAAGAAGTACATGATGATGATGATAAAGAAGAAGAAGAAGAAGCAGAAGATGAAGAAGTAAAAGTAGAAGAAGAAGAAAGAGAACAAGAAGAAGAAGAAGAAGAATTTGATGAAGAAGAAGAAGAAGAAAAAGTTGATGATGATTAAGAAGAAGAAGAAAAAGAAGTAGAAACAGGAGTAAAAGTATTAAAAGAACAAAAAAAAGAAGAAGAAGAAGATGATGATGATGAAGAAGACGAAATAGAAGAAGAAGTAAAAGTAGTAGTAGTAGTAGAAGGAGAAGAATAAGAAGAAGAATAAGAATAAGAATAAGAATAAGAAGAATAAGAACAAGAAGAAGTAAGAGGAAAAAGAAGAAGAGGAGGAAGAGGAAGAAGAAGAAGAAGATGAAGTGTAAGGAGAAGAAGGTGAAGAAGAAGAAGAATAATAATAATAAGAAGAAGAAGAAAAAGTAAAGAAAAAGTAGAAGAAGAAGAAGAAGAAGAAGAATAAGAGGAGGAAGAAGAATAAGAAGAAAAAGGAAAAGAATAAGAAGATGAAGAAGACGAAGAAGGAGAAGAAGAAGAGGGAGGAGATGAAGGGGAAAAAGAAGGACAAGAAGAAGGAGAAGGAGAAGAAGAAGAAGTAGAAGAAGATGTTGTTGATGAAGAAGAAGAAGAAGAAGAAGAATATAGAGAAAAAGAATGTGAAGAAGAATAAGAAGAAGAAGAAGAAAAGAAGAAGAAGAGAAAGAAGAAGATGAAGAAGATGTAGAAGTTGAAGAAGAAGAAGAACAAGAAGTAGAAGAAGAAGAACAACAAGAAGAAGAAGAAGGAGAAGAAGAAGAAGAAAAATTAGATGAAGAAGAAGAAGAAGGAGAAGAAGAAGACAATGAAAAAGAAGAAGATGAAGAAGAAGAAGAAGAGGAAGAGAAGAAGAAGAACAAGAAGATGAAGAAGAAGAAGGAGAAGAAGAGAAGGTGAGGAAGAAGAAGAATAAGAAGAAGAAGAAGAAAAAGTATAAGAAGAAGAAGTAGAAGAAGAAGAAGAAGAAGAAGAAGAAGAACAAAAAGTAGAGGAAGAAGAAGAAGAAGAAGAAGAAGAAGAAGAAGTGGAAGAAGCAGAAGAAGAAGAAGAAGAAAAGGAAGAAGAAGAAGAAGAAATAAGAGGAAGAAAAACAAAAACTACAACTACAACAAGTTGTAGAGAAAGAAAGGGGAAGAAGAAGAAGAAGAAGGAGATGAAGAAGTAGGAGTTTAAGAAGAAGAAGAAGAAGAAGAGGAGGAAGAAATAAAAGAAAAAGAAGAAGAAGTAGAAAATTTAGATGATGAAGAACAAGAAAAAGAAGAAGAAGATGATGATGAACAAGGAGTGGAAGAAGAAGAAGAAGAAGAAGAGAAAAAAAGATTATAAAGAAGAAGAAGAAGGAGAAGGGAAGGAAGAAGAAGAAAAAGAAGAAGTAGGAGAAGAAGAAGAAGGCGAAGAAGAAGAAGAAGAAGAAGTAGAAGAAGTAAGAGAAGAAGAAGAAGGCGAAGAAGATGAAGAAGAAGAAGAAGAAGAAGAAGAAGTAGAAGAAGAAGTAGAAGAACAAGATAAAGAAAAAGATGAAGAAGAATATGAAGAAGAAGTAAAAGAAGAAGAAGAAGATGATGAAGAGGAAGATGTGGACGATGATGACGATGATGATGAAGAGGAAGAAGAACAAGAAGAACAAGAAAAAGAAGAAGTGGAAGAAGAAGATAAAAGAGGAGAAGAAGAAGAAGAAGAAGTAGAAGAAGAAGTGGAAGATGAAAGAAGAAGAGGAGGAGGAGGAAGAAGAAGAAGTAGTAGAAGAAGAAGAAGTTAGAGGAAGAAGAACGAGAAAAATGGGAAGAAGAGGAACAAGAAGAAGAAGAAGAAGAAGGAGAAGGGGAAGAAGAAGAAGAAGTAGAAGTATTAGGAAGAAGAAGATGAAGAAGGTGAAGAAGAGGAAGAAGAAGAAGAAGTAGAAGAAGTAAACTAAGAAGAAGAATAAGAATAACGAGATGAAGAAGAAGAAGAAGAAGGAGAAGAAGAAGGTGGAAAAGAAGTACAAGAAGAAGAAGGAGAAGGAGAACAAGGAGAAGGAGAAGAAGCAGAAGTGGAAAAAACATGAGAAGAAGTTGAAGAAGAAGAAAAAGAAGAAGAAAAAGAAGTAGCAGAACAAGTACAAGAAGAAGAAGAAAAAGAAGAAGAAGAGGAAGAAGAAGAAGAAGAAGAAGAGGAAGGAGAAGAAGAAGAAGAAGAAGAAGAAGAAGAAGAAGAAGATGTAATAGAAGAAAGAGAAGAAGAAGTTGGAGAAGAAGAAGAACAACAATAGAAACAAGAAGAAGAAGAAGAAGTAGAAGATGAAATTGTAGAAGATGTAGAAGATTAAGAAGAATAAAAAGAAGAAGATGAACAGGAAGAAAAAGAAGAAGAAGAAGTAGATGTTTAAGTAGAAGATGAAGAAGAAGAAGAAGAAGAAAAATAAGAAGCAGTAACTTCAAAGCTTTGTGCTCACGTTATACTGTAAGTTTTTTTTATGAAATAAACTTTATACAAAAACACTCAAATTGGAACAAGTTCAACCACGGGAACCTTGTGGTTTTGGAAGGGTAGATGTAGCCGTAAAACAGTGGGTCAAAACAGAAATATAATACAAATGAAGAACAAACCTCTTAAAAAATCAAAACTAAGACGAAGAAGAGAAGAAGAAGAAGAAGAAGGAGGAGGACGAGGAGAAGAAGGAGAAGAAAAAGAAGTAGGAGAAGAAGAACACGATGAAGAAGAAGAAGAAGAAGAAGTTCCTCTCATTTCTTCTTCTGCTTCTTCTTTCTCTTCTTCTTCTTAATCTTTATTTATTATTATTCTTGTTCTTCTTCTACTACTTTTGCTACTTCTTCTTCTTCTTCTCTTCTTCATCATCTTTTACTTCTTCATCCAATTTTTCTCCTTCTTCTTCTTCTTTCGTTTCTAGTTCTTCTTCTTCTTCATCTTCTTCATCTTCTTGCTCTTCTTCTACTTCTTCATCTTCTTCTTTCTCTTCTTCTTCTTCTTCCACAACTTCTTCTTCTTCTTCTTCAACTTCTTCATGTTCTTCTTCACCTTCTTCTACTTCTTCTTCTTCATCTTTTTCTTCTTCTTCTACTTAATCTTCTTCTTCTTCTGCTTCTTCTTCTTCTCCTTCCTCTCCTTCTTCTTCTTCTCCTTCTTTTTCTCCTTCTTCGTCATCTCCTTCTTCTTTTACTCCTTCATCTACTTCTTCTTCTTCTTCTTCTTCTTCTTCTTTTTCTTGCCCATCTTATTCTTTTTCCTCTTCTTCTTCTTCTTCTTCTTCTACTTCTACTTCTTCTTTTTCTTATTCATCTTCTTCTTCTTTTTCCTCCTCCTCTTCATCTTCTCCTTCTTCACCTTCTTGTCATTCTTTTACTTTTCTCCTCTTCTTCATAATCTTCTTCTTCTTCTTCTTCTTCTTCTTCTTCTTCTTTTTCTTCTTCTCTTCTTTGTCTTCTTCTTCTTCCTCCTCTTCTGTTCTTCAGCATCTTCTTCTTCTTCCTCTTCTTCTTTCAATTCTTTTTCTTCTTCTTGTTCTTCTTATTCATCTTTTCCTATTACTACTTTTAGTTCTTCTTTTTCTTCTACTTCTTCTTCTTCATCATCATCATCATCATCATCATCATCATCATCATCTTCTACTTCTTCTTCTTCTTCTTCTACTTCTTCTTTTCTTAATCACCAGCATAATCATCATCATCTTCTTTTCTTCTTCTTCTTCTCTTTCTTCTTCATCTAATTCTTCTTCTTCTACTACTTCTTCTTCTACTCATACTACCACTATTACTATTACTTTTCTTCCTCTTCTACTTCTTCATCTTCTTCATCATCAACATCTTCTTCTTCTTTTCCTTCGTCTTCTACTTCTTCACATTCTTCTTCACCTTTTTCTTCTTCTTCTTCTTCTTCCGGTTCTTCTTCTTCTTCTTCTTCACCTTCTTCTTCTACTACTTCTTCTTCTTCTTCTTCTTCTTCTTCTTCTTTCTATTCTTCTTCTTCTTCTTCTTCTTCTTCTACTCCTTCTACATCTTCTTCTTCTACTTCTTCTTCTTCTTCTCCTTCTTCTTCTTCATCTTCTTCTTCTTTTATTTCTACTTCTCCTTCTTCTTCTTCTCTTTCATCTCCTTGTTCTTCTACTCCTACTTTTATCTCCTTGTACGTATTCTCCTTCGTCTTCTTCTTCATCAACTTCTTCTTCTACTTCTTATTCTTTTTCTTCTTCTTCTTCTTCTTCTTCTTCTTCTTCCACTTCTTCTTCTTATTCTTCTTCTTTTTCTTACTTTTTCTTCTTCTTCTTCTTCTTCTTCCTCTTACATCTTCTTCTTCTTCTTTTTCTTCTTCTTCTTCTTCTTCTTCTTCTTCATCTTCTTCTTCCTCTTACTTCTTCTTCTTCTTCTTTTTCTTCTTCTTCTTCTTCGACTTCCCAATCTTTTTATTCTCCTTCTTCTTCTTCTGCTTCTTCTACTTCTCTTTCTTCTTCTTCTTTTTCTTCTTCTCCTTCTTCTTCTACCTCTTAACCTTCTTTTTCTCCTCCTTCTCCTTCTCCTTCTTCTCCATCTCCTTCTACTTATCTTTTTCTCTTTCTTCTTCTCTGCCATCTCCTTATTCTCCCTCTTCTTCTTCTTCTTCTTCTTCTTCCTCTTCTTCTCGTTCTTCTTCTTCCTCCTCTTCTTCTCCTGCTTTTTCTTCTCCTTTTTCTTCATATTCTTCTTCTTCTTCTTCATCATCTTACTTCATCTTTGAGTTCTTTTTCTTCTTCTTCTTCTCCTCCTTCTTGTTCTTCTTTCTCCTCTTCATCTTCTTCAAGTTATTCTTCTTCTTCCTTTTCTTCCACTTCTTATTTTGCTCACGTCTCCTTCTTCTTTTTTTTCAACATCTTCTTCTTATTCTTTCTTCAACTACTACTACTACTACTTCTTTTTCTTATTATTCTTCTTCTTCTACTACTACTTCATCTGATTCTTCTTCTTCTCTTTCTTCTCCTTCTCTTTCTATAGCTTGCTTGACATCTTCTCCTTCTTCTTATTCTCCTTCTACTTTTCCTGTTACTTCTTCTTCTCTTTCTTATTCATCTTCTATCTCTTGTTCTTCTTCTTCTTCTTCAGAGCTTTGTGCTCATGTTATACTGTAAGTTTTTTTTATGAAATAAACTTTATACAAAAACACACAAATTGGAACAAGTTCAACCACGGGAACCTTGCGGTTTTGGAATAGTAGATGTAGCCGTAAAATAGTGGGTCAAAACAGAAATATAATACAAAAGAAGAACAAGCCTCTTAAAACATCAAAACTCATCTTACAAACTTATCTAGTAATAAGAAAACATAAACATCTACTCAAAATGAAAAACATACTAATTCTCGATAACACTTACAAGTGTCAGATTACTGAAAACATCCAGGATTATGAACATATAATCCACATACCAACCACAGTTGGAAATAACCCTACCATAGTAGGAATACTGAATTTCATCGTTGATCTATTAAAAGAGATCAAAGATATAATTCAGAATCCAGTACACAAACATAATAATACATCTAAGTTCTATTATGTTGGAACAAAACTAACCAAACAATAATGGTTAAATTAAAATCCACAAACTTTATTATGGATTTATAAAAATTAGATAAATCCTTTTACTTGGAGTTCTTAGAACTTCAATAAAAAGAACTCACTGGAGAAATTACTGGTGAAAAAATTTATAACTTCTATGAACAAAATCATGAAGTTATAGATTTTTATAGAAACCAATCAGAAAATGATTATAACATTAGGATGGAAAGAGGAGAAAGTAGTAGAAGTGATCTCTATCTCCCTGGTCCTCATGGTTATAGTCCACAAACACCTTCACCCGAAGTTAACATGCAAGAATCTCAAGGAGATAATATGGAACAAGTTCATACTACTCCTTCATATTCATCCATATTAAATTATGGTAAACGCTCAGATTGGCATACATACCATAAAAATAAAAATCGTCACTTAGAAGAAAAGAGAGACTCCTCTACTTGGGTACTCACTTTAAACATAGATGCTATACCATATAAAAGAGTTAAAGATTATTGTATAGAATTGACTCAAAAAATAAAAGGAACTATATTTATGCTCCATCCTGTTATGAATGTTTCAGAATATATACAATTCGCTACATCATACTGGGAAGGAAATGCCCTATCTTGGTTGACAAATTTCGAAAGAAATAATGAAGACGAATGTCAAAAAATCTTACAAAAAACAGATAAACAAACTGCAATAGAAATGCTGGTTTCACTACTAGTTGTTGATTTTATTGGATCAGAATGGAGTGAAAACCTAAACTATGAAGAAAAACTTCATAAAATGAAATTATGTGACATGTATGTTAGATGAATTTTTTTCTACATACATAGGATATAATTATCATCTAAATGAAACTCCTCAACAAGATACAAGGGTTTTTTTTCTAAAATACCCTTTCCTTGGAACAATATAATATCTACAAAATACCAAGAGTTGTTGATATCTAGAGCAACTCATAGACAACACAACACAGGAATGCTTAGAAGAGCATGTGCAGATTCTATGGAAAAGATCTGCGAAAATACTTCTGCTCAAAAGGAAATGAGTAGAAACTTAAAATCCTCTAGAATGGGCTACAACTGTTGCTCAAAATTCTCAGAAGATTTAAATTATATTTATGGTTGTCCACCCGTTTATGACTGGAGGACATATGCTTTTAAACCCTATAAAAAGAAAAGAAGTCCAAGATATAAAATTTCTAAAAGAAAATGGAAACCCGAATTTAGAAAAGAACAAAGGTTTAGGAAAAAGAAGTTTATCAAAAAATATAATAAAAAGAAAGGTAAAAAAAATTGTAGATGTTTTAAATGTAACAAAGAGGGACATTATGCAAATGAATGCCCAGTTAACATCGAAAGAGTTATTATTCCTAATATAGAGGAATACTCCATCAACATTGGAAAAATTGATGAAATTTCTGATGACAATTCTGTCTATGAAATTACATCTTATTACGACTCCACAGAGTCTGAATCTGACTCCATAGAGTTTGAATCTGAACAACCTTCAGATAAACAATTAAAAGGTTTTGACAAACTAAAAATCAATATGATTACAATAAACAAAACATTGACACAAATAAAGGTTATTCCTTTATTACCGTCTCTAAAACTTTCCAAAAAGGAAAAAATATCCTCACCAGGATATGCAATCTACATGGGAAAAATGCTTAGACTTAAGCATTATCGAACTACAGAGGTAACATTAGATCTAATCATTTTAATATCATTTGGATACTATGGGATAATACATAATATCCCATATCATGTCAAAGAAAATATCTTCATCACTCATGGGATAATCGAACCCATGACATATCAAGCACCAATAATCTTGATTAAAAGTACCAGTCTAGAAGATTGGGATTATTTAATCAGACTAAACGATGCTATCAGAACACTAGTTATCCATAAATATGAAGATTTTCCCATCATCACATCTGAAACAGCCATAGATGATTCAGAGAATTTTGAAAAATATCGAGAATTTCAGGTCAATATGAATACACTTACTTCTGAGGAAGTAAATACAATAGACCTACATGAGAGTGCAGGAGAACAATTTGAAATCACGAATGAAGACTTAGAAAACCTAAAAGAGGTAATACCTCATGGAGAAAAGAATGAGATTATAAAGCCCCTTCTTTTAAATCTCGCTTTCTCAATAAACACACTTATATTTTTGATCGTATGCAAGAAAATATAGAATTAAAAGGAGATGATGATTTAACATCCATCAGTCTTCTTAACAAAAGCAAAATAGAAAAGATAAAAAGAAAATACCCAAAAATGAAATACCTACACATAGGTATGATCCAATTAAAAATAACTGCTCTATTTCGTATTGGAATAGATACACCAATAATGATCGTCTGTATGGACGAACGAATCATTAACAAACCACTTGGTAGCATAATTAGAGGAGCCAAATCCAATCTTGCTAGTAGATTATTTGGAATAAATATTCACCCTGATTTTTGTATAATTCTAGATGACCAAAATGTTGAAAAGACTTGTACATTATCAATAAGCCTAAAAGGAATACAATTACTACCTCGATCAAAAATCCTAGGTATACAATGGGAACACTGCATGGCTCTAAATGATACTTCCACATTTAGATCCATCACCCCAAATAATTTTGTAAAATCATTCAATGTTGGGATTGGAAAAACAATCCAACCAAAGGTCGTGGACATTCGACATCTTAAGCTAGATAATGATATCCAACTTTTTGTAAAAACATTAAAACCACAGGTTCAAATACCAGTAGAACATTTTATTGCTTCTGGCAATACAATTTCTACCGTTACAAAAAATCCTATCAATCGTATCCCTTCTTTGATAAGTCTTCCAAGACATTATGAAGAAGGAGAAACATCTGAACCTCTAGAAGCAAGACCAAGCTTTCATATTCCTGTACAAGATCCAGTCAAAGGTCGTACCTTGCGACTTCTTGAAAATAAAAAATCTATTACTCCTCCTTAAATGGATTTAAAGAAGAAAGCTCAATTACATATATATATCTTCCTATTACTATACATCTTCCTAATTATGAGGATGTAACACTTCATGCTTAAGTCGACACTGGCACTGAAGCTAGTTTACTTCAACAAATCTTCATTCCTAAACAATTTTGGCTTCCTTTAGACACCAAAACAACGCTCACTGATTTCATGGGAAAACAAGTCCCTGTTTCTCATAAAGTAGCCAATCTCAACATCTCTATATCGGATATTTACAACAACCCTCATACTTATATCTTTACCTTTGCATTATTACCATTAGACTTCAATATTGATTGTTTGCTTGGGCTTAACAATCTTCGCCATTTTACTCCTTTTAATACCCATTTCTTTGACTTTGATGGACACGTTATTCCTCGTATCCATCTTCCAGCCTGCATTGCCCCTTATTTTTCTGCAGCCCAGAGTGGTGAAAAACCCAAAACCACTCTCATCGATACCAATACCTTCATCGATACCAATCCTCCAATTCATCCAATCTATACATATAACCTTCCAAATGCAATCCCTTTTGATGAAATCGTTCACAAACTCTTAGAACCTTTATATTCCAATAACCCTCTAAAATGGTTTGATAAATCTCCTCGCTATTGTTCTATCGAACTCTTAGAATAATACCAGAATACCAATATACGAGTCAATAGTATAATGGTATCTCAAATAGACAAACAAGAATTTAACAGTCAAATACAGGAACTGTTAAATTTAAAATTTATACAAAAGAGCCACAGCTCACATTCTTCTCCAGCATTTATAGTACGAAATCACGCAGAAATAAAACGTGGTAAGGCCCGAATGGTCATCAATTATCGCAAGTTAAACTCTTGCACAAAATTTGATGGTTCTTTTATACCAACTACTGAGCACCTAATCAAACAAATCAAAGGTACTAAATACTATAGCAAATTTGATGCCAAATCAGGATTTTGGCAAATCAAACTTACAAACCAAACATCAATAGAATTAACAGATTTTAGCTGTCCACAAGGGCATTTTGTATGGTTAGTTATGCTATTTGGATTAAAAAATGTACCTCAAATATTCCAGAAATGATTTAATTCTATTTTTGGACATTTACCTTATGTCGACGATATACTTGTTTTTTCTCAAACAGAGGAAGAACATGAAGATCACCTTTTACATGTTATCAAAATAATGCTAAACCATGGTATTATTTTGAGTCCAAAGAAAATAGAATTATTCAAAACTGAAATAGATTTTCTAGGAAAACAAATAAAAAATGGTCAAGTACAATTACAAGACCATATATATACAAAAGTTAAAGAGTTTCCCAAAAACTTTACCAGTTTAAAACAGCTGCAAAGTTTTTTAAGACTCTTAAACTACGGATGAAAGTTTATACCTAAACTTTCTTCCAAAATTAAAGCCTTACAAAATAAATTGGCAACCGAACAAGCCAAATACAAAATGATTAACGGCGAACAGCCTCGTCGTTGGAATACAGATAAAATCCTAATTTCTTTGAGTTTAGAAGAACAAAAAGAAATTACACAAATTAAAGAATTTGTTACAAAAAAGCAAATTCTTCATTTTCCAATAGAAGATGAACAAATTATATTACAAACAGATGCCTTAGATTTATTCTGGTCTGGAGTTTTAGTAATAAATACAAATGAGATTGTAGCATATACTTCGAGAAAATTTACAAAACCCCAAAGTAAATATGCTACCTATGATAAAGAATTATTGGCTATAAAATTAGCCATAAAAACACCTCAAAATATATTTACTCCATATATTTACTATAGAAACTAATAACAAATATGTTGCCCAATTTTTACAAAAAAAGACTATAAATAATCCAGAAGAAAATCTTCGACGCATACGTCTTGCTTTATACCTTGAAATATTTTCTTACAATGTTAAATATATTCCTGGTTTTACTAACATTATTGCTGATTTTCTTAGCATACCATGAACGAAGAAGATCTTAAATTTCTCAAAGTCTTTGTAGAAAAAATGAAAAAAGCAGGAGAATTTACTGAAATTCTCCCTAAGAAAGCAAAGGCCCAAAAGGCCAAAGCAGAGACATCTGCCCAAAACCAAAAGACAGAAACTTCTCATGCCCAACAGGCATCAAAAACCCAAAAGGTTGATTTAAAAGCCCAAACCCAACAAGGGAAAGATCAAGCTCAACCAGCTAAAGTTTTGATTAAACATAAAATCAGTTCTTATGGCACCCTCAAAAAGGGAAAGACGTTTGACTCTACAGTGGCAAAAGAATGGTATTACAAAGCTCTCAAAGAATAATATCCAGCTTTCTTTAAGAAAATTAATGGATGCTTCCATGCTTTACAAGCCAATGATTGGCGATCAGCAAATTATTGGCTAACACAAATTGAGAAAGATTACTTAAGCTTGAAGCAAACAATAGTCCAACAGACCAATCAAGAAGAAAACTACAAGAACACCCTGGAATTATTATTGTCCAGATCTACAACAACTCAGTCTTTCTCTTTGCAAAAATTCGAACAACAACTTTCGTCGATTGAATCACTCTCAGAACTATTTGCTAACAGCTATACTTCTGATCTGATTCATTTCCGTATTAAGGATTTCTTATGCTTATTACATCTGTTCAATATAAAGTCTGAAAAAACAAGGAAATTAGAGGCTGAAGTTACTGTTCAGGAAATGGTTCAGCTATATCAGCAAAATATTTTGGACGAAGAAAAGTTGCTTTTATTCTTTAAGCAACTTGAGGAAACAAACACAAAGCAATTATTCCTCAATCAAGAAGTTTTTTATTATTCTACTGTTGAAAGGACTAGAATATTAGCTTGCTTCAATGAGATTCCCAAATACCAAGTCCAACTCAGAAAAGGACTAGTACATGAAGTCTATATTAATACCAGATAGCCCAAAGATTATACAGGCTTTATTCTAGACATTTGTAAGAATAGCCTGAACCTTTACTCCACCAAATTCTCAACAATTTTTGTTTTTTGCATATGGACATCTGGGAAGAACGAAGTATATCAATTTATACTCTTCAATTCAGTTATGGATGCTTGTAAAATATTCAGATACTCCACCAATACTTGAAGAATTCAAACCAAGCTTATTCAATGAAGAAGAAGCTCGATGGTATGTTGCTACAGAATTTTTTCAGAAGCTAGATTTCAATTCTAAATATCTAGCCAAACAAATTCATTGTGGGAAAACAGTCTATTTTTTGGACACTTTAGCCAACGAGGCTGAAGATTTAGCTCAGAAAGGAAAGAAAATACAAATGTTTCTGAGAAAGATTAAATTGGGAAAAATAGGACAAGTAGCTAAAGAAGAGTTCTTTGCAACTCGCACAGAATACAATTCAGAAAACAATGAATTGGATGAAGAAACTATGGAAGCTTTGGCCCTCACAGATTGAAGCATGGTGGGACCATAAAAAATCACTTTACAAACACTTTCAACACCTTCAAAAGCATTCAAAAAAAGATTCCCAGCTACAGCACAGGCCAATAAATGATGTACGATCTACAGTGAACAGTGTTCGATCTACAGTGAACAGTGTACGATGAACAGTAAAAAGTGTGCGATGAACAATAAAGTGTAACAGTGCTGAGCAATTATCAGAAGCAATACTACAGGAAATGATCCTTTCTTTTGCTTCCAATTGAAGCAAGCCTAGTCTATAAATTTAGACACTCTCCAGAGCAATGAAAACAGAAGAATTCCAGCTTTCTTTCTTTCTGCTTTCTGCTTTCTATCTCCACTCTGCTCTCTCTTTTCCTACCTCCACTATTGTAAACTTCCACTCTTGTAAATTACTTTTGAGTGTTTTTGTATAAAGCTACAAAGCTTGGTGTGCCGCTGTAAAACTGGTATCAAAGCCTTGTGCTCACGTTATACTGTAAGTTTTTTTTATGAAATAAACTTTATGTTTGCTTCTTATATTATATTTGAGTAAGCTTTTGTTTATGTTTACTTAGCTCCCTCCTGCTATGAATGTTTCAGAATATATACAATTTGCTACATCATATTGGGAAGGAAATGCCCTATCTTGGTTGACAAATTTCGAAAGAAATAATAAAGACGAATGTCAAAAAATCTTACAACAAACAGATAAACAAACTGCAATAGAAATGCTGGTTTCACTACTAGTTGCTGATTTTATTGGATCAGAATGGAGTGAAAACCTAAACTATGAAGAAAAACTTCATAAAATGAAATTATGTGACATATGTATGTCAGATGAATTTGTTTCTACATACATAGGATATATTTATCATCTAAATGAAACTCCTCAACAAGAGTTTTGGATATAAGGGTTTTTTTCTAAAATACCCTTTCCTTCGAACAATATAATATCCACAATATACCAAGAGTTGTTGATATTTAGAGGAACTCTTAGACAACACAACACAGGAATGCTTAGAAGAGCATGTGCATAATCTATGAAAAAGATCTGTGAAAATACTTCTGTTCAAAAGGAAATGAGTAGAAACTTAAAATCCTCTAGAATGGGCTACAACTGTTGCTCAAAATTCTCAGAAGATTTAAATTATATTTATGGTTGTCCACCTATTTATGACTGGAGGACATATGCTTTTAAACCCTATAAAAAGAAAAAAAGTCCAAGATATAAAAATTCTAAAAGAAAATGGAAACCCGAATTTAGAAAAGAACAAAGTTTTAGGAAAAAGAAGTTTATCAAAAAATATAATAAAAAGAAAGGTAAAAAAAATTGTAGGTATTTTAAATGTAACCAAGAGGGACATTATGCAAATGAATGCCTAGTTAACATCAAAAGAGTTATTATTCCTAATATAGAGGAATACTCCATCAACATTGGAACAATTGATGAAATTTCTAATGACAATTCTGTCTATGAAATTACATCTTATTACGACTCTACAGAGTCTGAATCTGAACAACCTTCAGATAAACAATTAAAAGGTTTTGACAAACTAAAAATCAATATGATTACAATAAACAAAACATTGACACAAATAAAGGTTATTCCTTTATTACCGTCTCTAAAACTTCCCAAAAAGGAAAAAATATCCTCACCAGGATATACAATTTACATGGGAAAAATGCTTAGACTTAAGCATTATCGAACTACAGAGGTAACATTAGATCTAATCATTTTAATACCATTTGGATACTATGGGATAATACATAATATCCCATATCATGCCAAAGAAAATATCTTCATCACTCATGGGATAATCGAACCCATGACATATCAAGCACCAACAATCTTGATTAAAAATACCAGTCTAGAAGATTAGGATTATTTAATCAGACCAAACAATGCTATCAGAACACTAGTTATCCATTAATATGAAGATTTTTCCATCATCACATCTGAAACAGCCATAAATGATTCAGTGAATTCCGAAAAATATCGAGAATTTCGGGTCAATATGAATACACTGACTTCTGAGGAAGTAAATACAGCAGACCTACATGATAGTGTAGGAGAACAATTTGAAATCACAGATGAAGACTTAGAAAAACTAAAAGAGGCAATACCTCATGGAGAAAAGAATGAGATTTATAAAGCCCCTTCTTTTAAATCTCGCTTTCTCAATAAACACACTTATATTTTTGAGCGTATGCAAGGAAATATAGAATTAAAAGGAGATGATGATTTAACATCCATCAGTCTTCTTAACAAAAGCAAAATAGAAAAGCTAAAAACAAAATACCCAAAAATGAAATAGCTACACATAGGTATGATCCAATTAAAAATAACTACTCTATTTCGTAGTGGAATAGATACACCAATAATGATCGTCTGTATGGACGAACGAATTATTAACAAACCACTTAGTAGCATAATTGGAGGAGCCAAATCCAATCTTGCTAATAGATTATTTGGAATAAATATTCACCCTTATTTTTGTATAAGTCTAGATGACCAAAATGTTGAAAGGACTTGTACATTATCAATAAGCCTAAAAGGAATACAATTACTACCTCGATCAAAAATCCTAGGTATACAATGCGAACACTGCATGACTCTAAATGATACTTCCACATTTAGATCCATCACCCCAAATAATTTTGTAAAATCATTCAATGTTGGGATTGGAAAAAAAATCCAACCAAAGGTCGTGGACATTCGACATCTTAAACTAGATAATGATATCCAACTTTTTGTAAAAACCTTGAAACCACAGGTTCAAGTACCAGTAGAATATTTTATTGCTTCTGGCAATACAATTTCTACCGTTTCAAAAAATCCTATCAATCGTATCCCTTCTTCGATAAGTCTTCCAAGACATTATGAAGAAGGAGAAACATCTGAACCTCTAGAAGCAAGACCAAGCTTTCATATTCCTGTACAAGATCCAGTCGAAGGTCGTACCTTGCGACTTCTTGAAAATAAAAAATCTATTACTCCTCCTTAAATGGATTTAAAGAAGAAAACTCAATTACATATATATCTTCCTATTACTATACATCTTCTTAATTATGAGGATGTAACACTTCATGCTTTAGTCAACACTGGCACTGAAGCTAGTTTACTTCAGCAAATCTTCATTCCTAAACAATTTTGGCTTTCTTTAGACACCAAAACAACGCTCACTGATTTCATGGGAAAACAAGTCTCTGTTTCTCATAAAGTAGCCAATCTCAACATCTCTATACTGGATATTTACAACAACCCTCATACTTATATCTTTACCTTTGCATTATTACCATTAGACTTCAATATTGATTGTTTGCTTGGGCTTGACAATCTTCACCATTTTACTCCTTTTAATACCCATTTCTTTGACTTTGATGGACACGTTATTCCTCGTATCCATCTTCCTGCCTGCATTGCCCCTTATTTTTCTGCAACCCAGCGTGGTGAAAAACCCAAAACCACTCTCATCGATACCAATACCTTCATCGATACCAATCCTCCAATTCATCCAATCTATACATATAACCTTCCAAATGCAACCCCTTTTGATGAAACCATTCACAAACTCTTAGAACCTTTATATTCCAATAATCCTCTAAAATGGTTTGATAAATCTCCTCGCTATTGTTCTATCGAACTCTTAGAACAATACCAGAATACCAATATACGAGTCAATAGTATAATGGTATCTCTAATAGACAAACAAGAATTTAATAGTCAAATACAGGAACTGTTAAATTTAAAATTAATACAAAAGAGCCACAGTTCACATTCTTCTCCAACATTTATAGTAAGAAATCACGCAGAAATAAAACGTGGTAAGGCCCGAATGGTCATCAATTATCGCAAGTTAAACTCTTGCACAAAATTTGATGGTTCTTTTATACCAACTACTGAGCACCTAATCAATCAAATCCAAGGTGCTAAATACTATAGCAAATTTGATGCCAAATCAAGATTTTGGCAAATCAAACTTGCAAACCAAACATCAATAGAATTAACAGCTTTTAGCTGTCCATAAGGGCATTTAGAATGGTTAGTTATGCCATTTTGATTAAATTACTATAAATGGTTAAATATAAGTGAGTCCCCAAGTAGTGGATTCTCTCTTTTCTTCTAAGTGACGATTTTTATTTTTATGATATGTATGCCAATCTGAGCGTTTACCATAATTTAACATGGATGAATATGAAGGAGTAGTATGAACTTGTTCCATATTATCTCCTTGAGATTCTTGCATGTTAACTTCGGGTGAAGGTGTTTGTGGACTATAACCATGAGGACCAGGGAGATAGAGGTACCCTTCGAAAACTGCAAGGTTCCCGTGGCTTTTTGGGGGAAGTTAGGGATTCTTACAAAGACCACCATTCCTAGTAGACTGCTACATAAAATAAGAGCACAGCTGTGGTTCGTTTCCTACTGCATAGCGTAAAGAAAGATAATACAAAAAAGAAGAAGAATCTTAAAACAAACTAACTTATTATACAAACAAATCTTTTAATAAGAAAACATAAACAAAAGCTTACTCAAATATAATATAAGAAGCAAACATAAAGTTTATTTCATAAAAAAAACTTACAGTATAACGTGAGCACAAATCTCTGATACCAGTTTTTTTTATGAAATAAACTTTATGTTTGCTTCTTATATTATATTTGAGTAAGCTTTTGTTTATGTTTTCTTATTAAAAGATTTATTTGTACAATGAGTTAGTTTGTTTTAAGATTCTTCTTCTTTTTTGTATTATCTTTCTTTACACTATGGAGTAGAAAACGAACCATAGCTGTGCTCCTATTTTATGTAATAGTCTACTAGGGATGGTGGTCTTTGTAAAAATCCCTAACTTCCCCCAGAAAGCCACGGGAGCCTTGCGGTTTTGGAACGGTAGATGTAGCCATAAAATAGTGGGTCAAAACAGAAATATAATACAAAAGAAGAACAAGCCTCTTAAAAAATCAAAAGTCATCTTACAAACTTATCTAGTAATAAGAAAACATGAACATCTTCTCAAAATGAAAAACAAACTGATTCCCGATAACACTTACAAGTGTCAGATTACTAAAAACATCCAGGATTATGAATTTAATTGGATCATACCTATGTGTAGGTATTTCATTTTTGGGTATTTTCTTTTTAGGTTTTCTATTTTGCTTTTGTTAAGAAGACTGATGGATGTTAAATCATCATCTCCTTTTAATTCTATATTTCCTTGCATACGCTAAAAAATATAAGTGTGTTTATTGAGAAAGCAAGATTTAAAAGAAGAGGCTTAATAAATCTCATTCTTTTCTCCATGAGGTATTGCCTCTTTTAGTTTTTCTAAGTCTTCATCCGTGATTTCAAATGATTCTCCTACACTGTCATGTAGGTCTGTTGTATTTACTTCCTTAGAAGTAAGTGTATTCATATTGACCCGAAATTCTCGATATTTTTCGGAATTCTCTGAATCATCTATGGCTGTTTCAGATGTGATGATGGGAAAATCTTCATATTTATGGATAACTAGTGTTCCGATAGCATCGTTTGGTCTGATTAAATAATCCCAATCTTCTAGACTGGTATTTTTAATCAAGATTATTGGTGCTTGATATGTCATGGGTTCGATTATCCCATGAGTGATGAAGATATTTTCTTTGGAATGATATGGTATATTATGTATTATCCCATAGTATCCAAATGATATTAAAATGATTAGATCTAATGTTACCTCTGTAGTTCGATAATGCTTAAGTCTAAGCATTTTTCCCATGTAGATTGCATATCCTGGTGAGGATATGTTTCCTTTTTGGAAAGTTTTAGAGACAGTAATAAAGGAATAACATTTATTTGTGTCAATGTTTTGTTTATTATAATCATATTGATTTTTAGTTTGTCAAAACCTTTTAATTGTTTATCTGAAGGTTGTTCAGATTCAGACTCTGTGGAGTCGTAATAAGATGTAATTTTATAGACAGAATTGTCATCAGAAATTTCATCAATTGTTCCAATGTTGATGGAGTATTCCTCTATATTAGGAATAATAACTCTTTCGATGTTAACTGGGCATTCATTTGCATAATGTCCCTCTTTGTTACATTTAAAACATCTACAATTTTTTTTACCTTTCTTTTTATTATATTTTTTGATAAACTTCTTTTTCCTAAACCTTTGTTCTTTTCTAAATTCGGGTTTACATTTTCTTTTAGAAATTTTATATCTTGGACTTCTTTTCTTTTTATAGGGTTTAAAAGCATATGTCCTCCAGTCATAAAAGGGTGGACAACCATAAATATAATTTAAATCTTCTGAGAATTTTGAGCAACAGTTATAGCCCATTCTAGAGGATTTTAAGTTTCTACTCATTTCCTTTTGAGCAGAAGTATTTTCACAGATCTTTTCCATAGATTCTGTACATGCTCTTCTAAGCATTCCTGTGTTGTGTTGTCTAAGAGTTGCTCTAGATATCAACAACTCTTGGTATTTTGTAGATATTATATTGTTCCAAGGAAAGGGTATTTTAGAAAAAAAACCCTTGTATCCAAAACTCTTGTTGAGGAGTTTCATTTAGATGATAAATATATCCTATGTATGTAGAAACAAATTCATCTAACATACATGTCACATAATTTCATTTTATGAAGTTTTTCTTCATAGTTTAGGTTTTCACTCCATTCTGATCCAATAAAATCAGCAACTAGTAGTGAAACCAGTATTTCTATTGTAGTTTGTTTATCTGTTTGTTGTAAGATTTTTGACATTCGTCTTTATTATTTCTTTCGAAATTTGTCAACCATGATAGGGCATTTCCTTCCCAGTATGATGTAGCGAATTGCATATATTTTGAAACATTTCTAGCAGGAGGGAGCATAAAGATAGTTCCTTTTATTTTTTGAGTCCATTCTATACAATAGTCCTTAACTCTTTTATATGGTATAGCATCTATGTTTAAAGTGAGTCCCCAAGTAGAGGAGTCTCTCTTTTCTTCTAAGTGACGATTTTTATTTTTATAGTATGTACGCCAATCTGAGCGTTTACAATAATTTAACATGGATGAATATGAAGGAGTAGTATGAACTTGTTCCATATTATCTGAGCATCTACTACTTTCTCCTCTTTCCATCCCAATGTTATAATCATTTTCTGATTGGTTTCTATAAAAATCTATAACTTCATGATTTTGTTCATAGAAGTTTTAAATTTTTTCACTAGTAATTTCTCCAGTGAGTTCTTTTTGTTGAAGTTCTAAGAACTCCAAGTAAAAGGATTTATCTAATTTTTGTAAATCCATAATAAAGTTTATGGATTTTAATTTAACGATTATTGTTTGGTTAGTTTTGTTCCAACATAATAGAACTTAGATGTATTATTATGTTTGTGTTCTAGATTCTTAATTTTATCTTTGATTTCTTTGAATAGATCAACGATGAAATTCAGTATTCCTACTATGGTAGGATCATTTCCAGCTGTGGTTGGTATGTGGATTATATGTTCATAATCCTGGATGTTTTTCAGTAATCTGACACTTGTAAGTGTTATCGGGAATCAGTATGTTTTTCATTTTGAGTAGATGTTTATGTTTTCTTATTACTAGATAAGTTTGTAAGATGAGTTTTGATTTTTTAAGAGGCTTGTTCTTCTTTTGTATTATATTTCTGTTTTGATCCACTATTTTACGGCTACATCTACCCTTCAAGAACCGTAAGGTTCCCGTGGCTTTCTAGGGGAAGTTAGGGATTCTTACAAAGACCACCATCCCTAGTAAACTGCTACAAGTCTATATTAATACCAGACAGCCCAAAGATTATACAGGCTTTATTCCAGACATTTGCAAGAATAGCCTGAATCTTTACTCCACCAAATTCTCAACAATTTTTGTTTTTCGCATATGGACTATCTGGGAAGAACGAGAGTATATCAATTTATACGCTTCAATTCAATTATGGATGCTTGTAAAACATTTAGATACTCCACCAATACTTGAAGAATTCAAACCAAGCTTATTCAATGAAGAAGAAGCTCGATGGTATGCTGCTACGGACTTTTTTCTGAAGCTAGATTTCAATTCTAAATATCTAGCCAAACAAATTCATTGTGGGAAAACAGCCTGTTTTTTTGACACTTTAGCCAACGAGGCTGAAGATTTAATCCTTTTCTGAGATGGACTTGGTATTTGGGTATCTCATTGAAGCAAGCTATTATTCTAGGCCTTTCAGCAGTAGAATAATAAAAAACTTCTTGATTGAGGAATAATTTCTTTATGTTTGTTTTCTCAAGTTGCTTAAAGAATAAAAGCAACTTTTCTTCGTCCAAAATATTTTGCTGATATAGCTGAACCATTTCCTGAACAGTAACTTCAGCCTCTAATTTCCTTGTTTCTTCAGACTTTATATTGAACAGATGTAATAAGGATAAGAAATCCTTAATACGGAAATGAATCAGATCAGAAGTATGGCTGTTAGCAAATAGTTCTGAGAGTGATTCAATCGACGAAAGTTGTTGTTCGAATTTTTGCAAAGAGAAAGACTGAGTTGTTGTAGATCTGGACAATAATAATCCCAGGGTCTTCTTGTAATTTTCTTCTTGATTGGTCTGTTGGACCATTATTTGCTTCAAGCTTAAGTAACCTTTCTCAATTTGTGTTAGCCAATAATTTGTTGATCGCCAATCATTGGCTTGTAAAGCATGGAAGCATCCATTAATTTTCTCAAAGAAAGCTAGATCTGATTCTTTGAGAGCTTTGTAATACCATTCTTTTGCCACTGTAGAGGCAAACGTCTTTCCCTTTTCGAGGGTGCCATAAGAACTGATTTTATGTTTAATCAAAACTTTAGCTGGTTGAGCTTGATCTTTCCCTTGTTGGGTTTGGGCTTTTAGATCAACCTTTTGGGTTTTTGATGCCTGTTGGGCATGAGAAGTTTCTGTCTTTTGGTTTTGGGCAGATGTCTCTACTTCGGCCTTTTGGGCCTTTGCTTTCTTAGGGAGAATTTCAATAAATTCTCCTGCTCTTTTCATTTTTCTACAAAGTCTTTGAGAAATTTAAGATCTTCTTCGTTCATGGTCTGCTAAGAAAATCAGCAACAATGTTAGTAAAACAAGGAATATATTTAACATTGTAAGAAAATATTTCAAGGTATAAAGCAAGACGTATGCGTCGAAGATTTTCTTCTCGATTATTTATAGTCTTTTTTTGTAAAAATTTGGCAACATATTTGTTGTGAGTTTCTATAGTAAATACTCTATGGAGTAAATATATTTTGAGGTGTTTTTATGGCTAATTTTATAGTCAATAATTCTTTATCATAAGTAGCATATTTACTTTGGGGTTTTGTAAATTTTCCCGAAGTATATGTACAATCTCATTTGTATTTGTTACTAAGACTCCAGACCAGAATAAATCTGAGGCATCTGTTTGTAATATAATTTGTACATCTTTTGTTGGAAAATGAAGAATTTGCTTTTTTTTAACAAATTCTTTAATTTGTGTAATTTCTTTTTGTTCTTCTAAACTTAAAGAAATAGGGATTTTATCTGTATTCCAACGATGAAGCTGTTCGCCATTAATCATTTTGTATTTGGCTTGTTCAATTGCCAATTTGTTTTGTAAGGCTTTATTTTTGGAAGAAAGTTTAGGTATAAACTTTCGTCTGTAGTTTGAGTCCTAAAAAGCTTTGCAGCTGTTTTAAACTGGTAAAGTTTTCGGGAAACTCTTTAACATTTGTATATATATGGTCTTGTAATTGTACTTGACTATTTTTTATTTGTTTTCCTAGAAAATCTATTTCAGTTTTGAATAATTCTATTTTCTTTGGACTCAAAATAATACCATGGTTTAGCGTTTTTTAATAACATGTAAAAGGTGATCTTTATGTTCTTTCTCTGTTTGAGAAAAAACAAGTATATCGTCTATGTAAGCGACGGCATAAGATAAATGTCCAAAAATAGAATTAATCCATTTCTGGAATATTTGAGGTGCATTTTTTAATCCAAATGGCATAACTAACCATTGAAAATGCCCTTGTGGATAGCTAAAAGCTGTTAATTCTATTGATGTTTGGTTTGCAAGTTTGATTTGCCAAAATCCTGATTTGGCATCAAATTTGCTATAGTATTTAGCATCTTAGATTTGTTTGATTAGGTGCTCAGCAGTTGGTATAAAATAACCATCAGATTTTGTGCAAGAGTTTAACTTACGATAATTGATGACCATTCGGGCCTTACCACGTTTTATTTCCACGTGATTTCGTACTATAAATTATGGTATTAAATTATTCAATGTTGGGATTATTCAATGTTGGATTTACATATCAAGCCTTTTGGTTAGTAGCTTCCAAAACCGCAAACTTTATACAGGCTTTATTCCAGACATTTGCAAGAATAGCCTGAATCTTTACTCCACCAAATTCTCAATAATTTTTGTTTTTTGCATATGGACTATCTAGGAAGAACGAGAGTATATCAATTTATACTCTTCAATTCAATTTTGGATGCTTGTAAAACATTCAGATACTCCACCAATACTTGAAGAATTCAAACCAAGCTTATTCTATGAAGAAGAAGCTCGATTGTATGCTGCTACAGACTTTTTTCAGAAGCTAGATTTCAATTCTAAATATCTAGCCAAACAAATTCATTGTGGGAAAACAGTCTGTTTTTTGGACACTTTAGCCAACGAGGCTGAAGATTTAGCTCAGAAAGGAACAAATCCATAATATATAATCCACATACCAACAACATTTGGAAATGACCCTACCATAGTTGGAATACTGAATTTCATCATTGATCTATTAAAAGATTGGCTTTTATTATTCTAAAAAACACTCAAATATATCTTTACCAGCATTTATTGTACTATATATGTTTTAAGATTGGCATTTCGTACTTAAGATGTCGAATGTCCACGACCTTTGGTTGGATTGTTTTTCCAATCCCAACATTGAATAATTTTACAAAATTGTTTGGGGTGATGGATCTAAATGTGGAAGTATCATTTAGAGCCATGCAGTGTTCCATTTGTATACTTAGGATTTTTTATCCAGGTAGTAATTATATTCCTTTTAGACTTATTGATAATGTACAAGTCTTTTCAACATTTTGGATAGTACGAAATCACGTAGAAATAAAACGTGGTAAGGCCCGAATGGTCATCAATTATCACAAGTTAAACTCTTGCACAAAATTTGATGATTATTTTATATCAACTGTTGAGCACCTAATCAAACAAATTCAAGGTGCTAAATACTATAGCAAATTTGATGCCAAATCAGGATTTTGGCAAATCAAAAGAAGAAGAAGAAGAAGAAGAAGATGATGATGATGATGAAGAAGGACAAGAAAAAGAAAAAGACGAAGAAGAAGAAAAGGAAGAAGAAGAAGAAGAAGAAGAAGAGGAAGAAGAAGGGCAAGGAGAAAAAGAAGAAGATGTAGAAGGAGAACAAGAAGAAGAAGAAGGGGAAGAAGAGGAAGAAGAAGAAGAAGTAGTAGAAGAAGTAGAAGGTGAAGAAGAAGTAGTAGAAGAAGAAGAAGTAGAAGAAGTAGAAGAAGTAGAAGAAGAAGAAGCAGAAGAAGAAGAGGAAGAAAAAGATGATGAAGAAGAAGTTGAAGTAGAAGAAGAAGTAGAAGATGAAGAAAAAGAACAAGAAGAAGAAGAGGTTGAAGAAGAAGAAGAAGAAGATGTTGATGATGATGATGATGATGGTGAAGAAGAAGAGGAAGAACAAGAAGAAGAGTGCGATGAAAAAGAAGAAGATGAAGAAGAAGTAGAAGAAGAAGAAGAAGAAGAAGAAGAAGAAGAGGTAGAAGAGGAAGTAGATGAAGCAGAAGCAAAAGAAGAATATAATTTTGAAGAAGAAGTAAAGGATGATGAAGAACATGAGGACGAAGAAGAAGAAGACAAAGAAGAAGGAGAAGAAGAAGGAGGAGGAGGGAAAGGAGAAGAGGAAGAAGAAGAAGTAGAAGAAGGTGAAGAAGAAGAGAAGAAGGAGAAGTGGAAGAAGATGAATGAGAAGATGAAGAAGAATAAAGAAAAGAAGAAGAACAAAAAGGAGAAGAAAGAGAAGAAAAGGATGATGGAGAAGAAGAAGAAAAATAAGACAGAGTAGAAGAAGAAGAAATAGAAGTAGAAGAATGGTACGAAAAAGAAGGAGAAGAAGGAGAAGAAGAAGATGTAAGTAGAAGAAGAAGAACGACAAGAAGAAGATGAAAGGGAAGGAGAAGAAGAAGAAGAAAGAAGAAGAAGAAAAATTTGAAGAAGAAGAAGAAGAAGTAGAAGAAATAGAAGAAGTAGAAGAAGAAGAACAAGAAGAAGAAGGAGAAGAAAATGAGCACGAACAAGAAGAACAAGAAGAAGAAAAAGATGAAGAAGAAGAAGAACAAGAATAAGAGGAAGAAGATGAGGAAGAGGAAGCAGAAGAGGAAGAAGAAGAAGAAGAAGAAGAAGAGGAAGAAGAAGAAGAAGAAGAAGAAGAGAAAGAACTAGAAGAAGAAGCAGAAGAAGACGATGAAAAAGAAGAAGAAGAAGAAAAATAACAAGAAGTGAAAGAAGCAGGAGGAGTAAAAGAAGTTGAAGAAGAAGAAGTGGAGAAAGAAGAAGAAGAAGGAGGAGAAGGAGGAGGAGGAGGAGAAGAAGGAGGACATGTAGAAGAAAAAGAAGAAGAAGTAGAAGAAGAAGCACAAAAAGATGAAGAGGAGGGAAAAGAAGGAAAAGTGGAATAAGTGGAATGAGAAGACAAAAAAGTGGAAGGCAAAGAAGAAGAAGAAGAAGAAGAAGAAAAAGAAAAAAATAGGAAGGTGGACAAGAAGAAGGAGAACACAGAGTAGAGGAAGAAGAAGGAGAAGTAGACGAATGAGATGAAAAGGAGAAGGAGAGGAAGATGTAAGAGGAAGAAGAAGAAGAAGAAGAAGAAAGAAGAAGAAGAAGAAGAAAGAAGAAGAAGAAGAAAAGGATGAAGAAGAAGTAGAAATGGAAGAAGTTGATGAAGTAGAAGAAGAAGAACAAGAAGAAAAAGAAGGAGATGAAGAAGGGGGAGAGGAAAGGGAAGAAGAAGAAGAAGGAGGAGAAGAATAAGGAGAAGAAAAAGAAGCAGATCAAGAAGGAGAAAATGAAGAAGAAGTGGGGGATAAAGAAGAAAAAGAAGAAGAAGAGGAAGAAGGAGAAGCAAAACCAGAAGAAGAAGAAGAAGATAAAGAAGAAGAAGTAGAATAAGAAGAAGAAGAAGAAGAGGAAAAAGAGGAGGAAGTGGAAGAGGAGGAAGAAGAAAAAGAAGAAGAAGAAGGAAAAGGACAAGAAGGGGAAGACTTTATGGTAGTAGTAGTAGTAAAAGAAGAAGAAGAAGATGAATATGATGAAGAAGTAGGAGTAGAGGAAGAAGGTGAAGAAGAAGAAGGAGAAGAAGAAGAAGAAGAAGAAGAAGAAGAAAAAGAGGAAGAATAAGAGGAAGAGGAAGAAGAAGTAGCAGAAGAAGAAGAAGAAGAAAAGAAAGAATAAGAAGGGGAAGAAGAAGTAGGAAAACTAAAAGTTGTAAAAGAAGAAGAGAAAGAAGACGAAGACAAAGAAGAAGAAGACAAAGAAGAAGAAGAAGAAGGAGAAGAACAAGGAGGAGGAGAAGAAGATGATGAACAAGTACAAGAAGATGAAGAAGAAGAAGTAGAAGAAGGGGAAGTGGAAGAAGACGAATGAGAAGACAAAGAAGTGGAAGAAGACGAATGAGAAGACAAAGAAGAGGAAGGCAAAGAAGATGAAGAAGAAGAAGAAGAACTTGAAGAAAAAGAGGAAGGAGAAGAAGAAGGAGGAGAAGACAAAGAAAAAATAGAAGAAATAGAAGTAGAAGAAGGAGATTAAAAAGAAGGAGAAGGAGAAGAAGAAGATTAAGTGCAAGAAGAAGAAGAGCAAGAGGAGGAGGAAGAAAAAGAACAAGAAGAAGAGGAGGGAGAAGAAGAAGAAGAAGTATAAGAAGAAGAAGAAGAAGAAGAAGAAGAAAAAGAGGAAGAACAAGAGGAAGAGGAAGAAGAAGAAGAAGAAGAAGAGAAAGAATAAGAAGAGGAAGAAGAAGTAGGAAAACTAAAAGAAGTTGTAAAGGAAGAAGAGAAAGAAGACGAAGAAGAAGAAGACAAGAAGAAGAAGAAGAAGGAGAAGAAGGAGGAGGAGGAGGAGGAGAAGAAGATGATGAAGAAGAAGTACAAGAAGATGAAGAAGAAGAAGCAGAAGAAGGGGAAGTGGAAGAAGACGAATGAGAAGACAAAGAAGAGGAAGGCAAAGAAGATGAAGAAGAAGAAGAAGAACGAGAAGAAAAAGAGGAAGGAGAAGAAGAAGAAGGAGGAGAAGACAAAGAAAAAGTAGAAGAAATAGAAGTAGAAGAAGGAGATTAAAAAGATGGAGAAGAAGGAGAAGAAGAAGATTAAGTGCAAGAAGAAGAAGAGGAAGAGGAGGAAGAAGAAGAAGAACAAGAAGAAGAGGAAGGAGAAGAAGAAGAAGAACAAGAACAAGAAGAAGAAGAAGAAGTGGATGAATAGTAATAATAGTAAGAAGAAGAAAAGAAGAATAAAAAATGTAAGAAGAAGAAGAAGCAAAAGAAGAAGAAGAAAAAGAAGAAGAAGAAGAAAAAGAAAAAGAACAAGAAGTGGAAGAAGTGGAAGTAAAAGATGTTGTAGTAGAAGAAGAAGAAGAAGACAAGTAAGAGGAAGAAGGAAAAGAAGGAGGAGGTGGAGAAGAAGAAGAAGAAGAAGAAGAAGAAGAAGAAGAAGGAGAAGAAGTAGTACAAGAAGATGAAATAGAAGGAGAAGAAGGAGAAGTGGAAGAAGATGGAAAGGAAGACGAAGAAGAAGAAGGTAAAGAAGAAGAAGAAGAAGAAAGAGAAGTAAAATAGGAAGGTGAAGATGAAGAAGGAGAAGTCGGAGTAGAAGAAGAAGAAATAGAAGTAAAAAAGAGATGAAAAAGAAGGAGAAGAAGATGTTAGAGGAAGAAGAAAAAGTAAAAGAGGTAGAAAAAGAAGAAGAGCAAGAAGAAGAGGAATGAGAAGAAGAAGAAGAAGAAGAAGAAAGAAGAAGAAGAAAAGAATGAAGAAGAAGAAGATGTGGAAGAAGTAGAAAAAATAGAAAAGGAAGAAGAAGAAAAAGATGAAGAAGTAAAAGAAGATGTTGAACAATAAGAAGAAGAGTAATAATTATAATAATAATAATAATAAGAAGTTGAAGAAGTCGTAGTAGTAGTAGTAGCAAAAGAAGAGGAAGAAGAAGAAGAAGAAGAAGAAAAAGATAGTGAAGAAGATGAAGCAGAAGAAGATGAAGGATAAGAAGAAGAAGAAGAAGAAGAAGAAGAAGAAGATGAAGATGAAGAAGTAAGAAGAAGAAGAAGATGAAGAAGTGAAAGAGGAAGTAGAAGAAGAAGAAGAACAAGACGTAAAAGACGGAGGAAGAAGAAGAAGAAGAAAACGAATAATAAGAAGTTGATTATGATGATAAAGAAGAAGCCGAAGAAGAAGAAGTAATTGATGAAGGTGTAGCAGAAGAAGAAGAAGACAAAGAAGAACAAGAAAAAGAATAAGAAGATAAAGATGAAGAAGAAGAAGAAAAAGAAGAAGAAGAAGAAGAGGAAGAAGGGGAGGAAGAAGAAGAGGAGTAGGAAGAAGAAAAAGAAGATGAAGAAGAAGAGAAGAAGAAGAAGACGAAGAAGAAGAAGAAGGAGAAGAAGCAGAAGACAAGTAAGAATTGAAGAAGAAGAAGAAGAAGAAGAAGAAGGCCAAAGAGAAGATGACGATTAAGTCTAAGAAGAAGAAGAATATGAAGAAGAAGAAGAAGAGGAAGAAGAAGAAGAAGATGGAGGAGAAGAAGTAGAAGAAGAAGAAGTATAAGAAGAAGAAGAAAAAGAGGAAGAAGAAGAAGAAAAAGAAGAAGAAAAAGACGAAGAAGTAAGTGGAAGATGAAGAAGAAGAAGAAGGGGAAGAAGAAGAAGAAGAAAAGAAGAAGAAGTAAAAAGAAGATCAAGATGATGAAGAGGAAGAAGAACAAGAAGAAGAAGAAGAGGACAAACAAGAAGAAGAAAACGAAGAAGAAAAACTAAGAGAAAGAAGATGAAGGAGAAGAAGAGGAAAAAGAAAAAGAAGAAGAAGATGTAAAAAAAGGAAGAAGATAGAGATAAAGAACAAGAAGAATAATAAGAAAAAGAAAAAGAAGATGTAGAAGAAGAAGAAGAAGAAGAAGAAGAAGAAGAAGAAAAAGAAGAAAAAGAAGAGGAAGAAGAAGTAAAAGGAAGTAAAAGAGGAAGATGAAAAAGAAGAAGAAGAAGAAGGAAAAGAAGAAGTAAGAGGAAGTAGAAGAAAAAGAAGAAGAGGAAGAAGAAGAAAAAGAAGTTGATGATGATGATGAACAAGAAGCGAAGAAGAAGAAGAAGAAGATGAAGAACAAGTAGGGGAAGAAAAAGAAGTAGAAGAAGAAGAAGAAGAAGAAGAAAAGAAGAAAAAGTAGAAGAAGAAGAAGAAGAAGAAGAAGAAGAAGAAGAAGAAGAAGAAGAAAAAGTAGAGGAAGACTGTGAAGAAGAAGAGAAGAAGAACAAGAAGATGGCCAAAGAAAAGATGACGAAGAACTCTAAGAAGAAGAAGAAGATGATGATGATGATGATGAGGAAGAAGAAGAAGAAGAAGAAGAAGATGAATAAGAAGAAGAAGAAGAAGAAGTAAGGAAGAAGAAGAAGAAGAAGAAGAAGAAAGCGAAAAAGAAGAACAAGAAGACGAAGAAGAAAAAGGAGAACGAGAAGTAGAAGAAGAAGAAGGAGAAGATGGAGAACAAGACGAAGAAGTAGAAGAAGAAGAGGAAGAAGAATGTGAAGAAGGAGAACGGGAAGAAGAACAGGAAGAAGAGAAAGAAGGAGAAGAGAGAAGAAGAGGAAGAAGATGAAGACAAATAAGAAGAAGAATGAGAAGAGGAAGAAGAAGAAGGAGAAGAAGAATACGGAGATGAAGAAGAAGGAGAAGTAGAAGGAGAAGAAGAACAAGAAGAAGAAAAAAAGGAGGAGGAGAAGAAGAAGAACAAGAAGAAATGGTATTAGAAGAAGGAGAAAGAGAACAAGAAGAAAGAGAAGAAGAAAAATAAGAAGAAAATGGAGTAGAAGGAGAAGGAGAAGTAGAAGGAGAAGAAGATGATGAAGAAGAAGAAGGAGAAGAAGAAGAAGAAAGAGAAGAAGAAGAAAAAGAAGAAGAAAAATAAGAGGAAGAAGGATAAGAATAAGAATAACAAGAAGAAGTAGGAGAAGAAGAAAAGAAGAACAAGAAGAAGATGAAGAAGAAAAAAACAAAAAGAACAAGAAGAGGGAGAAGGAGATGATAAAGAAGAAGAAGAAGAAGAAGGAGAAGAAGAACGTGGAGAAGTAGGAAAAGAAAGAGGAGAAGAAGGAGATGAGGAAGAAGGAGAATGAGGGGAAGAAGAGAGGAAAAAGAAGAAGAAGGAGAAGAAGAAGAAGAAAATTAAGAAGAAGAATGAGAAGAAGGAGAAGGACAAGAAGAAGAACAAGAAGAAGAAGAATGAGAATAAGGAGGAATAGAGGTAGCACGAGAAGAAGAAGAAGGAGAATAAGAAGAAAAAGACAAAGATGAAGAAGAGGAAGATGAAGAAGAAAAACAAAGAAGAAAAAGTAGATGATGAAGAAGAAGAATAAGTAGAAGAAGAAGAAAAAGGAGAAGGAGAAAAAGTAGAAGTAGGACAAGGAGAAGAAGAAGGAGAAGAAGAAGAAGAAGAAGAAGAGGAGGAAGAAAATGAAAAAGAAGAAGAAAAAGAAGAAGAAATAGATGAATAATAAGAAGAAGAAGAACAAGAAGATGAAGAAGAAGAACAAGAAGAAATAGGAGAAGTGGAAGAAGGTGAAGAAGAAGAAGAAGAAGAAGAACTAGAAGAAGAAAATGAAGAAGAAGATGAAGAAGATGATGAAGAAGAAGAAGTTGAAGAAGAAGAAGAAGAAGAATGAGAAGAAGAGGAAGAAGAAGAAGAACAAGAAGTAGAAAAAGAAGAAGAAGAAGAAGAAGAAGAAGTAAGTGAAAGAAGAAGAAGAAGAGGAAGAAGAAGAAGAAGAAGAAGAAGGAGATGAAGAAGAAGAAAAGGAAGAAGAAGAGGCACGAGAAGTAGAAAAAGTTGAAGAAGAAGAAGAAGAAGAAGAAGAAGAAGAAGAAGAAGAAGAAGATGGTGAAGAAGAAGAAAGTGAAGAAGAAGAAGAAGAAGAAGAAGGAGAAGAAGATGTACAAGAAGTTGAAGAAGAAGAAGGAGAAGAAAGAGAATTGGAAGAAGAAGAATGAAAAGACGAAGATGAAGAAGACGAAGAAGAAGAAAAAGAAGAAGGAAAAGGAGAAGAAAAAGGGAAAGGAGAAGAAGAAGAATGAGAAGATGAATAAGAAGAAGAAGAAGAAAAAGAACAAACTGGAGATGAAAAAGGAGAAGAAGCAGAGGAAGAAGATGTAAGCGGAAGAAGAAGAAGAATTAGAAGAGGAGGAAAGAGAAGAAGAAGAAGAAGAAAGAAGAAGAAGAAGAAGAAGAAGAAGAAGAAGAAGAGGAAGAAGAAGAAGTAGATGAAAAAAAAGAAGAACAAGAAGTCAAGTAAGAATTAGTAGTAGTATTAGAAGAAGAAGAAGGTGAAGGAAATGTAGGAGAAGAAGATGAAGGATACAATGAAGAAGAAAGAGAAGAAGGAGAAGTGGAAGAAGAAGAAGGATAAAAGGAAGAAGAAGAGGAAGAAGAAGAAGAAGATGAAGAAGAAGAAGAGGATGGAGTAGTAGA
>JAIUJO010000739.1:82500-115000 GCA_023846275.1 Vanilla planifolia
GAGGAAGAAGAAGAATAAAAAGAAGAAGAAGAAAAAGTATAAGAAGAAGAAGTAGAAGAAGAAGAAGAAGAAGAAGAAGAAGAACAAAAAGTAGAGGAAGAATTAGAAGAAGAAGAAGAAGAAGAAGTGGAAGAAGCAGAAGAAGAAGAAGAAGAAAAGGAAGAAGAAGAAGAAGAAATAAGAGGAAGAAAAAGAAGAACTACAACTACAACCAGAAGTTGTAGAGAAAAAAAGGGGAAGAAGAAGAAGAAGAAGGAGATGAAGAAGTAGGAGTTTAAGAAGAAGAAGAAGAAGAAGAAGAGGAAGAAATAAAAGAAAAAGAAGAAGAAGTAGAAAATTTAGATGATGAAGAAGAAGAAGAAGAAGAAGATGATGATGATGAACAAGGAGTGGAAGAAGAAGAAGAAGAAGAAGAAGAAGAAGAGAAAAGAATATGATAAAGAAGAAGAAGAAAAAGAAGAAGTAGGAGAAGAAGAAGAAGGCAAAGAAGAAGAAGAAGAAGAAGTAGAAGAAGTAGGAGAAGAAGAAGAAGGCAAAGAAGATGAAGAAGAAGAAGAAGAAGAAGTAGAAGAAAAAGTAGAAGAAGAAGATAAAGAAAAAGATGAAGAAAAATATGAAGAAGAAGAAGTAAAAGAAGAAGAAGAAGATGATGAAGAGGAAGAAGTGGACGATGATGACGATGATGATGAAGAGGAAGAAGAAAATGAAGAACAAGAAAAAGAAGAAGTGACACACACACTCATTTGCATAAAAATTGCCTCAGGCACATGCATGCACACACACATATAGACACATACATGTGCAGACACACATGTACCTACACACACGTGCACATGCACACACATATGCACACACATACACAGGAACACACATGCATGCACACTCACATGCACACACACATTTGCACACACACATGCACACAGACACCCATAGACATAAAACCACACATGCCCACATGCACTCACACGTCCACACAAACACATGTGAACAAGTAAACATGGATGCACTTAAGCACACTCACAAGTGCATGCTCACAAACATAATTTATGACAAATACATAACCACACACAAGAGCACACACATACACACACATGCACATACATGCATGCACACACACATTTGCTCTAACATATGCACATACAAATATAAAACATAGACACACACACACACACACATAAATAGACAAGCACATATACACACATGCATACCAAGACACATTGACATACACCTACATACACTCACATGCTTGTGCATAAAAGATATAAATACACACACACATGCACCACATGCATGTAGAAGCACTTTCACATGTTCACACAAAAGCTCACACAAGTACATGCATGCATGTACACTAGTGCACTTATAGACATGCACACATATGAATAAGCACATGCAAGCACACTCACTCCAACACACACTCACATGCACCTGCATGTACACATGCATACAGAGACATATAAACACAAGCATGCAAACAAATGCATAGGAGCACATAAAAAACAAACACACATGCATGCATAGGCACATACATGTATACATTTGTATACACACACACTAACACTAACACTAACACATGCACACGAACATGCATATACAAGCACAAATGCATGTGCTCATAGATACATGCACACACATATGCACACAAATGCATATACACATGCACACACTCATACACACACAAACATGAATATACACACCTGCAAGCATGCACACACACACACATGCACATAGCCACAACCATGCACATGCACACTTGTGGACACACATACACAAAAGACATAACACAACTAGCACACACACACACACAAAGACACATCTGATTTGGTACATGTACACACAAAAAACACACGCATACACACATACACACACCCGCACTCATGCATTCGAACATGCAGACAAACTTACACACCATATATGCACACGCACACACAGGCGCAATAGAAATAAATGCACACACACACACACACATATACACAAGCAAGCTTGCACAAATGCAGAACATGCATGTACCCACAAATACACATGTGTAGGAACACACGAGCACACATGTACACACATAAGCATTAACATAGACATACAAACACACATATACTCTTGCACATACAAAACACACACACACACACACACACAAACATGCACATGCACACATGCACACACACACACATACACTACACGAGCACATGCACATACAAGCATAGGTAAGCAAAAAGACACAAAAGCACGTAGACATGCACACTCATGCACATACACACACATAAATAAGCACCCATATATAGATGCATGCAATTGCATGCGGTGACACACACACACACTGAAGCACACACACAAACACATGCATAAGCATGCACACACACACACGAATAAGCATATATTCACTCACACAAGCACACAAAAAGACATAAACACACACATCCACATGCACACGTGCTTGCGCTTGCACACATGCATAAACAAACAAACACAAATATGTGTATATATATACATATATAGAAACATGTGTACACACATGTACACACATAAACATATACAAAAACATATGCACAAACACACATGCACACACACATATACACAGTTATGCATGTGTACATCCACATGCACACACATAAGCCTATGAACATACAAACTCACATCCACACATAAAAACACCTACACGAACAAATGCCCACTCAAACATAAGCACAAATGCACACATGCAAACAAACACATGCATTAACACACGTGCGTGCACATGCACACACTCACACACGTATGCACTTGTCGATGCAGCACATACATGTGCACTCTCACATGCACACATGCACACATACAGACACACATACAATAACATGAGCAGACATGCACACATGCAAACACACAAAAGCATTAACACACATGGACTCACACACCCACACACAATGCACATGCCCATGTAATACACACATGCACATGTGTGTACACACACCACGTATGAACACACACTCAGATAAGCATGCACAAACTCATGTGCATGTGCACACACATACACACCCAAATGCATGCAAGCACACATGCACATGAATGCATCTAAATGCATATGCACACACACATAAAAGCATGAACACAGACCAACACCCATACCCATACACACACATGCACAGACACGCATAAACCCACAAGCCCATGCACATGCACGTACACATACACACGCAATTGAAAATGTGCACATATAAGTACATGCACATGCAAACGCATACATATGCACTAATATGCACACCCACACCCACACCCACACCCACATGCATGCACATGTGTACACATGGATACATATGCACACACATGCACGCAAGCATGCAAAAATCCACATACACATACCCACAAGTTCACAAACACTTACACCCACACACAAGCATACATAAACAAACACATAGACGCATGCATGCACACACACACTAACACACGTAGGTATACACATGCATGTAGGCGCTCACACACATCCACACCCACACACACACGTAAAACTACACACACCTGTACACAATCACATCCACAAGTGCATTCGAACATACACACACACAAATGAACACGAAAAACACACTTGCACAAAACATGCACAAATAAATACACACATATATATGCACACACATATGCACATGCACACACACGTACATGCATACACACATGCCGACCCACCCACACATATGCATAATCACAGAAACACACACATGCATATGTACACATACACATATATACACGCATGCACATAGACACACACAAACATAAACACATGCACAAACGCAGACTCACCCAAATGCACATATGCGAATGGACAAACGTACGTACACACACAAACATGCACATGAACTCACACATGCACATGTACTCGCACACACACAAACACACACATGTTTACACACATAAACACATACACACATCCACACATATTCATGTACACACATATCGACACACATGAACACACATATATGCACACACAAGCATACACACACATCTATACGAACACACACACACACATACAAGCATACACACACACAAGAACACATGCACACACACATACATACACATATGCACCAACACACACCAATGCACACACATGCACAAATATGTGCTCCAACATGCATGCACATGCACATGCACCTACATAGGTACACATACATGCACATACACAGGCTACACATATGCCCATGCACACACACATATGCATGCAAACACTCATGGTCATGCATGCTCACACACACACACACATAAGCAAGCAAACACTCATGGTCATCCATGCCCATACAGACAAACACACACACATACACACACTCATGTAAACATGCACATTAGCATACACATGCACTCACACACATGCACACATAAAGAAATACTAAAAGGCACACAGATGCATGCCCTTGCACACACGCACAACATGCACACATGCACTTAAATACACACACACACACAATCATAGATGCACACATAGACAAGCACACATAATGCACACACAGACATGGACACATGTAAGCAAGCATAAATGCACACACCTATAGAAAAATGGAGAGGAAGTCACAGATTCACACACATGCATACAAACACACACACATATGCACACACTCACACACACGTGCACATATTTGCACATAAGGAAAAACACATGCAAGTACATGCACACCATTAATAGCACAGAAAAATATTCACACACACGCACATGCACATGAACAAACACACATGTGAGCATTAGCAGATGCATGTACATGGGCACACATGCGCACAAACATGCACACATAAGTACATACATGTATACACATATGCACAAACACAAATGCATACTCAAGCATACACACAAGCACAAACACAAGTGCATGTACATGTGGATGCACACACATGCGCTCACATGCACACACACACATGCCCACACACACCAACACTCTCCTACACTCATGAACCAACACAAACACACACTCATGAGTACGCTCTAACACACACACATATGCACGTGAGTAGACGACATGCACACAAAAAAACATACCCATACACACACACCCTACACAAAGGTGCACACACATAAACACAAACACATGCATTTACACACAAACACACAAGATGACACACTGACATGCACATAGCCACACAAACACATCCATATGCACACGTGGCCACACACATGCACACATATGCAAACAAACACACACATACACACACATGTAGAGATACACATTTGAAAACTTATGCACATGCATAAGTGCAAACACACATGAATAAACACTATCACACATACACACATTTATATAAAAACATGGACACAATTTCATGCACTCACGGAGGCACATGCATGGACATAGACACACAAACACACACATGAACCTACAACCCACACACGACCAAAAACATGTGCAAACACTCACATATACACACATGCACACACACACACACAAACACATGCACACACTCATGTACGCATGCATATATACACAAATACACATAGACATACACATGCATGTATATAAACACAGAAGAATATACTCGCACATGAACAAACACACATACAAGCTCACACACATAGAAGCTCACATGCACATAACACAAAAATGCACATAGTTGAACACACATATATGAACATGCATTCACATGCACACCTACACACAAGCACACACACACCCACACCCACTCTTGCCAATGCACGCATGAATGCACGTGCACACATATGTACACACACAAACATAACTACACATGCACAAACACAAATGCACATATGCAAATAAGGACACATGCTCATGCTCACATACAAACACACATGCACAAGCAACCATAGATGCATATGTACTCACACACACACATGCATGTATGCACACACACACATGCATACACACTCATAAACACACACACATGCATACACACTCACACACACACCCATATGAATGCACATATTCCATCATGCATGCACACACACATGCACTCATGCACACACACATGCACATGCATCCACACATAATCACAAGTGCAAACCCCAGCACATAATAGTGAACACACACTCATACTCACAAGCACACATGCATAAGTGCACACACACACACATGCACAGACATAAGCACACACAAAAATAAGCACTCAAACACATGTAGACACACATTGCTATAGATGTCCACCAGTATGCATAATGACACACACAGACACCCAAACAGACACACATACCCACACACATTCAAGCAAACACACACACATGTGCATGTTCACACACATACACACACAAACTCACACATGGATAGTCTTGTATACATTCACAATCGCCCAAACACACACACACTCACATGTATGCATGCATACACATATGCATGCACACATGCACACAGACATATACAAACAAAAAGACATGCAAACATACACATACATACACACACAAACACAAGCACACAAATTCTCACTCCTACACATGCATGAATATGCACACATATATTGTCTCACACACACATACACTTGCACTGCACATATCCATATGCACATAACAACACAAACACACACACACGTATACACACATTCATGCAAAAAACAACACACTCATACATGTACATGAGCAACTAAATGCATAAAAACACACACACACACATAGAGGAACACACATGCACACACACTAACACATACACACACAACCACACATGCAAGCATTCACAAAAACACATGCATATACACATGCATGTGTACACACACATGCACATGCACACATGCACAAAGACATACACACACACACACACCTACACACATGCATGCACAACACAAACACACTTGCTCACACATAGACATGTGCACATAGATGTGCACACACTCATACACACACATGTACACAAACACAAACACAAACACATGCACGTACACACATAAGCACATGCACACTGATACACACTCAGCGACACATACACATACATAATGCCATGAACTCACACATGCACAACACACTTAGATGGATGCATGCACACATATGTGCACTCACATGCACACAGACAAAACCACAAAGATACAAATGTACACACACACACAAAAATAAACTCTCTCTCTCTCACACACACACATGCATTGACATGCATGCACATGTAAGCACACAAATGACCACACACATTCACAAACACAAACATACGTGCACAAAAATACACACACGTACTCATAAACACATACATGTACTCATGTTTACATGCAAACACAAGCACATATGCACCTATGCTTGCACATGTACATGCACACACATGCAAAAACATGCCAACACTCTGGTACACAGGCATACACATAAACATGCCCACACACATGCATACATACACACACACACCCACACACATATATGCAAACACATGCACATGCACAAGCACACACATGGCCATCCACACGCACATACACACATACCCAAACCCATATGCACATATGCATATGCACAAACAACACACATAAATAAACCCACATGCATACACACTCACACACAAACACAAATATATACAAGAACACACAAACACCCACACAGATGCACAGACATGCTCACCCACCCACACACACACACATAGACACAAGCATGCACACAAATACACAAACACAAAAGCACACATAGGCACATGCACATACATGCTCATAAATGCACACATGCATGCACACACACATACACATATATAGACACATACAAATGTGCACACATGCATGTATACACACATATGCATACATGCTTATGCACACACATGCATGCACACATGCTCGAACACACACAATCATGCACTCTCTCTCATACACACACATAAACACACATAAGCACACCCACATCCACCACACAAACATTCTCACACACATATACAAAAAGATAGACACACACATACATGTGCACAATGACACAAATGCATACACATGCATGCAAGCACAAACATTCTCAAAAACACAAACATAAATACAAACACAAATGCACTTGCACACACACATGTGTATGCATGCACACATACATATACTCATAGGCACGCATGTGCACAAATACACACATGCACACACATGCATACAAACAGACGCACACCTATGTACTCACATACACATATGCATAGGAATGTGCGAACACACACTCGCCTGCACACATATAAACACGCACATTGGCACACATACATGCACATGCATGCACACCCACATGCACACACACACATGCACAAGCATACACACCCATATACAAACACACAAACACATGCACAAGCCAACACAAATGAACACACACATGCATGAATGCACATAAACACACACATATACACACAAAATCAAGCACAAACACACATACTTGCACATGTATGCGCGCCCACTCATAAACAAGCACTCACACAACACACTTACACAAATTCACACACACACACCGATAAATTTGTAGACACACATACACACATGAAAATATACATGCATAAAAAACACATGCACACACTCATAGACATGCATTCACACACACCGATACACACACCCATAGACATGCAAGCATATAAAATTGTATACACACATGCCCATGAATAGTCATGCATGCACATAGGCATGCACAGACACACATATACACAACAACACATAAGCACACAAGCACACACACATTTACAAACAAACACACTTGCACACACACATTAACACGCATGAATATACACACACACATGTGCAAATGCTCACAAACACATGTGCACACATGTACACATTCATAAGAACAGACACTCACACATCCACACACTCACATAAGCACACATGTGCACACATATATACACACACACACTCACTCACAAGTACACAAAATCATACATTCATATACACACACAATCACGCACACATGCACTTGGATAAACATATGCACATACACACACACACTCATGCATAGACATACACACACATGTATGCTCAGACACGCATGTGCATGCACAAACATGCACACACACATATGCACCAGTGCTGAGAGGTGCACACACACATGAACACACATGCAGACACACACATGCATATGCACACACTCACTAATACACACACACACACACATAATGCACACACACAAATAAAATCACACTCACATGAACACACAAGCATACACATGCATATGAATACATAAGCAGACACATGACCAACCACACACATGTACATGCACATAGATGCACACCCAAACATACACACACACATGCATAGACATGCACACATGTATGCAAACTAAAACAAACACACATACATGCATACATACACTACACTAGCACACAAACACAGATTTACATGAATAAGCACACACATCCACACACACAGAGAAGCACATACGTGTATAGACACACACACACACATATGCACAGATAAGAACACACAAGTCACACTCACACACACACTTTAACACACAGATGCACACAATCATATATAAGCACACACACACACACACATGAGTGTGCACACATACTAATACACAAGCATGCACACATGTATGCACACACATATGCACACACACACACACTCTCATTACACACTTAAACACATATGCACACACACAAACACACAAACATAGGCATGAATACACACACACATAGGCCCACACAAACTTGTACATGCTGACACAGACAACCATGCATACAAAAAGTACACAAATGCATATACATAACATGATCCAAACATACTGATTCACATGCACACCTATACACACATGCACATGCTCTCACACATGCAAGTACACGTGCACATGAATGTAAACACATATGCTTACACTAGCACTACCCACACACACATGTACACACACACACACATACATAAACAAGCACACACAACCACGCAAACTCATGTCCATGCATGCACATAGACACAGACTCACTCATTCACTCGCATACACATTTGTAATCACAGATGCTAACATGCATATAGTCACACACAATTGTGTGCACACACATACACACACATGTGCTCCTATGCATAGACATGCACAAACACATACACACATGCACGTGCACATGCACACATACTCACACAGACATGAGCACACATAGGCACACACAAGTACACAAACACATATTTGTATGCATGCACACACACATACATGCTCATGCACACACATGTGCACACATGAACATAAACACATGCAGACACATGCACTTAAATGCATACACACAAACACGCTCACATAAATATATGCATAGACAAATATGAAAAAACATAGATATGCACACATACACACACACACACATGCACTCATATGCATGCACACGAACACGCACTTGCATGCACACATGTATGTAAGGGTACACAAGAAAGCATACATAAACACACATACCTATGCGCACACATGCACATGCACACACACTTGAGTACCAATGCACATATGCAAATGCACATGCACAACTCATATGCACACAAGTGTACAAACACACAAGCACATGCGTGTTCCAATGCATACACACTGAAGTGTGTACCCATGCATGCACATGCACATACACATGCACAGACTCACATGCATAGGTATTTGAACACAAACTTAAGCATAAGAACACATGTATACACAAATGTCCGCATGCATGTACACACATAAGCACACCCACACAATTACGTAATTGCACACACACATGCACCCACATACACATATAAGTTCAAACACACACATAAATGCATAATCACACATACATGCACATGAGCAAAAACATACACACAAGCACACACACACACACATGAGAACACATTAAGATCCAAACACACACATATGCACAAAATAATAACACATGCACACATACAAAATGCATACACACACATGCATATACACAAACACACACAAGAATACAAGCACACACATGCTCATAGACTTGCATAGACAACCACACACATGTACAAACACATGCAAATATATGTACACACGCATAACCACACACACCAACTCAAATGCAAATGCACACACATATCCACATAGATATGCTAGCACATATACAAGCACATACTTAAGCATGCATGAGAACTAGCACACATGCATATAAAGTGCACACATAAATGCACCTACAAACATGCTGATACACATGCACATACACACACATGTGCTTGCAAACACACACACACATGTACATAGATGCAAACACATATGTACAATCACACATATGCACATGTACACACACACGAACAAACACATAAGCACCTACACATACACATGTGCTAGCATGCAAAACACACATGCATATGTGTACACATACTCATAAGCACACATAAGGACACATACACAAGCAGCCAAACACACCCACACCAAAAAAAACATAAAACACATGCACTTGAGCATGTGTTCACATGTACACACAAACCTATATAAAGGCACACACACATGCATACACACACCCCCACATATGCACACAAATAAAAACCAACACACACACATCCACACATACAAATGTACACACATATGCACACACAGATAGACACAAACCTATAGGCATGGATGTGCACAACAACACACACATATGCACACATAAGCACAAACATACTCACATACATAGATATATACACATAGGAACATAGAAACATGCATAAGCACACATAAGCACACATGCATAGATGCACACATGATTGTGTACATGCATACACACACACACATACACATGCCTTGCACATACAAACACACACACACACAGATGCACCCACATGCACACACTTGCATGGACACACACAATCACACACATGCCCACATATACACACATGCACACATACAAACACACACATGCACATGCACACACACAAACATGTGTCCATGCACACTCAAGCACTTGCACACAAGGACACATGCACCGAAACACTCCTACAAGTAAACATGCACACACACACACTCCAAAGCACATAATGTCAAACTTGTATGCATGCACACACATACACACACACACACACATACACACAAACACACACGCACACACATATCCACACATGTATATGGGTGCATACACATATATACACAAACATGTGCGTGTAGTAGTACACATGCACATACATGTGTATGCACAAGCTCGCCTATGCATGCACATACTTATGTGCACACAGATGCACACACACCCACATACACACATAGGCACACACAAGTAAACATAAGGACACACACACATGCACACATATGTAGATACATAAGTACAATCACACACAACCACATGCACACACGTACAAACATATGCCTATACACATGCACATGTGTTTGCATGCACATTAACACACATGCACACAAGTAGTCATGCACAAGCACACATACACACACACACGAATTGACACGCACCTAGAATAATGAACAAACACACACACACATGCACCCAAACGCATACTTATGCACTTATGCACACACATGGACCTACACTCACTTATTCAGGTGCACACCTACATGCAAAAACACATGCATAAACACACCCCATTATACACTCACAAACATGCAAACCCACACACACATGCACACACACATTGACATGTACATACACACACCCACACATATACACACTTACATGCACAAAAAAATGCACTCATGCACTCCAAGCAAAAACATTCTCACACACATACACAGAGGAATATAGACATGCATTAGCATGCATGCAAACACAAACACAAGCACACAAACAAGCACACATGCATGCACACACATGCATGCATGCAAATGCATGCGTGTGCACATACACACACATGCGCAACACACATAAATAGGTACACACATGCACAAATAGACACACACTCATACATATATGTATATGCACACATACATCCACACACACACACACACACCCACACATAGCAACACACTTATGCAGTCACACCTGCACATGAACACAAGCATATTCAGACAAGCACATGGACACACACATATACACACATGAAACACATGCTCAAACACATGACTCATATAGATAAGCATCAATGCATATGTGCACACGTGCATGTACACACACAACAACATAGATGCACTTGCAAACACATGTGCACACACACACACACATGCACACATAAGCAAATAAACATAATCATGCAAGCACACTAGCAAATGCATGCATGTGTGTGAAAGCAAATGTGCACACGTGCACACACATGCACACACATATAGATACACACTTGCACACATACACAAACACACAGACATGCACTCATACACACAAGCTTTCACATATACATACACATGCAATCACACACACATGTATGCACACCTATACAAATGCATGTAATCACACACAGTATACTCACACACTTGCATACACCTACATGCATACACAAATAGGCACACAAATGCACACAAATAGACACACACATATACACATGCACACAAACATACAGATAAGCATATAGACACACATAGACAAATGCATGCTTGCACACTCACAAAACATGTGCACATGCATATAGCCATACATGCACATTTATAAGAACACCTGTGCACATAGGTGCACAACACAATTGCACATAAACATACAAGCACACTTACACACATGTACACACACATGCACCCACACACACACATACACATGCACACACAAGCACACACATACATAAGCACATGCATATACACGCACATGCATATGTGAAAGCACACTCACATTTACATGCACATGTATAATCTCATAGACATGCACATACACAGGAATACACACATGCACGAAAGCACACACACTCTTGCACACACACACACACACACACACACTCATACACATACACACATGCACACAAGCATACATAGACACATATAAATACACTTTCATTACACACACAAACGTAAAGACACACAAATACACCCATGCCCATGAAAGAATGCACGTGTGCTTGCACACACATACAAAAGCACACACATGCTCATATGGAAGCACAAATGCACACACGACACACATGCACATACATATGCATGCACACACACATACATGCACATACACACTCCCACAGACATATGCACACACATGCACAAAGATGCACTTGTAGACACATTAACAAAAACACAACTCAAATACACACATGTGCATACACACACTGACATACACATAGGCTAGCATGCACTCACACACACACAAATGCGCACATGCATACACAGACACACACACTTAGGCACACATGCATTTGCACACACATACACAAAAATGTATACAAATACACACACACATACAAACACACATGTGCATGTACACAAAAACACATGCACAAGCATATATGGTCAACATTTGCACACACACACACAAACATAAATACATGCACACATTTGCACACATTTGTGACATGCATGCACACATGTGCAAATACACACACATAAACATACACAAGTACACACATACACACATACAAGCACACACACATGCACACACGCACGCATACATATGTACACTTACATGCAAATGAAAGAATGTACATACATACATACATATGTACACACACATGCACACACACATACAAAAGCACATGCACACAAATCCATACAAACCTATATAAATACACACACACAAAGTCTTACACAAAGATGCATGCACATAACCACATAAATGCACATGCATACAATGATAAGCATGCACACACACACTGATGCACATAAATGCATGCACACACACACCCACCATATCACACACACACATGGAACACATGTGCACAAGCAGACACTCACGAACACTCATGCAAGTACAAACACAAATACATGTGCACAGATGAACACTCATATACACACACACATTCACACATGCATGCAAGAACACACACATACACAAAAAATGCATACACACATGCAGATATATCCACATGCATACACTCAAGCACATATGCACACAAACTCACATACACACAGATGAACAAACATGTACACAAGCACACACGTGCAGAGACATACACATACATACATACACACATGAACACACATGCACATGTGCATGCACCACATACACACATGTGTGTGCGAACACATGGACACACACACCCATACACTTGAACACACATCTTCACCTATGCACTCACTTGCACACACATGTGCATGTCACCACTCACACACACATGCATGGACACATACAGACACACACACAAACACTAACATAGACACCCCACCCACACACATGCATTCATGCATGCCCATACACACATAAACCCACACACAAATGTATATGCACCTACATTCTTGAGTATACACACGTGATACAGATGTGGACACAGACACACACTTACACTCATGCATATATACAACCACACATACACATCCGTACACATGCACACATATGCAACCCCACTATACTCACACATGCATGTATACACACACACACACATGCACAAGTATGTACATGTAGAAACACATAAGCATGCATACAAACACACATAAACATACACACAAATGCACGTGCACACACACTTAGGCTCATGCACTCACACAATAACACAGCTATACCCACACATATATGCACATATATACATAACATAAACACATGCACATACACACACATGTGCACGCACACACACATATGCACATACATACAAATGCACATAAACTCACTTAAGAACATGCACACAAATACACATTTGGATGCAAACATTTGCATAAGCATGCACACACATTTACACACTAACATGTATAGACACAAATAGATGAACACACACAAATTGCCATGCACAAACATGTACACACACACACATACACATGCACAAGTGCATGCAGGCACCAGCACACATGTGTGCACTTCTACACACACATGCACACAAACTTGTGCACACACACTCATACTTTTACAATCTTAGACATGTATATAAACACATATGCATGTAGACAATAACAAATATGCACACGTGCGCACACATATTTATACATGCTTGCACACATAGCCATACAAAAATGTGCACCCATGAACACACATGCATAGAACATAGACACATGCACTCGCACAAACACATGCATACACATGTAAAGGAACACACAAAAGAAACTTTAGAGGACACACACATGGGCACACAGATGCACACACATGTACATGCACACATAGACACACATGCATAGACACCTGTGCACACACACACATACACATGCATAAGCAAACACATAAAAAGGCTTGCACATGAACTTGCACACACACTCAACACACATATGTGCACACATGTGGTTGTATACACATATGCACATACACACTTGCACATAGGAAGCCAACATATATATATGCACACACATACACTATACACACACATGTAGAAACTCACACATACATATGCACACACACATGCACACACACATGCACACATGCATGCACACACATACACTATACACACACATGTAGAAACTCACACATACATATGGACACACACATGCACACACACATGCACACATGCATGCACACACACACACACCCACACCCATACACATGCAAACACATACACATGCACTCACAAAAGAATATACATGCACACTCACACACACACACACATGCACATGCACCCACACACAATCATGCCTATGCACATGCACATACATATGCTCACACATAAACACACAACTACAAATGCACACATTCATATGTACATAAACATATGCACACACACGTATGCATCCATATGCACATGCATGTACACACACCCAAAAACGCACACACACATACACACACACACACACAAAAGGATACACAAATGCATGCAAAAGAACACACACACACAAAAGGATACATGAATGCATGCAAAAGAATACACACACACATGCACAAATATATACAGACATGCATGCACATGTCCATGCACATGTATGGACACTCACACGCATCCATGCACACACAAATGTATATGCACATACACACATTCATAATGACTCGAAAACATAGACACACATATGATCATACACACACAAGTACACACACGCACACACAAGCATATATGCACAAAATCACAAAAAATATGCATAGACACTTATGCACATATGTGCACATAGACATGTAAATAAACATACACACACCAACACAAACAGACAGGCTTGGTCACACACATACACATGCTCGCACACACACACACATACATTCACACAAACAAATACACACACACATGTGCATGCACAAATTCATACACACACACATACATGCACACACAAATTAATGCACACATGCAAATGCACACACACTCACATACATAAGCACACACAACAATGAGCACAAACATGTATACATACACATACATATAGGAATGCACACAAGCTTATAGGCACATTCACATGCAAAAATACCTATACACACACGAGCACCTATGCATACAAATATACACATACACACATGTGTACCCACCTGCACACTTGCACACACAAACATAAGCAAACACAAGCATATGTAAGAGCATACACAAGCACTAGTACATGCATTCACACAAACACACACACATGCACACATATACATATATGAAATCACACATGCTTGCATTTATAGACATAAGCACACACATGAACACACACACACACACGTCTGTTTAGACAAAGGAACGCACACACAAATGCATACATGCATGCCAATACATACATACACACCCACACACACACTCGTGTAAGTACACATGCACAAACACACATGCATACACACCTATGTACACACAAATACTCACATACATACACACACACACACACACAAATGTGCAAATAAACACACACACACATGCAATCACACACATGCACAAACACACACTCACACACATATGCATATGCTCACAAATTCATGCATAGACACATGCAAAAATGATAACATACTCATACAAGTACAAATTCAATATGCACACACAGAGACACACACTTACGTGCACCCAAACTTATTCATACACATGCATGCACACAAAAAAATAGACATGTGCATGTACATACACACACACACACTCATATACACATGCACACAAGCACACACACATGTAAAATCACATACATGCATACACACACACACATCCACAAATGAATATAATGAACCCACATGCACACTATGCTCATATATAGACACAAATGCACATGCACACACATGTAGTCACGCACACAACACACACTGACACACAAAAATGCACACCCATTAACAACACACACACCCACACACACACATACACTCACATATACACCCCCATTTGCACACTCAAACACACACACACACATGCATATAGACACACACAAACACAACACATGCACATACTTATGCATGCACATATGCACTTTCATGGAGACACACACATACACAAACATGTGCATAACCACATACACACATGCACATGAACACACACACACACATGCACACACAAACACGTGTCCTCCAATACATACACACATATAATGGAACTCCCATACACATGTACATGCACACACATGTAGACACACACAATCACATTTTCATATATGCATGCACACACTACACATGTATGCACTCCTATGAACACACATGCATACAAACACATAACCACACACATGCACACACAGGCACACATCACATGTAAATACACATGCATTCATGCGACGCACACACACACACACTCACAGGTAAAACCATGCCCATAGACATACACCTACATATGCTTGCATGCACTCACACATCCACATGAGCACACACAAAATGTGCACACATGCATAAACCCAGGCATGCTCACAAGCACATACACACACAAACACAATTTGCCAAAAATACAACCACACACACATGCACACACATGCACACATGCACATTCACTCACACATATAAACATACACACATAAAGCACACACACACATGCACATAGATAAACATGTATACATACAAACAAGCATACACAAACACATGCACATAAACACATATTGTCACACACCCAAGATATTAGGGATGTAGGATTCAAGATTAGAGATTAGGGATTAAATAATAGAGATTAAGGGATTAGGATTAAGATTAGAGATTGGGAATTAAGGTTTATGGATTAAGGATTAAGATTTAGGGATTAGAGATAAGAAATTAAGGATTAAGGTTTATGGTTTATAGATTGGGGATTAGGGATTAAGTATTAAGGATTAGAGTTTAGGGATTAGAAATTAAGGATTAGAAATTAAAGATTAAAATTAGGGATTAAAGATTAGGAATGGTTTAAGGAACAAGGATTTGGGATTAAGTATAGTAAGAAGGAAAAAGGAAGAAGGAAGAAGAAGAAGAAGAAGAAGGAAGAAAGAAGAAGGAAGAAGGAAGAAAGAAGAAGGAAGAAAGAAGAAGGAAGAAGGAAGAAAGAAGAAGGAAGAAAGAAGAAGAAGAAGAAGAAGAAGAAGAAGAGGAACAAGAAGAAGAAGAGGAAAAAAAAGAAGAGGAAAAAGAACTGGAAGAATAAAGAAGAAGAAAAAAGGAAGAAGGAAGAAAGAAGAAGGAAGAAGGAAGGAAGAAGGAAGAAGGAAGAAGGAGGGAGGAAGGAAGAAGGAAGAAGGAAGAAGACAAAAAGAAAGAAGAAAGTAGAAAGAAGTAAGCAAAAAGAAGAAAGAAGGAACGAAAATAAGAAGAAGAAAAAGAGGAAGATTAGGGAGAAGGAAAAGGAGAAGGACAACAAGGAGAGATTAATGATTGGTGATACAAGATTTAAGATTAGGTATTATAGATAAGGATTAGAGATTAAAAGATTAGGATTAGAATTAGGGATTAGAGAATTGAGATTAGGGATTAATGAATAAAGATTTGGGATTAGTGATTAAGGATTAGGGATTAAGTATTAGGGATTAGGGATTAAGGATTAGAGATGAGAGATTAAGCAATAGAAATTAGGGATAAGGAATTAAGGATTAAGGATTAAAGAATAAGGACTAGATATTAGGGATTAAGGATTAGGGATAATGGGGAAGGAAGAAGGAAGAAGAAGAAGCAGGAAGAAAGTAGAGGGAAGAAGGAAGAAGAAAGTAGACAAAAGGAAGAAGAAGAAGAGGAGGAAGAAGAAGACGAAAAAGAAGTAGAAGAAGAAGAAGAAGAAGAGGAAGAAGAAGAAGAAGAATAAAGAAGAAAGAAGAAAAAAGAAAGAAGAAAGAGGAAGGAAGAAAGGAGAATGAAGGTGGAAGGAAGAAGAAGAAAGGAAGAAGGGAGAAGAAAGAAGGAGAAGAAGAAGAGCAACAAGGAGAAGTAGGAGGAGGAGAAGGAAAAGAAGATGGAGAATGAGAAGGAGAAGGAGAAGGAGAAGTAAAAGGAGAACAGGAAAGAGAAGGAGAAGGAAAAGTAGAAGAAGAAGAAGAAGTGAAAGAAGAAGAGGAAAAAGAACAAGTGAAAGAAGAGGAAGAAGTTGTAGAAGAAGAAGATAAAGAAGAGGAAGAAAAAGAATAGGAAGAAGAAGAAGAAGAAGAAGCATAAGAAGAAGAAGAAGAAGAAGTTGAAGAAGAAGAAGAGGATGAGGAGGAGGAGGAGGAAGAAGAAGAAGAAGAAGTAGAAGTAGAGGAAGAAGAATAATAAGAAGAAGAAGCAGAAGTAGTAGTAGTAGTAGAAGTTGAAGAATAAGAAGAAGAAGAAGAAGAAGAAGGAGAAGGACAAGAAGAAGAAGAAATAGTAGTAGAAGAAGAAGAAGGATTAGAAGATGAAGAACAAGAAATGTGAAGAAGAAGAAAAAGAAGAAGAAGAAAACAAAGCAAAAGAGGAAGATGAAGAATATGAAGAGGAAAAAGAAGAAGAATAATAAGATGATGATGAAGAATTAGAAGAAGACAAATAAGATGATGATGATCATGAAGAAAAAAGTGAAGAAGTAGAAGAAGATAAGGAGAACAAGAAGTAGAAGATGAAGAAGAAGAGGAAAAAGGAGAAGGAGAAAAAGGGGAAGAAGAAGAAGAAGAAGAGTAAGAAGAACAAGAAAAAAACAAGAAGAAGAAAGAAGAAAGAAGAAAGAGGAAAGAAGAAGGTAGAAAGAAGATGGAGGAAGGAAGAAAGATGAAAGAAGAAGGAAGAAGGAAGAAATAAGATGGAAGAAGGAAGAATGAAGATGGAAGAAGGTAGATGGAAGAAGATGAAGAAGAAAAAGAAGAAGAGAAGAAGAAGAAGAAGAAGAGAAAAGGAAGAGAAAGAAGAAGAGGAAGAGGAAGAGGAATAGGTAGAAAAAGACAACGAGGTAGGGAAAGAAGATGAAGAGGAAGAAGAAGAAGAAGAAGAAGAAGAAGAGGAAGAAGAATAAGAGGAAGAAGAAATAAGAAGAAGAAGAAGAAGAAGAAATAAGAAGAAGAAGAAGAAGAAGAAGTGGAAGAGAAATAATAATAATAAGAAGAAGAAGAAGTCAATGAAGTGGAAGAAGAGGAGGAGGAAGAAGAAGAAGAAGAAAAAGAAGATGAAGCAATGAAGGAGATGAAGATAAAAATGAAGAAGAAGAAAAAGATGAGGAAATAGAAGAAGGGGGAAAATATGAAGAAGAGGAAGAAGTAGAATAAGAAGAAGAACAAGAAGAAGGGAAGGAGGAGGAAGAAGAAAAAGACGAGAAAGAATAAGAAGAAGAAGTAGAAGAAGAAGTTGATGAAGAATAAGAAGAAGAGGAAGAAGAAGAAGAAGAAGAAAAAGTAGAATTAGTAGTAATAGTAGAAGAGGAAGAAGAAGAAGAAGAAGAAGTACCAGAAGAAGATGAAAAATAAGAAGAGGAAGAACAAAAAGAAGAGAAGAATAAGAATAAGAATAAGAAGAAGAAGAAGAAGAAGAAGAAAAAGAAAAAGAAGTAGAAGAAGAAGAAGAAGAAGAAGAAGAAGAAGAATAAGAAGAGGAAGAAGAAGAAGAAGAAGAAGAAGAAGAATGGGAAGAGGAAGAAGAAGAATAAGAAGAAGAAGAAGAAGAAAAATTAGATGAAGAAGAGGAAGAAGAAGAACAATGGTAAGAAGAAGATCAAAAAGAGGATGAAGAAGAAGAAGTGGAAGAGGAAGAGGAAGAGGAAGAGGTAGAAACAGACGATGAGGTATAGGAAGAAGAAGATGAAGAAGAAGAAGAAGAAGAAGAAGAGGAAGAAGAAGAAGAAGAAGAAAGAGTGGAAGAGGAATAAGAAGAAGAAGATGATGATGATGATGGAGTCCAAGAAGAGGAGGAAGAAGAAGAAGAAGACGAAGAAGAAGCAAAGAAGAAGAAGAAGAAGAAGAAGAGGAAATAGATGAAGAAGAAGATGAAGATCACAAAGTAGAAAAAGTGAAGAAGAAGAAGAAGAAGATGACAAAGAAGAAGAAGTGGAAGAAGAAGAAGTAGGAGAAGAAAAGGTAGAAGAAGACGAAGTAGTTGCAGAAGGAGAAGTAGTAATGGTAGAAGAAATGGAAGAAGAAGAAGAAGAGGAAGAAGGAGAAGTAGTAGTAGTAGAAGAAGAAGAAGACAAAGAAGAAGAAGGAGAAGGAGATGAAGAGCAAGAAGAAGTCATAGTAGAAGAAGAAGAAGAGGAAGAAGATGATATGGAAAAAGAAGAATAAGGAAATGAATATGTAGGGGGAAGAAGAAAAAGAAGAAGGAGAAGGAGAAGAAGAAGAAGAAGAAGAAGAAGAAGAGGAAGAAGAAGAGTTGAAAGGAAGAGAAGAAGAAGAAGAAGAAATAGAAGCAAAAGAAGAAGAGGAAAAAAAGCAAGAAGGACAAGAGGTAGAAGAAGAAGAAAAAGATGAAGAAGGACAAGAAGAAGAAGAAGAAGAGGAAGAAGAAGAAAAAAAAGCAGAAGAAGAAGAAGAAGAAGAAGTAGAGGAAGAAGAAGAAGAGGGAGAAGAAGAATAAGAAGAAGAAGAAAAAGCAGAGAAAGATGTGGATGAAGAAGAAGAAGAGGAAGAAGAAAAGGAAGAAGAAGAAGAAGAAGAAGTGTTACAAAAAGAAGAAAAGGAAGAAGATGAAGAAGAACAAGAAGAAGATTTGCAGGAAGAAGAAGAAGAAGAGGAGGAAGAAGAAGAAGAAATAGAAGAAGACAGATAATTGATTCATGGGTGATGGCTTATAGATTTTGAATGAGGTATTAGGGAATGTGGATTAGGCTTTAGGGAGGGAGGGATTCGGGCTTATGGATTAGGGATTAAGGATTATTGATTGAAAATTAGGGATTCGGGATTCATGATTAAGAATTAGGAATTATGGATTAGCGATTAGGGTTAAGGTTTAGGGATTAGTGAAAGGGGTATAGGGATTTGGGAATAAGGATTCGGTATTAGAGATTAATGATTAAATTAGAGATTATGGATTAGAAAATAATGATTAAAGATTAAGTATTAAGTATTAAGTATTATTATTAGGTATTAAGGATAATCAATTATTAATTATGTTTTAGGTATTAGAGACAAGAGATTTGAGATTAGGAATTTAGGACAAGGGATTAGAAATTAGGGATTTAGGATCAATTATTAAGAATAAGGGATTAAGAATTAGAGATTAAGGATTAGGCATTTAAGAATAGGGATTAAGGATGAACCATTAGGGATTATGGATTTGGGATTAGGGTTCGAGAATTAGAGTTTAAGGATTAACGATTAGGGGTGGATTTAAGATTAAGAATTTGGAATTTGACATTGAGGATTTGGGATTTGATTAATGTTTTAGGACAAAGAAGAAGAAGAAGAAGAAGAAGGAGGAGGAGAAGAAGAAAAAGAAGAAGAAGAAGAATAAGAAGGAGAAGAAGAATCAAGTAAAAAAAGAAGAAGAAAGAAAGAAGAAGAAAGGAAAATAAAGAAGAAGAAAGTCAAAAGAAGAAAAAATGAAGAAAGAAGAAAGAAGAAAAAAGAAAGAAGAAAGAAGAAGGAAGATGGAAGAAGAAAAAAGCAAGAAAGAAGAAGGAAGAAGGAAGAAGTAAGAAGGAAGAAGGAAGATGGTAGGAGGAAAGAAGGAAGAAGTAAGAAGAAATAAGAAAGAAGAAAAAAAATTGAAGAAAGAAGAAAGAAGAAAGAACAAAGAAGAAAAAGGAGGAGAAAGAGAAGGAAAAGGTGGAGGAGAAGGAGAAGGCAGTGTAGGAGAAGGAGAAGGAGTAGGAGATGGAGATGGAGAAGGAGAAGGAGATGAGGAAGGAGAAGGAGAAGGAGAAGGAGAAGGAGAAGAAGAAGAAGAAGATGAAGAAGAAGAAGAGAGAAAAGGAGAGCAAGAACAACAAAAGGAAGAAGAGGATGAAGAAGAAGAACACAAAGTAGAAGAAGATGATGATGAGGGAGAAGAAGAAGAACAAGAATATGAAGTAATTGAAGAAGAAAAAGAAGAAAAAGAAAATGATGAAGAAGAAGAGGATGAGGAAGAATAAGAATAAGAATAACAAGAAGAAGAAGAAGCAGAAGAAAAAGAAGAACAAGGGTAAGAAGAAGAAGAAGAAGAATAGGAAGAGAAAGAAGAAGAAGAAGAGAAAGAGGAGGAAGAAGAAAAAGAAGAGGAAGAACAAGAAGAAGAAAAAGGAGAGAAAGATAAAGAAGAAAAGGAAGACAACAAGAAGAAGTTCAAGAAGATGAAAAAGAAGAAGAACAAGAAGAAGTGAAAGAACAAGAAGAGAAAGAAGAAGACGAAGAAGAGCAAGAAGAAGAGGAGGAAGATGAAGAACAAGATTAGGAAGAAGAAGAAGAAGAACAATAACAAATATAAGAAGGATAACAAGAAAAAGATTAAAAAGAAAAAGAAAAAGAGAAAGAAGAGGGAGGGGAAGAAGAAGAAGAGAAAGAAGAAGAGGAAGAAGAAGAAAAGAAGAAGAAGAAGAAGAAGAAGAAGAAGAAGAAGAAGAGAAAGAAGAAGAAGAAGGAGAAGAGGAAAAAGAAGAAGAAGAAGAAGAAGAAGATGAGGAAGATGCGGAAGAAGAGGAAGAAGAAGAAAAAGACGACGAGGAAAAAGAATAAGATGAAGAGGATGAAGAAGAAGAAGATGAAGAAGAAGAGGAAGAAGAAGAAGAAGAAGAAGAAGAAGAAGATGGTGATGAGCAAGATGAAGAAGTGGAAAAAGAAGAAATAGTAAAAGAAGAAGATGAACAAGAAAAAGAAGAAAAAGAAGAGGAGGATGAACGAGAAGAAGTAGATGAAGAAGAAGAAGAAGAAGAAGAGGAGGAAAAAGGAGAAGAAGTGGAAGAAGATAAAGAGCAAGAAGAAGAAGAAGAAGAAGACCAGGAAAAAGTAGATGAGGAAGTAGAGGAACAAGAAGAACAAGAAGAGGTAGTAGAAAAAGAAGAAAAAGAGAAGAAAAAGAAGAAAAAGAAGAAGACGAATAAGAAAAAATAGAAGTAGAAGTAGAAGAAGAAGAAGAAGAAGAAGAAGAAGAATTTATAGTAGTAGAAGAAGAAGAAGAAAAATAAGAAGGTAAAGAAGAAGAAGAATAAGAAAAAGATGAAGAAGAAGAAGAAGAAGGAGAAGAATAAGTAGTAGTAACAGAAGTAGTAGTAGTAAGAGAAGAAGAAAAAGAAGATGAGGAAGAAGAAGAAAAAGATAGAGTTGTAGAAGAAGAAGAAGAAGAAAAAGGAAAAGAAGAAGATGAAGAAGAGGAACAATAATAAGAAGAAAAAAAAGTAGTAGAAGTAACAATAGAAGAAGAAGAAGAAGAAGGAGAAGAAGAAGAAGAAGAAGAAGAAGAGGATGTAGAAGAAGGAGAAGAAGATGAAGAAGAAGAAGAAGAAGAAGTAGAAGAAGAAGATAAAGAAGAAGGAGATGAAGAAGAAGAAGAAGAAAAAAAAAAGAGGAAGGAGAAGAAGAACATGTAGAAGAAGATGAAGAAAAAAAAGAAGAAAAAGAATAGAAGTAGTAGAAGAAGAGGAAGTAGAAGAAGAAGAAGAAGAAGAAGAAGCAAAAGAAAAAGAAGAAAAAGAAGAAGAAAAAGAGGAAGAAGAAGAAGTGGGAAAAGAAGAAGAAGAAGAACATGAAGGGGAAGAAAAAGAAGAAGAAGAAGAAGAAGAAGATGAAGAAGAATGAGAAGATAGAGAAAAATGATGTGGAAGAAGAAGATGAGGATGAAGAAGGAGAAAAAGAAGAAGAGGAAGAACAAGAAGAAGATTAAGAAGAAGAAGAAGAAGAAGAAGCACAGGAACAAGAAGAGGAAGAATATGAAGAAGAAGAAGAAGACGAAGAAGAAGAAGAGGAATAATTACACGAAGAACAAAGAGAAGAAGAAGAAGATGATGATGCTGACGATGAAGAGGAAGAAGAAGAGGAAGGATGGACTAGTGTTTAGTAGATTGGTTTTAGGATTGGGGAATAGAGATTAGGGATTAAGGATTAGAGATTAGTGATTAATGATTAGGGATTAAGGATTATAAATTAGGGATTAGGCATGAAGAATTAAGGGATTTATTATTAAGGACTAGGGATTAGAGATTAAGGATTTATAATTGTGGTTAGGGCTTAAGAAATAGGTTTTAAGGATTAGAGATTAGAGAATTTGGATATAGGATTCAAGATTAGGGATTAGAGATTAGGGGATTAGGATTAGCATTAGAGATTAAGGTTTAGGGATTAAGGATTAAGGATTAGGGATTAGAGATTAAAGATTAAGGATTATGGATTATAAATTAAAGATTAGGGATTAAGGATTAGGTATTAGAGATTAGAGTTTAAGGATTTGAGTTTAGGGATTAAAGGCTAGGGATTAAATATTAAAGGTTGGAGATTAGGGATCGATTAATGATTCGGAATGGATTAGTAATTAGGGATTACTTATATGGGAGAAGGAAGAAAAAAGAACAAAGAAGGAAGAAAGAAGAAGGAATAAAGAAGATAGAAGATGAATAAATAAGAACAAGAAGAGGAAGAAGAAGAGGCAAAAGAAGAAGAAGAAGAAGAAGAAGAAGAAGATGAAGAATAAAGAAGAAGTAAGAAGAAAGAGAGAAGAAGAAAGAAGGAAGAAGGAAAAAGGAAGGTGGAAGGAAGAAAGAAGTAGAAAGAAGCAAAAAGAAAGAAATAGGAAGAAAGAAGAAAGAGAAAGAAGAAGAGGAGGAAGAAGTAAAAGAATAAGAAGGAGATGGTGTTGGAGAAGAAGGATGAAGAGAATGAGGAGGAGAAGGAGAAGGAGAAGGAGATGGAGTTGGAGAAGGAGAAGACAAAGAAGAAGGGGAAGGAGTAAGAGAAGGAGAAGGAGAAGGAGAAGGAAAAGGAGAAAGACAAAGAGAAGGAGAAGGAGAGGAAGATGGAGAACGAGAAGAAGAAGAAAAAGAAGAAGAAGAAGAACAATAAGAAGTAGAAATAAAAGAAGAAGAAAATGAAGAAGTAGAAGAAGAACAAGAAGAAAAGGAAGAAGAAGAAGTGGAAGAAGAAGAGGAATAAGAAGAACAAGAAAAGAATAAGAAGGAGAAGAAGAAGAAGAAGAAGAAGAAGTGGAAGAAGAAAAATAATAATAACAATAATAAGAAGAAGAAGAAGAAGATGAAGAAGAAGAATAGGAAGAAGAAGAAGAAAAAGGAGAGGAAGATGAGGAATAAGAAGAAGAAGAAAAGAATGAGGGAGAAGAAGACAAGAAGAAGAGGAAGAAGAAGAGGAAGGAGAGGAAAAAGAAAAGAAAGACAAGGAAGAAGAAGAGGAAGATGAGTTGGATTAGGGATTAGAGATTAATTGTTATGGATTAGAGATTAGGAATTGAGGAGTGATTAGGGATTAAGGAATATGGATTACAGATTAGGAAGGAAAGGATTACAGATTAGAGATTTGGGATTGGAGATTAAGGATTAGGGAAGGGTGGATTATGGATTAGGTATTAGGTATTAAGCATTAGAGATTATGGATTATCAATTAAGGATTTCGGCTTAGAGATTAAAGATTATGAATTAGAGAGTAGGGATTAGGGAATAAGTAATAGAAATTAAGGATTCATGATTAAGGATTAGGCATTAGGGATGAAGGGATTTATTATTAAGAATTTGGGATTAAGGATTAAGGGTTATGAGATTCATTATTAAAGATTAGAGATTTAGAATTAGGGAATAGGAATTAGAGAATAGAGATTAGTGATTAGTGATTATGGACTAAGAATTAGGTATTAGAGATTAAAGATTAGAAGATTTGAATTAAGATGAGGGAATACAGATTAGGGATTTAGGATTAGGCATTGGTGATTAATGATTAAGGATTAAGGATTAGAGATTAGAGATAAGGGATTAAGGTCTATGTATTATAAATTAAGGATTAGAGATTAGAGATTAAGGATTTAGGATTAGGGATTAGAGATTAGGGTTTAAGGATTAAAGTTTATTGATGTAGGATTTAGGATTAGAGATTAGATAACACATATTAGAGGTTAGAGGATTAGGATTAACATTAGAGATTTAGGATTAGGGATTAAAGATTAGGGATTAGTGATTAAGTAGGGATTATTAATTATAGATTAAGGATTAGAGATTAGATATTAGGGACTACTGTTTAGGGATCACAAATTTAGGATTAGAGATTAAGGATTAAATATTGAGGATTAGACATTTAGGATGGTTTTGTGAATGGGATCAATGATTATGGATTAGAGATTAGGGATTTGGGAGAAGAAAGAAGGAAGAAAGAAGAAGAAAGAAAGAAGGAAGAAAGAAGAAGAAAGAAAGAAGAAGAAGAAAGAAGAACAAGAAGAGTTAGAAAAAGAAGATGAAGAAAATAAGGAATAAGAAGTAGAATAAAGAAGAAGGAAGAAGGAAGAAGGATAAAGGAGGAAGGAAGAAGGAAGAAGTAAGAAGGAAGAAGAAAGAAGAAAAAAAGAAAGAAGAAAGAACAAAGGAGTAAGAAAAAAGAAGAAAGTAGAAAGAAGGAAGAGGTAGAAGAAGAAGAAGAAGGAGAAGAAGGATGAGGAGCAAGAGAAAGAGAAGGAGGAGAAGGAGATGGAGAAGAAAAGGAGAAGAGGAAGGAGTAAGAGAAGGAGAAAGATAATGAGAAGGAGAAGGAGAGGCAGAAAGAGAAGGAGAAGAAGGAGAAGAGGACAAAGAAGAAGAATAAGAAGAAATAGAAGAAGAAGAAGAAGAAGTGGAATAAGATGAATAAGAAAAGAAGAAGGAGAAAAAGAAGAAGAAGAAGAATAAGAGGAAGAAGAAGCAGAAGAAGAAGAAGAGGAAGGTAATGAAAAAGAAGAAAAAGAAGAAGAAGAAGAAGAAGAAGAAGAATAAGAAGAACGAAAAGAATAATATGAAGAAGAAGAATAATAAGAAGAAGAAGAAGAGGAAGATGAAGAAGAAGAAGAAGAGGAAGAGAAGCAGGAAAAAGAAGAAGAATAAGAAGAGGACGAAGAAGAAGAAGTAGAAGAAGAGGAAGAAGAAGAGGAAGAATAAGATAAAGAGGAAGAAGAGATGGATTATGGATTACGGATTAGGGGTTACGGATTTGAGATTAAGGATTAAGGTGGGAGGGATTAATGATTAAGGAATATGAACTACGTTTTAGAGGAGGTGGGATTATGGATTAAAGACTAGCTATTAGGGATTAAGGATTAAGTATTAGGGGGAGGGATTAGGAATTACATATTAAGTATTAAGAACTAGGGATTATGGAATAGAAATTAGGGATTAGGGTATAGAGATTATGGATTATAAATTAGGGAGTAGGGATTTGGGAATTAGTAATAAGAATTAAGAACTAAGGATTAAAGATTTGGGATTAGGGATGAAGGGATTAATGATTGTATTAGGGATTAAGGATTACGAATTCTAGATAAAGGGATTAATTATTAAAGATTAGAGATTTAGGATTAATGAATAGGGATTAGGGATTAGGGATTAAAGATTAGTGATTCTAGATTAAGGATTAGGTATTAGAGATTAGGGATTAGAGATAAGGAGTTTTGTATTAGGATTAGGGATTAAAGATCAAGGATTAGGGATTAGAGATTAATGATTATGGATTAAAGATTACATATTAGAGATTAAAGATTAGAGATTAGGGATTAAGAATTTTGGATTACAAATTAAGGATTAGGGAGAGATTTGGGATAATAAATTAAGGAATAGGGATTTTTGATTAGGAAGAAAGAAGAAGAAGATGAAGAAGAAGAAGAGGAAGACGAAGAAGAAGAAGAAGAAGAAGAAGAAGAAAAGAGGAAGAAGAAAGAAGAAAGAAGAAAGAAGAAGGATTAAAGAAAAAGGAAGAAGGATGGATGAAGGAGGAAGGAAGAAGGAACATGGAAGAAGGAAGAAGAATGAGGAAAGAAGAAAGTAGAAAAAAGAAAGAAGTAGAAGAAAAAGAAGAACAAGAAGAAGAAGTGGATGAAGAAGAAGAAGAACAAGAAGAAGGAGAAGGGGGACGCCAAGGAGGAGGAGGAGGAGATGGAGAAGGAGAAGGAAAATGACAAGGAGAAGGAAAAGGTGGAGGACAAGGAGAAAGAGAAGAAGAAGAAGAAGAATAAGAAAAAGAAGAAGAGAAACAGGAAGGAGAATAAGAAATAAATAATAATAATAATAATAACAATAATAATAAAATAATAAGAAAAAGGAAGAAGGAGAAGAAGAAGAAGAAGAAAAAGAAAAGAAGAAAATGGAGAAAAGAAGAAGGAGAAGAAGAAGAGAAGGAAGAAGATGTTGAATAAGAAGAAGACAAAGAAGGAAAAGAAGAACAAAACGAAGAAGAAGAGGAAGAAAAAGAAGAAGAAGAGGAAGAAGAAGAAGAAGAAGAAGAAGAAGATGATGAGGAAGAAAAAGAAGAACAAGAGGAGGAAGACGAGGAAGAAGAAGAGGAAGAAGAAGAATATCGAGAATAAGAAGAAAGAGAAGAAGAAGAAGTTGAAGAAGAAGAAGAAGAAGAAGAAGAAGAATAAGAAGAAGAAGAAGAAGTAATAATAGAAGAAGAAGATCAGGAAGAGGAATAACAAGAAGAAGAAGAAGAAGATATAGATGTAGATGTAGAAGAAGAAGAAGAAGACGAAGAAGAAGAAGAAGAAGATGATGATGATGATGATGAAGAAGAAGAAGAAGCAGTAGAAGAAGAAGAAAAAGAAAAGGAAGAAGAAGAAGAAGAAGAAGTAGAGGAAGAAGAGGAAGAAGAAGAAGTTGAAGAAGAAGAAAAAGAAGGCGAAGAAGAAGAAGATGAAGAAGTAGAAGAAGAAGATGAAGATGGAGAAAAAGAGGAAGAAGAAGAGTAAAAGAAGAAAAAGAAGAACAAGAAGGAGGAGAAGCAGAAGAAGAAGAAGATGATGATGAAGAAGGAGAAGACAATGAGGAAAACAATATGGAAGAAGAAGATGAGAAAGGAAAATGAGAAGAAGAAGAACAATAACAAGAACAAGAGGAAGAATAAGAGGAAGAATAGGAAGAAGAAGAAGAAGAAGAAGAAGAAGATGATTAAGATAAAGAAGAAGAAGAAGAGGATAAAGAAGAAAAAGAGTAAGGAGAAGAAGTAGAAGAAGATGATGATGATAATGGTGATAATGAAGAGGAAGAAGAAGAAGAAGAAGAGAAGGAAGACGAAAAAGAAGAAGAGGAAGAAGAAGAACAAGAAGACGAGAAAGATGAGGAAGAAGAAGAAGAACAAGAAGAAGATGATGAAGAAGAAGAAGTGCAAGTGGTAGAAGAAGAAGAAGAAGAGGAAGAAGAAGTGGAAGAAGTAGAAGAAGAAGAAGAACAAGAAAACGAAAGGAAGGAGGAGAAGAAGAAGAAGATGAAGAATAAGAAGAAGAAGAATAATGAGAAGAAAGAGAAGAAGAGGAAGACAAAGAAGAAGAAAAGTAAGACGAAGGAGTACAAGGAGAGGGAGAAGAAGGAGAAGAAGATGATGAAGAAGAAGAACGAGAAGCAAAAGAAGGAGAAGAAGAGAAGAAGAAGTAGGGGAAGAAAAAGAGGGAGAAGTAGAAGAGGAAAAAGAAGGAGAAGAAGAGGAAGAAGAACTGGAAGAAGAAGAAGAAGAAGAAGAAGAAATTGTAGAAGAAGAAGATCAGGAAGAAGAATAGCCAGAAGAAGAAGAAGAAGAAGATGTAGATGTAGAAGAAGAAGAAGAAGAAGAAGACGAAGAAGAAGAAGAAGAAGAAAATGATGATGATGAAGAAGAAGGAGGAGGAGAAGAAGAAGAAGAAGAAGAAAAAGAAAAGGAAGAAGAAGAAGAAGAAGAAGTAGAGGAAGAAGAAGAAGTTGAAGAAGAGGAAGAAGAAGAAGAAGATGATGAAGAAGAAGAAGAAGAAGAAGAAGATGAAGATGGAGAAAAGAGGAAGAAAAAGAAGAGTATAAGAAGAAAAAGAAGAACAAGAAGGGGGAAGAAGAAGAAGATGATGATGATGAAGAAGAAGGAGAAGACGAAGAGGAAAACAATATGGAAGAAGAAAACGAGAAATGAAAAGGAGAAGAAGAAGAACAACAACAAGAACAAGAGGAAGAAGAAGAGGAAGAATAGGAAGAAGACGAAGAAGAAGAAGAAGAAGAAGAAGATGATGATGATGATTACGATAAAGAAGAAGAAGAAGAGGATAAAGAAGAAAAATAGTTAGGAGAAGAAGAAGATGATGATGATGATGATGATAATGGTGATAATAAAGAGGAAGAAGAAGAAGAAGAAGAGAAGGAAGACGAAAAAGAAGAAGAAGAGGAAGAAGAAGAACAAGAAGACGAGAAAGAGGAGGAAGAAGAAGAAGAACAAGAAGAAGATGATGAAGAAGAAGAAGTGCAAGTGGTAGAAGAAGAACAAGAAGAGGAAGAAGAAGAGGAAGAAGAAGAAGAAGAAGAAGAAGAAGAAAAGGAAAAGGAGGAGAAGAAGAAGAAGACAAAGAAGAAGAAGAAGAAGAAGAATGAGAAGAAAGAGAAGAAGAGAAAGACGGAGAAGAAGAAAAGTAAGACGAAGGAGTACAAGGAG
>JAIUJO010000739.1:120000-127500 GCA_023846275.1 Vanilla planifolia
AAGGGAAGGCGCAATCAGATGGCTTAGATTAATCATGGTAAATTGCTGCATGATAATAGTAAAATGCCTAGCAGGAGATTCGCACCCGAGCCAGATCTGTAAGAGGATGCGGAACCACTGTAGTAAGTTTCTACTTTAGTTGATTTCTGGACACATTATTTTAATACATGTAGGACAACCAATGCACGATCCAATGGCCCAGATCAAGGCAGCTTAGATCCAACGACCAGGATTGATCTTGAATGGTAAATTCGAGTTTTAATCAGAAACGTCCATTTGAGGCTCCAAATCGAATGGTGACTGCTTTGTGTTGATCACAAAAACGTGAAGGCTTATTAGAGGAAGCCTTTAGGTCACCTTTATATTTGATGAGTCAAGTCTTAAATATTTAGTATTTTATTTTAATAGACTTGCCTAGTGTAAAATAAATATCTTCGAAGTATCTTTAATTGTTCAACAAGTCTCAAGGATTGAAGACATGTGCATCAAATTTGAAAATATATTTTTTTATTATAGAATGTTAGTTTTTTAATTTAAAGGTTTTCTCATTTTGTTTCAATTTTAAGTCAAATTTATATAACAAATCATTTAATCATCTCCTTGATTTAACAAATGAAAATGTTTCTTTTTTCAATCTTATAACCCTTTTCTTAGTTAAATCATATCTTTGCCAAATTTTATGTTAGTTTGTTTGCTAAACTATGATTAAATTAAAAAAATCAATTATGCTAAATTTTTTATAATTAAAATTATAAAAAAATTAAGATGTTGCCATTATGGTTGATCATGATTTCCTAAACCATATGGTGTAAGGCATTAGTAAAAGCTAGGTAGCACTCAAACCAAGTATATGTATGGGTCGAGTTAGACCCGTATAGACCTGTATGTTACGAGTATGAGCAAGTGATGAATTTCTATTTGCACAAGCTGGGAGCCAACCCTAATCAGGTATGGATGTCAGTCCCATGCTAGTTCTTATAAAGTCCAAATTATTTTACATCCCAGTAATGTGGGACTAATCATTTATGCTTGTCTGTATCAAAAATCAGGAGCATTTAGCACTATCTCATCAAGCATTTTTTTGATAGCATGCTGGAGCTTGCCTCTTCTTTATTAATAGACGATGATCAAACATCCCATCATCAATTCGATCTCCTTGATCTAATAGTGATTTCTGATTCTATTGATTTCATATGATTTATTCCTAGTTTTGATGGCTGAAGCTTCATCTTAACTTATTGGATGACTAGAACTCTTTTTTGTCTTATCCTTGAATACTGCAGCTCTTAATTATTCTATTTGAATCCAATGATTGAGATCAACTTCGACTTTATGGTTGTTGAATTGAATGATCTAGATCTCATCCAACATGATCAGATGGCATAGATCAAATCTGTCTTGATCAGACTGTGCATAATTCATCTCTTTGTTCAACATTAGATTTGATGGTTTCTATTGCCTCTGATTGGATCCAATGGCCCTTGTTTTCCAAATGGCTAATTACTAAGCCATTGCATTAGTCATTTGAAAACTTATTTTAACCTATTTTTAAAGGCTTTTTAAGCTATTTGGCTACAACTTCTCACATAGCTTCTCTACACTTTCTAACAACTATAGTCAATTTTTTAATAAATACCTAACTATTACAGATAGAATAACTAATTAACATGAGTCAATATTTGAGATCTCAATTAAGTACTACTAAATATTCTATTAATGTAAACTATATTTAAAGCAACTATGGCTTCCCCTTCTCAAATCATCAAATTTTTTTAGGTAAGCCTTACACATCTAAACTTCCAAATTTTTATTTATATTCTTAAATTTTAGCTCGTTGTACAATGTTTCATTAATTAACAAGTATAGGAAGTTATACAAATTTAGTATGTGAGATTCTTATATTAGTTTTCACTTGAAAAGCATGTTTATAAAAACTTGTTCAAGTATTAATTTAAGCAATTATTCTCTATGAATAAACAAATTTATGCTAGGTCTATCAAGAGGGTTAAATTACTACGAAAAATATTTTGACTTTTGAGAAGTATTTTTAAAAAATATTTTAAAGTAACAATTTTAGGTTGTTTATTAACCTCAAAAAAGTCATTGTTAAAAATTTTTGTGAAAAATTAACTTTTTTTAAATATATTATAAGTATTTTAAATTTTGAAATAAAATGTGAAAAAAAAAATTTGAAATAACAAAAAAGTACGAAAATCTTTTGTGATTTAAGAAGGAGAAGAAGAAGAAAAAGAAGAAGCAGAAGGAGAAGAAGAATAACAACAAGACACATAAAAAGGAGAAGAACGAGAAGTGGAAGAAGAAAAACAAGAAGACAAAGAAGAAGAAGAAGAAGAAGAAGAAGAAGAAGAAGAAGAAAAAGAAGAAAAAGAAGAAGAAGAAGAAAGAAGGAGAAGAAGAGGAAGGTGAATGGAGAAGGAGGAGAAGAACTAAAAGAAGAAGAAGAAGAAGGAGAAGAAGAAGAAAAAGAAGAATAACAAGAAGATGAACCAGAAGATAAACAAGAGGAAGAAGAAGAAAAAAAGAACAAGAAGAACATGCAGTAAATGATGAAGAAGAAGAAGATGAAGGAGAAAAAAAAAGTGGAAGAAGAAGGAGAACACAAAGAAGAAGAAGAAGAATAAGTTGAAGAAGAAGAAGAAGAAGAAGACGATGAAGAAGAATAAGAAGAAGAAGAAGACGAAGAAGGTGAAGAAGAAGAAGAAGAAGAAGAAGAAGAAGAAGAAGAAAAAGAGAAAGAAGAAGATGAAGAAGAAGAAGCAGAAGAAGAAGAAGTAGAAGAAGAAGATAAAAGAGAAGGCAAAGATGTAGAAGAAGGAGAAGCTGAAGGCGAAGAAGAAGAAGAAGAGGAAAAAGAAGAAAAAGAAGTAGAAGTAGAAGAAGAAGAAGAAGAAGAAGTAGAAAGATAAGTAGACAAAGAAGAAGAAGAAGAAGAAGAATGCAAAGAAAAAGAAGATGAAGAAGACAAAGAAGAAGAAGAAGAAGAATAAGACAAAAAAGAAGAAGAGGAAGAAGAAGAACAAGAAAAAGAAGAAGAAGAAGATGATGTTCTTCTTATTATTCTTCGTCTTTCTTTTGTACTTTTTCTTCTTCTACTTCTTCATCTTCTTCTTCTACTTCTTCTTCTTCTTCCTACTCTTTTTCTTCTTCTTCCTCTTCATTTTCTTCTTCTTCTTCCACTTCTTCTTCTACTTCTTCTACTACATCTTCTTCTACTTCCTCTATTTCTTCTTCTACTTCTTCTTCTTTTGCTTCTTCTTCTTCTACTTCTTCTCCTTCTTGTTCTTCTTCTACTTTCTCTTCTTCTTTTTCTACTTCTTCCTCTTCTTCTCCCTCTTCCTCTTCTTGTTCATCCTATTCTTCTTCTTCTTCCTCTTCTTCTTCTTCCCCTTCTTCTACTTCTTCCTTTTGTTTTTCTTATTCTTCTCCTTCTTTTTCTTCTTTTTCATCATCATCATTATCTTCTTCTTCTTCTTGTACTACTTCTTTTTGTTCTTCTTCCTCTTCTTTTTCTACATTTTCTTCTTCTTCTCCTTCTTTTTCTTTTTTTTTCTACTTTCTCTTCTTCTTCTTCCACCTCTTATTCCACTTCTTTCTCTTCTTCTTCTTCTTCATCATCGTCATCTTCTTCTTCTTCTTCTTCTTCTTCTTTTTCTTCTTCTTCTTCTTCATTCTCTTCTTCTTCTTCTTCTACCACTTCTTCTTCTTCCTCTTCTTCTTCTTCTTCTTCCTCTTCTTTTTCTTTCTCTTCTTCTTCTTCTTCTTCTTCTTCTTCTTCTTCTTTCACTTCTTCCTCATCTTCTTCTTCCTACTCATCATCATCATCTTCTTCTTCTTCTTCTTCTTCCTCTTCTTCTTCTTCTTCTTCTTCTTCTTCTTCATGTTCCTCTTCTTACTCTTCTTTTTCTTCCTTTTTTACATCTTCTTCTTATTCTTCTTCTTCTTCATCAACTTCTTCTTCTTCTTCTTCTTCTTCTTCTTCTTCTTCCTCTTCTTCTTCTTCTTCTTCCTCTTCCTTTTCTTCTTCTTCTTCTTCTTCTTCTACCTCTACTTCTTCTTCCTTTTCTTTTTCTTCTTCTTCTTCTTCCTTTTCTTTTTATTCTTCTTCTTTTTCCTCCCCTTCTTCTTCTTCTACTTTAAATTTTTCCACTTCTTCTTCTTCATCTTCTTCTTCTACTTCCTCTTCTTTCTCTTTTTCATCTTCTCGTTGTCTTCTTCTCCTTCTTCCTTTTCTTCTCCATCTTCTTTTTCTTCTTGCTCTTCTTCTTCTTCTTCTTCTTTTTCTGCTTCATATACTTCTTCTTCTTCTTCTTCTTCCTCTTGTTCCTCTCTTTTTCTTCATCCTTTTATTATTATTCTTCTTCTTCTTCTTCAACTTCTTATTCCCATACATCTTTTTATTCTTCTTCTTCTTCTCAACCTTCTTTGACTTCCACTTCTTCTTCTTCCCCTTCTTCGACTACTTCTTTTTCTTGTTCTTCTACTTCTTCTACTCCTCCTCCTCCTCCCCCTCCTCCTTCTTCTTCTTCTCCTTCTTGTACTTCTTTTTCTTCTTCTTCTTCTTCTTCCTCTACTTGTTCTTATTCTTCTACTTTTACTTCTTCATCTTCTTCTACCTCTACTTCTTTCTCTTCCTCTTCTTGTTGTTCTTCTTCTTTTAATTCTTCTTCTGCTACTACTTCTTTATCTTCTTCTTCTTCTTCTTCTTCTTATTCTACTTCTTCTTCCTCTTCTACTACTTGTTCTTTTAATTCTCCTTTTACTTAATCTTCGTCACCTTCTTCTACTTCATCTTATATTCCTCTTTTTCATCTACTTCCTCTTCTTTTTCTTTTTATTCTTATACTCCTTCTACTTATTCTACTAATTATTCTTCAACTTCTTCTACTTCATCTTCTAGTTCTTGTTCTACTTCTTCTTCTGCTCCTTCTTATTCCTCTTCTCCTTCTTCTTCTTTTACCTCTTCTTCTACTCCTTCCTCTTCTTCTTCTTCTTCTTCTTCTTCTTCTGCTTCTTCTTCTTTTGAAACTTTTTCTTCTTCTTTTTATTAATCTTCTCCTTCCTCTTCTACTTCTTCTATTTATTCTTCTCAGCCTTCTTCTACTTCTTCTTCTTCTCTATTTTCTTCTTGTTCTTCTTCTTCTTTCCCTTTTTCTTCTTCTTCTTTTTCTTGTTCTACTTCTTCTTCTTCTTTTTCCTCCTCCTTTTCTTCTTCTTCTTCATCATCTTCTTTCTACTTCTTCCTCTTCTTCTTCTTCATCTTGTTTGTCTTCTTCCTCTACCTCTTCTTCCACTTGTTCTTCTTCCTTTTCTTCCTCTTCCCCTTCTTCAACGTCTTTTTCTTCTTCTTCTTCTTCTTCTTCTTCTTCTTCTTCTTTTTCTTCTTCCTCTTCATCATCTTCTGCTTATTCTTCTTGTACTTGTTCTTCTTCCATTTCTTTTTCCTCTTTAGCTTCTACAACTTCTTCTTTTTCTACTTCTTCCACCTGTTATTCCTCTTATTGCTCTTCTTCTTCTTCCTCGCCTTCTTCTTTTTCTTCTTCTTCTCCTCCTCCCCCTCCTCCTCCTCCTCCTCCTTCTTCTTCATCTTCTCCTTCTTCTTTTTCTTCTTCTTCTTCCTCTTCTTTTTCTTCTTCTTCTCCTTCGCCTACTCCTTCTTCTTCCTCTTCTTCTTCTTCTCTTTTTCTTTCTCCTCCCTACTTTTTCTTCTCCTTCTTCTTGTTCTTCTTCTTCTCTTTTTCTTCCTCCTCTTCTTCTTCTTGCTCTTCTTCCTCTTCTTTTTCTTCTTCATTTTCCTCTTCCGCTTCTCCACCTTCTTCTTCTTCTTCTCCTCCTCCTCTGCATTCTACTTCTTCTACTTCATCTTCTTCTTCTTCTTCTTCTTCTTCTTCTTCCTCTTCTTCTTCTACTGCTTCTCCTTCTTCTTATTCTTCTTCAACCTCTTCTACTTCTTCATCTTCTTTTTCTTTTCCTCCTTCCACCTCTACTTCATCATCATCATCATCATCTTCTTCTTCTACTTCTATTTCTACTTCTTCATCTCCTTCTCTTTCTTCTTCTTCTTCTTCTTGTTCTTCTTCCACTTATTCTTCTTCTTCTTCCACTTCTTCTTCTTCTTCTTCTTCTTCTACTTCTTTTTCTACTTCTTCTTTTTCCTCTTCTACTTCTTCTTCTTCTACTTCTTCTAATTCTCCTTCCACTACTTCTTGTTCTACTTCGTCTTCCACATCTTTTACTTCTTCCTCTACATCTTCTTCTTCTTCTTCTTCTTCTTCTTCTCCTTCTTCTTCTTCTACTTCTTCTTCTCCTTCTTGTTCTTCTTCTTCTTCATCATCTTTTTCTTCATCTTATTCTTCTTGTTCTTCTTCTACTTCCACTTCTATTTATTTTTCTTCTTCATCTTCTTCCAATTATTATTCTTCTTCTTCTTATTCTTCTACTTCATTATTTTCTTCTTCTTTTTCTTCGTCTACTTCTTCTTCTTATTCTTCTTCTCCTTCCTCTTCCACTTCTTCATTTTCTTATTCTTTTTCTTCTTCTTCCACTTGATTTTCTTCTTCTTCATCTTCTTCTTCTCCTTATTCTTCTTCTTCTTCCTCTTCATCTTCTTCCTCTTCTTCTTTTTATTCTTCTTCTTCTCTTACTTCTACTTCTTCTTCTTCAACATCTTCTTCTTCTTTTTATTCTTCTTCAACCACTTCTTCTTCTTCTTCTTCTTCTTCTTCTTCTTCTAATTTTATATCTTCTTCTATTTATTCTACTTCTTTACTTCTTTGTCTTCTACTTCTTCTTTCTCTCATTCCTCTTCTTCTTTTTCCTCTTCCTCTTCTTCTTCTTCTTCTTTCCCTTCATCTTCATCTTCTTCTTCTTCTTCTTCTTTCTGTTCTTCTTCTTCTTCTTCTTCTTTCTGTTCTTCTTCTTCTTCCTCATCTTATTTTTTCTTTTATTCTTCTTCTTCTTCTTCTTCATGTTCATCTTTGTCATCGTTTTCTTCTTTATCTTCTTCTTCTTCTTCCTCCTCCTATTCTTACTTTATTTCCTCTTCTTCTTCTTCTTCTTCTTCTTCTCCTTCTTCTTCTTCCTCTTATTTTTCTTCTTCTACTACTTCTTCTGTTCTTCAACTTCTACTTCTCCTTCTCCTTCTTCTTCTTCTTATTCCTGTTCTTCTTCTACTTCTTCTTTTTCTTCTACTTCTACTTCATCTACTTCTTCTTCTTCTCCTCCTTCGACTTCTTCTTCAATTTCTTCTTCTTTGTCTTCTTCACCTTCATCATCTTCTTCTCCTCCTCCTTCTACTTCAACTTCTTCTTCTCCTCCTTCTTCTTCCCCTTGTTACCCTTCTATTTGTTGTTCTTCTTCTACTACAATTTCTTCTTCTTCCACTACTACTTCTTGTTCTTCTTCTACTACTTCTTGTTCTTCTTGTTCTTCATCTTCTTCTTCTCATTCTTATTCTTTTTCTTCTTCCTCTTCTTTTTCTTC
>JAIUJO010000739.1:135000-145000 GCA_023846275.1 Vanilla planifolia
TTCTACTACTTCTACCTCTTCTTCTTCTACTTCTTCATCTTCCCTTCTTCTTCTTCTTCTTCCTCTTCCTCTTCGTCTTCTTCTTCTTCTTCTTCTTCTTCTTCTTCTTCTTCTGCTTCTTGATCCTCTTTTAATTATTCTACTTCTTCATCTTATTCTTCTCCTTCTTTTTCTTCTTCTTCTTCTTGTACTTCTTCCATTTCTTTTTCTTCTTTTGCTTCCTCTTCTTGTTCCTCTACTTCTTGTTCCTTTTCTTCATCTTCTTCTACTTCCTCTTGCTCTCTTCTTCCTCTTCTTTTTCTAGCTCCACTTCTTATTCTTCATGTTCTTCTTTCTCTTCTTCTTCTTCCACTTCTTCCTCTTCTTCTGCCTCTTCTTCCTTTTCTTCTTCTACTTCCTCTTCTTCTTCTTCTTCTTCATCTTCTACTTCTTCTTCCTCTTCCTCTTTTTCTTCTTCCTCTTCTTCCTAGTTTTTCTCATGTTCTTGTTCCTTTTCCTCTTCTGTTTCTTCTTATTCCTCTTCTTCCTCTTCTTCTTCATTTTCTTCATCTTCTTCTTTGTCTTCTACTTCTTCTTCTTCTTCTTCTTCTTCTTCTTCTTCTTCTTTATTTTCCTCGTCTTCTTTTTCTTCTTCTTCCACCACTTCTTCTATTATTAATATTCTTCTTCTTCTTCTAACTTATCTGTTTCTTCTTCTACCTCTTCTTCTTCCTCTTTATCTTCTCCTTTTTCTTCTTTTACTTCTTCTTCTCCTCCTCCTTTTTCTTCTCCATCTTCTACTTTTTCATCTTCTTTTTTGTTCTTCTTCTTGTACTTCTTCTTCATCTTCTTCTCCTTCTTCCACTACTTCTACATCATCTTCTTCTTCTTTTCCTTCTTCTATTCTTCTTCTATTACTTCTTCAACTTCATCATCTACCCCTTTTATTTCGTCTTCCACTTCTTCTACTTCTTCTAGTTCTTCTTCTTCTCCTTCGCCTTCTTCCACTTCATCTTCTTCTTCTTCTTCTTCTTGATGTTCTACTTCTTCTTCTTCTTCATCCTCTTCCACTTCTTCTTTTTCTTATTCCTATTCTTCTTCTTCATATTCTTCTTTTTCATTTCCATCTTCTTCTTCTTATTCTTCTTCCACGTCTTCTACTTCTTCTTCTTCTTATACTTCTTCTTTTTATCTTTCTTCTTCTTCTTTTTCGTCTTCTTCTTCTTCTTCTTCTTTTCTTCTTCTTCCTCTTCTACTACTTCCCCTTCTTCTTCTTCTTCTTCTTCTTCTTCTTGTTCTTCTTCTTCTTCTTCTTCTTCTTCTTCTTCTTCTTCTTCTTCATCTTCTTCTGTTTTTTTTTCTCTTCATCTTTTTCTTAATACTTTTCTTCTTCTTCTTCTTCCTCTTCCTCTTCTTCTTCTTCTTCTTCTTCTTCTTCCACTTCTTCTTCTTCTTCTTCTTCTTCTCCTTCTCCTTCTCCTTCTTCTCCTTCTTCTTCTTCTTCTTCTTCTTTTTCTTCCTCTTGTTCTTCTTCTCCTTCTTCTTCTTCATCTTCTTCTTATTCTACTTCTTCTTCCTCTTCTTCTTCTACTTCTCCTTTGTCTTCTTCTCCTTCTTCTTCTTCTTCTTCTTCTTCCTCTTCCTCTTCATCTTGTGCTTCTTCTTTTTCTTCTTCTCCTTCCACTTCTCGATCTTCTTTTACCTATTCTACATTTTTTTCTTATCATTCTTCTTCTTCTTCTTATTTTTCTTTTATTTCCTCTTCTCTTCCCTCTCGTTCCTCTTCTTACTCTTCTTCCTCTTCCTCTTATTCTCCTTGCTCTTCCTCTTCATCTTCTTCCTCTACCTTTTCTTCTTCTTCTTCCTGTTCTTCTTCACCTTTGTCTTCTTCTTCTTCCCTTTCTTCTTCTTTACCTTTCTCTTCAGTTTCTTCTTCTTCTTCTCATTTTTGTACTTCAAATTCTTATTCTTCCTCCTCCTCCTTTTTTGACTTCTTCTTCTTCTTCTTCTTCTCCATCTACATCTTCTTCTTCTTGTCCATCTTCTTCCTGTTCTACTTCTTCTTCTTCATCTTCCTCCTCCTCAACGTCTTCTTCTTCTTCTTCTACTTCTTCTACTTCTACTTCTTCTCCTTAGTTTTTGTCTTCTTCTTCGTCTTCTTCTTCTTCCTCTTCTTCCACTTCTTCTTCTTCCTCTTCCTCTTCTTCTTCTTCTACTTCTGCTTCTTCGTCTTCTTCTTCCACTTCTCTTCCTCTTCTTCTTCTTCTTCTTCTTCTCCTACTTTTTTTTTTCTGTCTTCTTCATCTTCTTCTTCTTAATCCACTTCTTCTTCTATTCTTCTTCTTCTATTTCTATTATTTCTTCTTCTTCTTCTCCTCCACCTTTTTCTTCTTCTTATTCTAATTCTTCTTCTTCTTCTTCTTCTTCTTCTTCTTCTTGAACTTCTTCTTTTTCTTCTTCTAGTTCTTCTTCTACCTCTACTTCTTCTTCATCTTCTTTTTCTACTTCTCTTTATCCTTCTTGTTCTTCTTCTACTTCTTCTTCTTCTCCTTCTTGTTCATCTTCTTCTTCTTCTTCCTTTTCTTCTTCTTCTTTATCTTCATCTTCTTCTTCTTCTTCTTCTTTTCTTCCTCTTCTTCTGCTTCTTCTTGTTCTTGTTCTTCTTCTTCTTCCACCTCTTCTTCTTTTTCTTCTTTTTCTTCTTCTTCTTCTTCTTCTTCTTCATTTTCCTCTTCCTCCTCTTCATCTTCTTCTACTTACACTTCTTCTTCTTCTTCTTCTTCTTCTTCTTCCCGTTCTTGATCTTCGTCCACTTAATCTTCAATTTCTTCTCATTCTTCTCCTTCTTCTTCTTCTTCTACTACTTCTTCTTCTTTCCCTCATTCCTCTTCTCCCTTTTCTTCTTCCTCTTAGTCTTCTTCTTCTTCCTCTTCAACTTCTTCCATTTCCTCTTCTTCTTCTTCCCGCTCTTCTTCTTCTTCCTCTTCTTCTTCTTCCCTTTCCTCTTCTTATTAATCTTTTTCTTCTTCTTCTTTTTCTTCTTCTTGTTCTTCTTCTTCTTTATCTTTTTCTGTCTTTTCTTCTTCTACTTCTTCTATTTCTACTTCTTCTTCTTAATTATCTTCCTTTTGTTTGTCTTCTACCAGTTCTACTTCTTCCTTCTCCTCTTATTCATCTTCCTCTTCTTCTTCTTCCTCTTCTTGTTCTTCTTCTTAATATTCTTCTTCTTCTTCATCATCTCCATTTTTTGCTTCATCTTCTTGTTCATCTTCCACTTCTTTTTAATCTTTTTCCTCTTCTTCTTCATTTTCTACCTCTTCTTCTTCCACCTCTTGTTTCTCTTCTTCGTCCTCCTCTTCTTTTTCTTCTTCATCATCATCTTGCATCAATTTCTTCTTCTTGCTCTGCTTCTTCTTCTTCTTCGTCTGCTTCATCATCCTCTTCTTCTTGTTCTTCGTCTTCTTCTTCTTCTTCTTCTTCCTCTTCTTGCCCTTCCTCTACTTCTTCTTCTTTCTCTTCTCATTCCTCTTCTACCTCTTAATGTTCTTCCCCATCTCCTTTATTCTTTTCTTCTTCTTCGCCATCTTCTTCTTCATCTTCTCATCCTCCTTCTCCTTGTTCTTCTACTTCTTTGTCTTTCTCTTTATTTTTTCTTTTACTCCATTTTTTACTACTATTTCTTCTTCTTCTTCTTCTTCTTCTTCTTCCTCTTCTTCCTCTTCTACTTCTCCTTCTTCTTCCTCCAATTCTTATTCTTTTTCCTTTTCTTCTTCTTCCCTTCTCTTTCTCCTTCTTCTTTTTCTACTTCTTCTTCTTGTTGTTCTTCTTCCTTTTCTTTTTCATCTTTTTCTTCTTCTTCTTCTTCTTCTTTTACTTCTTCTTCTTCTACCTCATTTTCCTATTCTTCCTCTTCTTGTTCTTCTTATTATTCTTCTTCTTCATCTACCTCTTGCTCTACTTCTTCTAGCTTTTCTTCTTTTTCTAAGTCTTGTCCTTCTTCCTCTTCTTCTACTTCTAGCTCTTCTTCTTCTTCTTTTTCTTCTATTTCTTCTTCTTCTTCTTCTTCTTCTTCTCCTTCTTCTTCTCCTTCTTCTTCTTCTTCTTCTTCTTCTTCTTCTTCTTCTTCTTGCTCTTCTTCTTCCAGTTTTTCCTCTTCTTTTTCTTTCTCTTCTTCTTCTTCTTCCTCTTCCTCCTATTCTTCTTCTTTTTCTTTTTCTTCTTCTTCTTCTTCCTCTTCTTCTTCAAGTTCTTCCTCTTCTTGTTTCTCCTCTTGTTCTTCTTCTTTTTCTTTTTCTTCTTCTTCTCCTTCCTTTTCTTCTCACCCTTCTTCATCTTCTTCTTCTTCTTCCAACTCTTCTTCATCCTCCTCATGTTTATCTTCTTCTTCTTTTGCCTTATCGTCATCTTTCTTGTCTTCTTGCTCTTCTTCTTCCTCTTCTTCTTCTTCTTCTTCTTCTTCTTCTTCTTCTTCATCTCCTTCTTCTTCTTCATCTTCCATTTTCTCTTCATCTTCTTCTTCTTCTTCTTCTTCATCTTCTTCTTCTCATTCTTCTTCTTCTTCTTCTTCCATTTCTTCTTCTTCCTCTTCTTTTTCTTTTTCGTGTTTTTCTTCCTCTTCTTCTACTTCTTCTTCCTCTTCTTTGTATTCTTCTTCTTCTTCTTCTTATTTCCCCTCTTGTTCTTCCCCTTCTTCTTCTTCCCCTTCTTCTTCTTCCTCTTCTTCTTCTTCTTCTTCTTCTCTTTTTTTCCTCTCCTACTTCGATTTCTTCTGCTTCTTCTTCATATCCTTCATCTTCTTGTTCTTCTTCTTTTTCTCCTCCTTCTTTGTCTTCTTCTTCTACTTCTTCTTCTTCTCCTCCTTAATCTTCTTTTTCTTCCTCTTCTTAATCGTCTTCTTTTTCTTCTTCTTCATCTTCTTCTTCCTCTTTCTAATCTTCCTCAATTTATTCTACTCCTTCTAGTTGTTCTCCTCCTTCTTCTTGTTTTTCTACTTATTCTTCTACTTCTTCCTCTCGTTGCTCTTCTTCCTCTTCTTCTTCTTTCGCTTCGTCTACCTCTTCATCTTCTTCCTCTTCTTCTTCTTCTTATAGTCCCACTTTTTGACCCTTTTGCCCTTCTTCTTCTTCTTTTTCTTCCCCTTCTTCTTCTTTTTCTTCTTCGTCATTTTCTCTTTTTCATCTTCTTCTTCCCCTTCTTCTTCTTTTTCTTCTTATTCTTCTTCCCCTTCCACATCTTCTTCTTCCCCTTCTCCATCTTATTCTTCTATTTCATCTTCTTTTTTTTCTTCTTCTACTACTACTTCTCCTCTCGTTCTTCATTTTCTATTTCTTCTTGTTGTTCTTCTTCCTTTTCTTTCTCTTCTTTTTCTTCTGCTTCTTCTTTTTCTATTTCTTCCACCTCTTTTTCCTCTTCTTCCTCTTCTTTTTCTTCCTTTTGTTCTTCCTGCTCTCCTTCTTCTTACTGTAATTCTTCTACTTTTTCCTCATCTTCTTATTCTTCTTCTTCTTCTTCTTCATCCACTTTTTCTTCTTCTGTTTCCTTTTCTTCTTCAACTTTTACCACAGGTTCTTCCTCTTCTACTTCCACTTCTTCCTCTTGTTCTTCTTCTTCTTCTTCTACTTCTACTTGTTCATCCTCTACTTCCTATCCTTTTACTTCTTATTCTTCTTATTCTTCTTCTTCCTCCACTTCTTCTTCCTCCAAAACTTCTTGTTCTTCTTCTTCCTCTTCTTCCTCATTTTTCTCATCTTGTTCTTCTTCTTCTTCCTCTTCTTCTTCTTCTTCTTCTTCTTCTTCTTCTTCTTCTTCTTCTTCCTCATCTTCTTGTTTCTCTTCCTCTTCATTTACTTCTTCTTTTTCTACTACTTCTTCTTCCCCTTCTTCTTCTTCTTCTTCTTCTTCTACTTCTTCCACTTCCTCTTCTTCCTCTACTTCTTCTTCTTCTTTTTCTTCTTCTTCTTCTTCTCCTTCTTCTTCTTCTACTTCTTCCCCATTCTTTGTCATCTTCTTCTTATTCTCCTTCCTCTTCTTCCCCTACTTTTTCTTCCTCTTCTTTTTTTTCCCTCTTCATATTCTTCCTCTAGTTCTTATTCTTCTTCTTCTTCTACTACTTCTTCATTTTCTTCTTCCTATTATTCTTCTTTTTCGACTTTTTTGCTTGCCCATCTTCTTCTTTTCCTCCTCCTTCTTCTTCTTCCTCTTCTTCTCCTCCTCTGTTTTCTTTTTATTCTTCTTCTTGTTCTTCTTTTTCTACTTATTCTTCTTCTCCTTCTTATTGTTCTTCTTCTTCCTCTTCTTCCTCTTCCTACAAAACTTCTTCTTCGTCTTCTTCCTCTTCTTCCTCATTTTTCTCATCTTGTTCTTCTTCTTCTTCCTCTTCTTCTTCTTCTTCTTCTTCTCTTCTTCTTCTTCTTCTTCTCCTTCTTTCTCTTCTTCTTCTTCATCTTCTTCTTTCTCTTCTTCTTCTTCTTCATCATCTTCTTCTTCTTTCTCTTCCTCTTCATTTACTTCTTCTTTTTCTACTTCTTCTTCTTCCCCTTCTTCTTCTTCTTCTTCTTCATCTTCTTCTTCTTCTTCTTCTTCTTCTTCTTCTTCTTCTCCTTCTTCGTCTTCTACTTCTTCCCCCTTGTCTGTCATCTTCTTCTTATTCTCCATCCTCTGCTTTCCCTACTTGTTCTTCCTCTTCTTCTTTTTCTCTCTTTATATTCTTCCTCTTCTTCTTCTTCTTCTTGTTCTACTTTTTTTTAATTTTCTTCTTCCTCCACTAAATCTTCTTCCTTTAATTCTTCTTGTTCTTCCTATTATTCTTCTTTTTTGTCTTTTTTTCTTCCCCATCTTCTTCTTTTCCTCCTCCATCTTCTTCTTCTTTTTCTTCTCCTCCTCCTTTTTCTTCTTTTTCTACTTATTCTTCTTCTCGTTCTTATTGTTCTTCTTCTTCCTCTTCTTCTTCTTCCTCTTCATCATCTTTTTCTTCCTCTTCTTCTTCTTCTTCTTCTTCTTATTCTTCATCTTCCTATTCTTTTCTTCTTCCTATTTTTCTTCTTTCTCCTTCTCCTTCTTCTTCTCCTGTCTTTCGTCATCATCATCTTCTTCTTCTCCTTCTTCTTATTCTTATTCTTCTTCTTCTTCTTCTTCTTCTTCTTCTTCTTCTTTTTCTTATTCTGCTTCTCCTTCTTGTTCTTCTTCCTCTTTTATTCTTGTCTTTTTCATCTTTTTCTTTTTCTACTTCTTCTTCTTCTTCCACCTGTTGTTGCTCTTATTTCTTTTCTTTTTCTTCGTCTTCCGCTTCTTCGTATTGCATCCACTTCTTTTTCTTGCTCTACTTCTTCTTCTTCTTCCCCTTCCTCTTCTTCCTCTTCTTCTTCCTCTCCTTACCCATCTTCTTCTTGCACTTCTTCTTCTTCTTTTTCTACTTCTTCGTCTTCTTCTACTTCTTCCACTTCTTCTTCTTCTTCTTCTTCTTCTTCTACTTCTTCTTCTTCTACTTCTTCTTCTCCCTCTCGTTTCTCTTGTTCTTCTACTTCTTCTTCTTCCTCATATTCTTCTTCTTCTTCGTCTTTAGCTTCTTCCTTTTCCACTTCTTCTTCTCGTTCTTCTTCTTGCTGTACTTCTTCTTCTTGACTTTCTTCTTCTACTTAATCTCTTTCTTCTTCTTCTTTTTCTACTTTTTCTTCTTCATCTTTTTCTTTCTTTTCTTCTTCTTCTTCTTTTATTTCTACTTATTTTTCTTATTAACTTCCTCTTCTACTTCTACTTCTTCTTCTTCTTCCTCTACTTCTTCTTCCTCCTCTTTTTCTTCTTTCTCTTCTTCTTGTTCTTCTTCTATTTCTTCCTATTCTTTTTCCTTCACCTCTTATTCGTCTTCCCCTTCTTCTTCTTCTTCTTCTTCTTCTTCTTCTTCTTCTTCTTCTTCTTCTTCTTCTTCTTCTTAATCTTCTTCTTCTTCTTCCTCATCTTCGTCTTTTTCTTCTTCTTCTTGTTCATCTTCCTCTTCTTTTTCCTTTTTTTCCTGTTCTTGCTCATTTTCTTCCTCTTCTTCTTCTTCTTCCACCTCCTCCTCCTCTTCTTCTTATTCTTCATCATCATCTTGCTTCTATTTCTTCTTTTTCTTCGCCTGCTTCATCATCTTCTTCTTCTTGTTCATCTTCTTCTTCTTCTTCTTCTTCTTCTTTTTCTGCTCCTTTATCTCTTTTCCATCCTCCTCTTCTTCTTTCTCATTTTCTTCACCTTCTTCTTCTTCTAAATTTTACTCTTCTTCCTCCCCTTCTTCTTCTTCTTGTTCTTCTTCTTTTTCTTTTTCCTTTTCATTTTTTTGTCTTCTTCTTTTTCTACATTTTCCTCTTCTTCCTCCCCTTCTTCTTCTTCATCTTCATTTTCTCTTACTCTTTCTTTGACTTCTTTTTCATTTCCTTCTTCTGCCTCTTCTCCTCCTCCTCCTCCTTCCTCTTCTACTACTTCTCCATCTTCTTCCTCTTCTTTTTCTTCTTCTTCTTCTACTACTACTACTACTATTACTTCTTCTTCTACATCTTCTTCTTCACCTTCATCTTCTTCTTCTTCTTCTACTTCATCTCCTTCTTTTTCAACTTGTACTACTTCTTTTTCTTCTTCTTATTCTTCTTCTACTTCTTCTTCTTCTTTCTCTTCTCCTTCTTCTTTCGCTTCTTCTTCTTCCTCTTCTACTTCTTCTTCTTCTTTTTCCTCTTTTTTAACTTCCACAATTTATTCTACATCTTCTACAATCTCTTCTTCTTTTTCTTCTTCTTCTTCTTTAACTTCTTCTTCTTCTTCTTCTTCCTCTCGTTGCTCTTCTTCCTCTTCTACTTCTTTCTCTTCTTCTTCTACTTCTTCCTCTTAATCTTCTTCCCCTTCTTCTTCTTCTTCTTATTCTTCTTCTTCTTGATCTTCTTCTTCTTCCTCTTCTTCTTCTTCTTCTTCTTCTCCTTATTCTTCTTCGTCTTGTTCCTCTTCTACCTCTTTCTATTTATTTTCTTCTTCTACTTCTTCCTTTTCTCCAACTTCTTCTTCTTCATCCCTTGTTCCTCTTCTTCTTCATTCTCTTCTTCTTGTTCATCTTCCTATTCTTCTTCTTCTTCCTCTTCTTCTTCTTCTTCTTCTTCTCCTTCTCCTTCTCTTTCTTCTTCTACTTCTTCTTCGTCTTTTTCTTTATTTTCTTCTTCTACTTCTTTTTCTACTTCTTCTTCTTCTTGTTCTTCTTTATCTTCTTCTTCCACTTGTTCCTCTTCTTCCTTTCCTTCTCGATCTTCTTCTTGTTCTTCCTATTCTTATTCTATTTCCTTTTCTTTTTCTTCTCCATCTTCTCTTTCTTCTTCTTCTTTTTCTACTTTTTCTTCATGTATTTCTTCTTCATTTTCCTTTTCACCTTTTTCTACTTCTTCTTCTTCTTTTTCCACTACTTCTTCTTCCACCTAATTTTCCCAATCTTCCTCTTCTTATTCTTCTTCTTCCACTTCTACCTCTTGCTCTACTTCTACGTTTTCTTCTTCTTCTTCTTCTTATTTTTGTTCTTCTTCCTCTTCTTCTTGTTTGTTTTCTTCTTTCTCTTCTTCTTCATCTTCCTCTTCTTCTTCCTCTTCTTCCTCTTCTTCTTCCTCCTCTTCTTCTTCCCCTTCCTCCGCTTCTTCTTCTTTTTCTTCTTCTTCTTTTTCTTCTTCTTCTTCTTCTTCTTCCTCTTCTTCTTACTCTTCTTCTTCTTCTTCTTCTTCTTCTTCTTCCTCTTCTTCATCCTCCTCATCTTAATCTTCTTCTTCTTCTTCCACTTGTTTGTCATCTTTCTTGTCTTCTTGCTCTTCTTCTTCCTCTTCTTCTTCTTCTTCTTCTTCTTCTTTTACTACTTTCTCTTTTTCTTCTTCTTCTTCTTCTTCACTTTCTTCTTCTTCTTCTTCACTTTCTTCTTCTTCATCTTGCACTTCCTCTTCATCTTCTTCCTCTTCTTCTTCTTCTTCTTCATCTTTTTCTTTCCATTCTTTTTTTTCTTCTTCTACTTTCTTTTCTTCTTCTT
>JAIUJO010000739.1:157500-172500 GCA_023846275.1 Vanilla planifolia
CTTCCTCTTCGTCTTGTTTTTCTCCTCCTCCTCTTACACCTGTTTCTTCTTCTCCTTCTGCTTGTTCTTCTTTTTTAACTTCTTCTACCTCATAATCTTCCTCTAGCTCTCCTTCTTGCTCTTCTTCTTCCTCTTCCTCTTCTTCTACTTTTTCCTCTTCTTCTTCTTCCTCTTCTTCTTGTTCTTCTTCCTATTCCTTTCTTCTTCCTCCCTTCTTCTCCTTCCTCTTTTTCTTCTTCTTCAACTTCTTGTTCTTATTTTTCTTCTTCCTCTTCTTCTTATTCTTCCACTTTTACTTCTTTTTTTCTTCTTTCTATGTTTTTATTCCTTTTTTCTTCTTCCTCTTCGATTTCAACATCTTCTTCTTGTACTCCCACATCTTGTTGCTTTTCTTTCTTTTCTTCTTTTTCCTCTCGTTCTTCTTTCTCCTGTTCTTTGGATCTACCTTACTTCTTCTTCTAACGCTACTTCTTGATCTTCTTATTATTCTTCTTCTTCTTCTTCTACTTCTTCTTTTTCTTCTTCTTCTTCTTCTTCTTCTTCTTCTTCTTCTTCTTATTATTATTATTCTTCATCTTCTTCATCATCTTCTTCTTCTTCTTCTTCTTCTTCATCTTCTTCTTCTTCTTCTTCTTCTTCTTCTCCTTCTCCTTCTTCTCCTTCTCCTTCTCCTTCTTCTCCTTCTTCTTCTTCTCCTTCTTCTTCTCCTTCTTCCTCTTCTTCTTCATCTTCTTCTTCTTCTTCTTCTTCTTGTTCTTCTTCTTCTACTTCTTCTTCTTCTTCATCATCTTCTTCTTCTTCTTCTTCTTCTTCATCTTCTTCTTCTTCTTCATCTTCTTCTTCTTCTTCTTCTTTTTCTTCTTCTTCTTCTTCTTCTTCTTCTTTTTCCTCTTCTTATTCTTCTTATTCTTCTTCTTCTTCTTCTTCTTCTTCTTCTTCTTCTTCTTCTTCCTTTTCTTCTTCCTCCACAAAATCTTCTTCCTAAAATTGTTCTTCTTCTCCCTCCTCTTCTCCTCCTCCTTTTTCTTCTTTTTCTTCTTTTTGTTCTTCATTTTCTACTTCTTCTTCTTCTACCTCTTGTTCTTCTTCTTCCTCTTCATCATCTTCTTTTTCCTCTTCTTCTTCTTCTTCCTCTTCTTATTCTTCTTCTTCGTATTCTTCTCTTCTTCCTCCTTCTGTTTCTCCACTCTTTTATCACCATCATCATCTTCTTCTTGTTCTTCTTCTTATTCTTCTTCTTTTTCTTCTACTTCCTCTTCTTCTTTTTACTTTTCTACTCCTTGTTCTTCTTCCTCTTCTTTTTCTTGTTTTTTTTCTCTTCATTTTCTTTTTCTACTTCTTCTTCTCCTTTTTCCACCTGTTGTTGCTCTTATTTCTTTTCTTTTTCTTCCTCTTCTTCATCTTCTTTGTATTGCTTCTACTTCTTATTCTTGCTCTACTTCTTCTTCTTCTTCTTTCTCTTCTTCTTCTTCCTCTACTTCTACATCTTCTTCTTGCACTTCTTCTTCTTCTTTTTCTATTTCTTCGTCTTGTTCTTCTTCTTCCACTGCTTCTTCTTCTTCTCTTCCACTTCTTGTCCTTCTCCTTCTCGTTCCTCTTCTCCCTCTTCTTCTTCTTCTTCCTCTTATTCTTCTTCCTCTTCATCTTCAGCCTCTTCCTTTTTCTCTAATTCTTCTTCCTATTCTTCTTCTTCTTGCTCTTCTTCCTCTTCCCTTTCTTCTTCTTCTTAATCTCTTTCTCCTTCTTCTTTTTCTTCTTCTTATTCATCATCTTTTCCTTTCTTTTCTTCTACTTCTCCATCTTCTATTTCTACTTATTCTTCTTATTCATCTTCTTCTTGTTTCTTTTCTACATCGTCTTCTTCTTCCGCTACTTCTTCTTCTTCCTCCTTTTTTCCTTCTTCCTCTTCATCTTATTCTTTTTCTTCTTCCTTCTCCTCTTATACTTCTTCCCCTTCCTCTTCTTCTTCTTTTCCATCTTCTTCTTCTTCTTTTTTCTTCTTCTTCTTCCTCTTCATCTTCTTCTTCTTCATCTTCGTCTTTTGCATCTTCTTCTAGTTCATCTTCCTCTTCTCTTTCCTCCTTTTCCTCTTCTCCTTCATTTTCTTTCTCTTCTTCTTCTTCTTCCACCTTTTATTCCTCTTCTTTGTCCTCCTCCTCTTCTTCTTCTTCTTCATCATCATCTTGCTTCTATTTCATCAACTTTCTCTACTTCTTCTTCTTTGTCTGCTTCATCATCTTCTACTTCTTGTTCGTCTTCTTCTTCTTCTTCTTCCCTTTTCCTTACTCTTCTCCTCTTTCTTTTTCTTCAACTTCTTATTCTTCTAAATTTTTCTCTTCTTCCTACCCTTCTTCTTCTTCTTGTTCTTCTTCTTCTTTTTCTTTTTCATTTTCTTCATCGTCTTCTTCTTCTACATTTTCCTATTCTTCCACCCTTTCATCATCATCTTCTTCTTCTTCTAATCTTTGTTTGACTTCTTCTTTTTCTTCTTCTTCTCCTCCTCCTCCTCCACCTCCCTCTTCTTTTACTTCTTCTTCTTCTCCGACTTCTTCCACTTCTTTTTCTTCTTCTTCTTCTACTACTACTACGACTACTACTACTTCTTCTTCTACATCTTCTTCATCTTCATCTTCATTTTCTTCTTCTACCACTCCTTCTTTTTCTTATTGTACTTCTACTTCTCCTTTTTCTTCTTCTGATTCTTGTTCTTCTTCTTCTTCTTCTTCTTCTTTCGCTTCTTCTTCTTCCTCCTCTTCTTCTTCTTCTTCTTCTTCTTCTTCTTTCCCTTCTTAATCTTCCACAATTTATTCTACATCTTCTACAAATTCTTCTTCTTCTGCTTCTTCTTCTTCTTCCAATCGTTGCTCTTCTTCCTCTTCTTCTTCTTTCTCTTGTTTTTCTTTTACCTCTTAATCTTCTTCTGCTTCTTCTTCTTCTTCTTCTACATGATCTTCTTCTTCTTCCTCTATTTCTTCTTCTTCTTCTTCTTCTCCTTCTTCTTCTTCTTCTTCCTGTTTTTCTTTATTTTCATCTTCTAATTCTTCCTTTTCAACTACTTCTTCTTTTTCTTCTTCATCCTCTTGTTGACGTTCTTCTTCTCCTTCTTCATTCTCCTCTTCTCGTTCATCTCCTATTCTTCTTCTTCATCCTCTTCTTCTTCTTCCCCTTCCTCTTCTTCTTCTTCTCCTTCTCCTTCTCCTTCTTCTTGCACTCCATCGTCTTTTTCTTTATTTTCTTTTTCTACTTCTTTTTCTAATTCTTCTTCCTCTTGTTCTTCTTCTTCTTCCTCCTCCTCCTTTTTCTCCCCTTCTTCCTTTTCTTCTTCTTTCCCTTCTTCTCCTTCTTATTCCGATTCTTTTTCTTTTCCCTTTTCTTCTTATTCCCCTTTTTTTCTTTCTTCTTCTTTTTCTACTTCTTCTTCTTATTGTTCTTCTTCCTTTTCTTTTTCATCTTTTTCTTCTTCTTCTTCTTCTTCTTTTTCTACTTCTCCTTCTTCCACCTCTTTTTCCCCTTCTTTCTCTTCTTGTTCTTCTTCTTCTTCCACTTCTACCTCTAGCTCTACTTCTTTTACTTTTTCTTCTTCTTATTATTCTTGTTCTTCTTCCCCTTCTTTCACTTCTTCTTCTTCTTTTTCTTCGTTTTCTTCTTCTTCTTCCTCTTCTTCTTCCACTTTTTCGTCTTCCTCTTCCTCTTCTTCTTTTGCTTCCTCCTCTTCTTCTTCTTTTTCTCATTCTTCTTCTTCTTCTTCTTTTTCTTCTTTTTCTTCCTCTTCTTCGTACACTTCTTCTACTTCTTCTTCTTCTACCACTTCTTCATCATGCTCATCTTTGACTTCTTCTTCTTCCACTACTTCGCCATCTTTCTTGTCTTCTTACTCTTCTTCTTCCCTTTCTTCTTCTTCTTCTTCTTCTTTTACTACTTTCTCTTCTTCTACTTCTTCATCTCTTTCTTCTTCTTCATCTTCCACTTCCTCTTCATCATCTTCTTCTTCCTCTTCTTTTTCTTCTTCTTCGTCTTGTTCTTCCCATTATTATTCTTCTTGTTCTTCTTCTTCTTCCATTTCTTCTTCTTCATCTTCTTTTTCCTCTTCTTCTTCTTTTTCTTCCTCTTCTTTGTATTCTTCTTCATCTTCTTCTTCTTCTTCTTCTTCTTCTTCTTCTTCTACCTTCCTTACATCTTCTTCTCCTTCATCTTTTTCCAATTCTTCTTCTTCTTGTTCTTCTTCTTCCTCCACTTCCTTTTCTTCCACTTCTTCTTTTCTGCCTCCTCCTCCTCCTTTTTAACCTTCTTTTTTTCCATCATTTTCTTCTTTTTCTTCTCCTTGTTTATGTTTTTTAACTTCTTCTTCTTCTTCCTCTTGCCCTCCTTCTAGCTCTTCTTCTTCTTCTGCTTTTTCCTCTTCTTCTTCTTGTTATTCTTTTCTTCTTCCTCCCCTTCTTCTTCTCCTTTCTTTTTTTCTTCTTTTTCAACTCCTTGTTCTTTTTTCTTCTTCCTCTTCTACTTATTCTTCCTCTTTTACTTCTTCTTCTTCTTCTTCTTTCTGTTTTATTATTCTTTTTTCTACTTCCTCTTTGATTTCAACATCTTCTTCTCATACTTCCACATCTTGTTGCACTTCTACTTTTTCTTCTTCTTCATCTTATTCTTCTTACTCCTCTTCCTCATCTTGCTTTTACTTCTTCTTCTTGCACTTCTTCTTCTTCTTCTTCTTCTTTCTTCTCTTCTTCTCTTCTTCTTCTTCTTCTTGTTCTTGTTCTTCTTCTTCTTTTACTCCTTTCCTTCCTCTTCTTTTTCTTCTTCTTCTTCTTCTTCTTCCTTTTCCTGTTCTTATTGCCCTTCTTCTTGTTCTTTTTCTTCTTCTTCTTCTTTTCATCCTTCTTTGGCTTCTTGTTTTTGTTATTTTTGTTGTTGTTTTTCCTCTTCTTCTTCTACATCTTCTTCTTCTCCTTCTTCTTCTTCTCCATTTTCATCTTCATCTTCTTCTTTAACTTCTACTTCTTCTTCTTCTTCCTCTTCTTCTTCTTCTTTTTAAACTTCTTCTTCTTCTTCTTCTTCTTCTTCGTCTTCTACTACTACTTCTTCTTCTTCTTCTCTTCTTCCTCCTCTTCTTCTTCTTTTTCTTCCTCTTCTTCTTTTTCCACTTCATCTTCCCCTTCTTCTTCTTCTTCTTCTTCTTCTTCTCCTTCTTCCACTTCTTCTGCTTCTTCTTCCCCTTCTTCATCTTCTTGTTGTTCTTCTTCTTCTCCTCCTCCTCCTTTCATTTCTTCTTCTTCTTCTTCTTCCTAATCCTCTTTTTCTTTTTTTCTTCTTCTTGATCTTCTTCTTTTTCTTCTCCTTCATCTTCTTCTTCCTCTTGTTGATCTTTCTTATTTTATTCGACTCCTTCTAATTCTTCTCCTTCTTCTTCTTCTTGTTTCTCTACTTCTTTTTCTTCCTCTAGTTTCCCTTGTTCTTCTTCTTCCTCTTCTTCTTCTCCCTTTTCTTCTTCTACTTGTTCGCCACTTCCATTTTTTCTCCTCTTACTTCTTTTTCTACTACTTTTTCTTGTTCTTCTTCTTCTTCCTCCTCCTCTTGTTCCTATTCTTCCTTTTCTTCTTCTTGCTCTTCTTCTTCTTCTTCCTCTCCTTTTTCTTCCTCTTCTTCTTTTTTTTCTTCTTAATCTTCTTCTTTTTCCACTTATTCTTTTTCCCCTACTCCTTCTTAATCTTCTTCTTCTTCTTCTTCTTCTTCTTCTCTTTCTACTTATTCGTCTTCCACCTCCTTTTACTTTTCTTCCTCTTCTTCTTGTTCTTGCTCATCTTCTTCTTGCTCTACATATTCTACACTTTAGTCATCTTCTTATTCTTCTTCTTCTTATCCTTCTTCTTCTTCTTCTTCTTCTTCTTCTTCCTTTTCTGCTTCTCCGTCTTGTTCTTCTTCCTCTTCTTTTTCTTGTTTTTCTTTTTCTTTTTTTCTACTTCTTCTTCTTCTTAAACCTGTTGATGCTCTTATTTTTTTTCTTTTTCTTCCTCTTCTTCTTCTTCTTCGTATTGTTTCTGCTTCTTTTTCTTGCTCTACTTCTTCTTCTTTTTCTTCCTCTTCTTCTTCCTCCTCTTCTTCTGCATCTTGTTCTTGCACTTCTTCTTCATCTTTTTCTACTTCTTCGTCTTCTTCTTTTTCTTCTCCTTCTTTCTATCCTTCTTCTTCTTCCACCTCTTCTTTTTCTAGCTCTTCTTGTTCTTCTTCTTCTTCTTCTTCTTCCTCATCTTCTCCTTGTTCTTCTTCCTCTTCTTCTTTATCTTCCTCTTCTTTTTCTTCTTCTTTCTCCTTTCTTCATGTTTCTCCTCTTTCACTTCCTTTTCTTGTTGTTCTTCTTCTTCTTCCCCTTTTTCCTCCTCTTCTTTGACTTCTTGTTCCTATTCTTCTTCTTCCTCTTTTCTTCTTTTTCTTCTTCTTCAAGTTTTTCTTCTTCTACTTCTTCTTCTTCTTCTCCTTCCTCATCTTCTTCATCTTCTACTTCTACTTCTTCTTCTTATTCTCCTTCTCCTACTTCTGTTTCTTCTTTTTCTTCTTCTTCTTCTTCTTTTTCTACAACTTCTACGACTTCCTTTTGTTCCTCTTCATCCATTTATGCTTCTTACTATTCGTCTTCTTCTTCCTCTACTACTTCTTCTACAACTTCTTCTACTTGTTTCTCCACTTTCTCGTCCTGTTCTTCTTCTTCTTCTTCCTATTCTTCTTCTTCTTGTTGTTCTTCTTCTCCTTCTTCCCCTTCTTCATCATCATCTTCTTCTTTTTCTTCTTCTTCTTGACCTCCTTCTTCCACTTCTTCTTCTTATTCTTCTTCTTAATCTTCTTTTTCTTTTTCTTCTTCTTCTTAATCTTCTTCTTATTCTTCTTCTTGAACTTCTTCACCTCTTTTTGATCTTCCTCAGTTTATTCTACTCCTTCTAATTCTTCTCCTTCTTCTTCTTCTTCTTGTTTTTCCACTTCTACTTCTTCTTCTTCTTCTTCTTCCTCTCATTGCCCTTTTTCCTCCTCTTCTTCTTTCTCTTCTTCTATCTCTTCATCTTCTTCCTCTTCTTCTACTGTTTCTTCCTATCCCTCTTCTTGGTCCTCTTGCCCTCTTCTTTCTCTTCTTCTTTTTCGTCTTCTTCCTCTTCTTCTCTTGCTCTTCTTCCTCCTCTTCTTCTTCTTCTACTTCTTTGTCTTCTTCTTCTTCTGATTCTTCTTCTTCTTCTACTTATTCCTCTTCCCTTCCTCCTTATTGTTTCCTACTTCTTCTTCTTCTTCTTCTTGTTTCTCTGATTTTTCATTTTCTACTTCTTCTTGATGTTCTTCCTTTTCTTTCTCTTCTTTTTCTTCTTCTTCTTCTTCTCTTTCTACTTCCTCTTATTCCACCTCTTTTTCCTCTTCTTCCTCTTCTTGTTCTTCCTCTTCTTCTTGTTCTTGCTCTTCTTCTTCTTGCTATACATCTTCTGTTTTTTCCTCTTCTTCTTATTCTTTTTTTTATAATTCTTCTTCTTCTTCTTCTTCCATTTTTTCTTCTTCTTCTTGTTCCACTTCTTCTTCAACTTCTTCCGCTTGTTCTACCTCTTCTACTTCCACTTCATATTCTTGTTTTTCTTTTTCTTCTTCTTCTTCTTCTTCTCTCCTTCTTCTTCTTCTTCCACTTCTCCTTCCTCTCATTCTTCTTCTTCATCTTCTTCATCTTTTTCCTCTTCTTCTTCCTCCAAAACTTCTTCTTCTTCATCCTCTTCTTCCTTATCTCTCTCATCTTGTTGTTCTTCTTCTTCATCTTCTTCATCTTCTTTTTCTTCTTCTTCTTCTTCTTCTTTTTCTTCTTCTTCTTCTTATTCTTCTTCTTCTTCTTCTTCTTCTTCTTTTCTCTTCATCTTCTTCGTTTACTTTTTCTTCTTCTTCTTCCCTTTCTTCTTCTTCATCTTCTTTTTCTTCCTCTTCTTCTTCTTCCTCTTCTTCTTCTTCTTCTTCTTCTACTTCTTCTTCTTTTTCTTCTTATTCTTCCCCCTCTCTGTCTTCTTCTTCTTCTCTTCCTTCCTCTTCCTCCCCTTCTTGTTCTTCGTCTTCTTCTTTTTCCTCTTCTTATTCCTCCTCTTGTTCTTCTTCTTCTTCTTCTACTTCTTCTTTTTCTTCTTCCTCCACTAAATCTTCTTTTTTTCCTTTTCTTCTTCCTATTATTCTTCTTCTTCATCTTTGTTTCTTCACCATCTTCTTCTTTTCCACCTTCTTCTTCTTTTTCCTCTTTCTCTCCTCCTTCTTTTTCTTCATCTTTTTCTTGTTGTTCTTCTTTTTCTACTTCTTTTCCTTTTTCCTCTTCCTCTTGTTCTTCTTCTTCCTCTTCTTCTTCCTCTTCATATTCTTCTTCTTCCTTGTCTTCTTCTTCCTCTCCTTATTCTTCTTCTACCTATTCTTTTCTTCTTCCTCTTTTTCTTTTTTCTCCTTTTCTCCACTCTTTCATCATAATCATCATCATCTTCTTCTTCTTCTTCTTCCTCTTCTTCTTCTTCTTCCTCCTTTTCTGCTTCTCCATCTGGTTCTTCTACCTCTACTTTTTCTTGTTTTTCTTCTTCTTCTTAAACCTATTGTTTCTCTGATTTCTTTTCTTTTTCTTCCTCTTCTTCAACTTCTTTGTCTTTTTTTTGTTTTTCTTCCTCTACTTTCTATCCTTCTTCTTCTTCTTCTTCTTCTTCTTCATCTTCTTCTTCTACTTCTACTTGTTCTTCTTTTTCATCTTCTTTTCTTCTTTTTCTTTCTATTCTTTTACTTTTTCTACTTCTTCGTCTTCTTTTTCCCCTTCTTCCTCTTCTGCTTCTTGCTCTTTTTATTCTTTTTCTCCATCTTCTTCACCTTCTTTTCCTGTTCTTCATCTTCCTCCTCTTCGTCCTTTTCTTCTTCTTCTTCTTTTTCTTCTTTTTCTTCTTCTTCATCTTCTTCTTGTTCTTTTTCTACTTCTTCTTCTTCTTTTTCCACATTTAGTTCCTCTTTTTCCTCTTCTTCTTTTTCTACTTCTTCTTCTTCCTCCTCTTCTTCTTCTTGCTCTTCTTCTTCTTCTTTTTATTCTACTTCTTCTTTTTCTTCTTCTTCTTCTTCTTGTTTATCTTCTTCTTCTTCTCCCCCTTCTTCCTCTTCTTCCTCTTCTTCTTCGACCATTTCTTCTTCCTCTTCTTCCTCATCTTCTTTTAATTCTTCTTTTTCTTTCTCTTCTTCTTCTTGCTTTACTTCTTCTTTCTTTTGTTCTTCTTCTTCCTCTTCTTCTTCCTTTTATTCTTCTTCTTCTTCTACATCATCATCTTCTCCCTCTTCTTCTTCTTCTTCTTTCTCATTTTCTTCTTCTTCTTCTTCGTCTTCTTCCTAATCTTCCTCATCTTTTTCTTCTTTTTCTCCCTCTTCTTCTCCTTCTTCTTCTTCTTTGCTTCCTTCTTGTTCCTCTTCCTCTTCCCCTTCTTCATCATCTTGTTGTTGTTCTTCTTCTTCTCCCCCTCTATCTTCTTTTTCTTCTTCTTCTTCTTCTTCTTCTTAGTCTTCTTTTTCTACTTCTTCCTAAAAAAAATTCTTCTTATTCTTCTTCTTCCTTTTTTTAATCTTCCTCAATTTATTCTACTGCTAATTCATCTCCTTCTTCTTCTTCTTGTTTTTCTACTTCTTCTTCTTCTTCCTCTCGTTGCCCTACTTCCTCTTTTTCTCATTTCTCTTCTTCTACCTCTTCATCTTCTTCCTCTTCTTCTCCTTCTTCTTCCTATCCCTTTTCTTCGTCCTCTTGTCCTTCTTCTTCTTCTTTTTCTTCTTCTACTTTTTTGTCATTTTCTTTTTTTATTTCTTCTACTTATTTTTCTACTTCTTCTTCTTCCTCTAGTTCCTCTTCTTCCTCTTCTTTTTCTTGCTCCTCTTCTTCTTCTTCCTCTTCTTCTTCTTCCTCTTCTTCTTCTCTTTCTTCTTATTCTTCTTCTTCTTCCACAACTTCTTCTTCCCCTCCTCCTTATTCTTCTTCTTCTTCTTCGTTTTCCTCTATTTCTTTGATTTGTACTTCTTCCTGTAATTCTTCTTCCTTTTCTTTCTCTTCTTTTTCTTCTTCTTCTACTTCTTTTTTCCACTTCTTCATCTTCCACCATTTTTCCTCTTCTTCCTATTTTTCTTTCACTTTTTCTTCTTCTTCTTCCTCTTCTTCTTCAACTACTTCCACTTGTTCTTCCTCTTCTACTTCCACTTCTTCCTCTTGTTCTTCTTTTTCTTCTTCTTCTTCTTCTTCTTCTTCTGCTATTTCCTCTTCTTCTTTTTCTTCTTCTTCTTCTTCCTCTTCTTCTTCCTCCAAAACTTGTTCTTCTTCTTCTTCCTCCTCTTCATCACCTCTCTCATCTTGTTTTTCTTCATGATCATCATCATCATAATCATCATCATCATCTTCTTCTTCTTCTTCTTCTTCTTCTTCTTCTTTTTCTTCTTCTTCTTTTTCCTTTTCTTTCCCTTCTTTTCTTCTTCTTCTACTTAGTTTTTTCTACTTCTCCATCTTCCACTTCTTTTTCTGCTTCTTTCTCTACTACTTCTACTTCTTCTTCCTCTTTTTCTTGTTCTCGCTCTTCTACTTCTTGATCTACATCTTTTAATTTTTCGACTTCTTATTCTAATTCTTCTTCTTCTTCTTCTTCCACTTTTCATCTACTTCCTCCTCTTCTTCTTCAACTTCTTCCACTTGTTCTTCCTCTTCTACTTCCACTTCTCCTCTTGTTCTTCTTTTTCGTCTTCTTCTTGTTCTTCATCTTCTACTTGTTCTTCTTCTTCTTCTTCTTCTATTCTTTTTCTTCTTCTTCTTTTTCCTCTTCTTCTTCCTCCAAATCTTCTTCTTCTTGTTCTTCCTCTTCTTCCTCATCCTTCCCATCTTGTTCTTTGTCTTCTTCTTCTTCTTCTACTTTTTCTTCTTCTTCTTCTTCCTTTTCTTCTTCTTCTTCTTCTACTTCTTCTTCTTCATTCTTTTCTTCTTCATCATCATCTTCTTTTTCTGCCTCTTCATCATCTTCTTCTTCTTCTTCTTTTTCTTATTCTTCTTCTTTCCCTTCTTCTTCTTCTTCTTCTTCTTCCACTTCTTCTTTTTCCACTTCTACTTCTTCCTCTTCTTCTTCTCCCTCTTCTTCTTCCTCTTCTTCTACTTCTCTGTCTTCTTCTTCTTCTCCATCCTCTTCTTCCTCTTCTTTTTCTTCCTCTTCTTCTTCTTCCTCTTCTTATTCTTCCTCTTATTCTTCTTCTTCTTCTTCTTCTTCTTCTTCTTCTTCTTCTTCTTCTTCTTCTTCTTGTTCCTCTGCATAATCTTCTTCCTTCTCTTCTTTTACTTCTTCTTATTAATGTTCTTCATCCTCTTTTTTTCTTCTCCTGGTTCTTCTTCTTCTTCTTCTTCATCTCCATCTTCTTCTTCTTTTTTTTGTTGTTTTTTTACTTCCTCTTCTTCTTTTTCAACCTCTACTTCCTCTTTTTCCTCTTCTTCATTTCTACTTCTTCTTCGACCTCTTCTTCTTCTTTTTATTCTTCTTCTTCTTGTTTATCTTCTTCTTCTTCTCCCCCATTCTTCCCCTTCATCATCTTCTTCTTCATCCTTTTCTTCTTCCTCTTCTTCCTCTTCATCATCATCATCTTCTTCTTCTTCTTCTTCCTCTTTTTCTTCTTGCTTTACTTCTTCTTCCTTTTCGTCTTCTTCCTCGACTTCTTCCTTTTCTCCTTCTTTTTCTTCTTATTCTTCACCTTCTTCTTCTTCTTCTTCTTCTTCTTCTTCTTCCTCCTCATTTTCTTGTTCTTTTTCTTTATCATCTTCCTGATCGTCCTCTTCTTTTTCTTCTTTTTCTTCCTCTTCTACTTCTAATTTTTCTTCTTTTTCTTTTTCTGCTTCTTCTTTTTCTACTTCTTCATCTTCGACTTCCTTTTTTATCTTTTCTTCCTCTTATGCATCTTTCCCTTCATCTTCTTCTTCTTCCTCTACTTCTTCCTTTGTGGCTTCATGTTCTTCGACTTCTTCCTCTTCTTCTTCTTCCTCACTTTCTTCAACGTCATCTTTATCTTCTACTTCTTCGTCTTTTACTTCTTCTCTTTCTACTTCCTTTTCTGTTTCTTCTTTCGCTTCTTCTCCTTCTTTTTCTACATCTTCCCCCTCTTGTTTCTCTTATTTTTCTTTTTCTTCTTTCTCTTCTTTTTCTTCTTCTTTCTCTTCTTCTTCTTTCTCTTCTTCTTCTTGCTCTTCTTGTTATTCTTATTCTTCTTGTTCTTCTTGTTCTTCTTCTTCTTCCCCTTCTTCTTCTTCTCCTTCCTCTTCTTCTTCTTGCTCATCTTCTTCTTCTTTTTATTCTTCTTCTTCTTCTTGTTGTTTGTCTTCTGCTTCTGCCCTCTTCTTCCTCTTCTATCTCTTCCTCTTCAACCTCTTCTTCTTCCTCTTCTACCTTTTCTTCTTCTTCTTCTTCTTCTTCAAATTATATTATTATTCTTCTTCTTCCTTCCATTCTTCTTCCTTTTCCTCCTCTTCTTCTTCTTCATCTTCTTCCTCTTCTTCTTGTTCCCCATCATCATCTTCTTCTTCTTCACTTTCTTCCTCATCTTCCTCGTCTTGTTCTTCTTCTTCCCCCTCTTGTTTCACTTCTTTATCTTCTTCTTCTTCTTCTTTCTCTTCTCCTTCTTTTTCATCTTGTTCTTCTTGTCCTTCTTAATGTTCTTCTTCCTCTTTTACTTCTTCTTTTTCCAATTTTTCTTCTTCTTCTTCCTCATTATCTTCTTCTTCTTCTTCCCGCTTCTTCTTCCTCTTCCTCTTCTTCTTCTTCTTTTTCTTTCTATTCTTCTTCTTCTTCTTTTTTTCTCTTCTTCTTCTTCTTCCTCATCTTGCTGCTTCTTCATTTATTTCTACTTCTTCTCCTTCTCCTTCTTCTTCTTCTACTATTTCTTCTTTTCCAACTTTTTCATTTTCTTCTTTTTCTTCTTCTACTACTTTTTTCTCTTCCTACTCTTCCTATTTCACATCTTCCTCATCTACCTTTTCTTCTTCTTCTTCTTCCTCTTCCTCTTCGTCTTCTTCTTCTTCATCTTCTTCTTCTTTGCCCTCATCATCATCATCATCATCATCATCTTCTTCTTCTCCTTCTTCTTCTTCTTCTTGTTCTTCCTCCACTTTTTCCTCATCTTCTTCTTCCCCTTCATTTACTTCTTCTTCTTCATCATCATCTTCTTCTTCTTCTTCTTCTTCTTCCTCTTCTTCTTCTTCTTCTTCTTCCTGCTTCTTCTTCTCCTTCTTCCTCTTCTTCTTCTTCTTCTTCTTCTTCTTCCCTTCTTCTTCTTCCCCTTCCTCTTCTTCTACTTCTTTTCCTTCTTTTTCTTCTTCTTCTTCTTCTTCTTCTTTTTCTACTTCTTTTTCTCCTTCCTCCTCTTCTTCCTGAACTTCCTTTTATTCTTCTTCTTGTTCCTCTTTTTCATCATCTTCTTCTTCTACTTTCTCTTCTTCTTCTTCCTCTTCTCCTTTCTCATGTTTCTCTTCTTCTTCTTCTTCCTCCTCTTCTTCATTTCTTACTCCCCTTCTCTTCTTCTTCTTCTTCTTCTTCTTCTTCTACTTCTTCCTATTCTTCTTTTTCTTCCTCTTCTTCCTCCTCCTCTTCTTCCTTTTCTTGTTCTTCTTCTTCATCTTCTTCTTCTTCTTCTTCTCCTTTCATTTCTTCTTCTTCTTCTTCTTCTTCTTGTTCTTCTTCTTCTTCTCGTCCGTCTTCTTCCACATCTTCTTCTTCTTCTTCTTCTTCATCTACTTCTTCATCATCATCATCATCTTCTTCTTCTTCATCTTCTTCTTCATCTTCTTCGTCTTCTTCTTTTTCTTTTTCTTCTCTTCTTCCCCTCCTTCGTCTTCTTCTTCTTCTTCTTCTTCTTCTTCTCCTTCTCCTACTTATTCTTCTTCTTCCACTTTTTTGTCATCTTCCTCATCTTGTTCTTCTTCTTCCCTTATTGTTCCACTTCATTCTCTTCATCTTCTTCTTCTTTACCTTCTCCTTCTAATTCTTCTTGTTCTTCTTGTTCCTCTTCTAATTCTTCTTTTTCCAATTTTTCTTCTTCATCTTCCTCATCATCATTTTCTTCTTCTTCCTGCTTCTTCTTCCTCTTCTTTTTCTTCTTCTTTTTCTTTCACTACTTCTTCTTCTTCTTCCTCTTACTCTTCTTCTCCTTCTTCAATTTTTTCTACTTCTTCTCCTTCTTCTTCTTTCACTACTTCTTCTTTTCCATCTTTTTGTTTTTCTTCTTGTTCTTCTTCTACTACTTCTTCTTCTTCCTGCTCCTATTTCTCATCATCCTCATCTTCCTCTTCGTCTTCTTCTTAATCTTCTTCCTCTTCATCATCTTCTTCTTCTTCTACTTCTTTATTCTCATTATCATCATCATCATCATCATCTTCTCCTTCTTCTTCTTCTTCTTCTTCTTATTCTTTTTCTTCTTTTTCTTCTTCTTCCTCTTCTTCTTCTTCTTCAACTTCTTCTTCCTCTTTTTTGTCTTCTCTTCTTCCCCTTCTTCAACTTCTTCTTCTTTTTTTTTATCTTCTTCGTTTTCCTCTTGTTCTTCTTCATCTTTTTCTTCTTCTTCTTCTTCTTCCACTTCTTCTTCTTCTTCTTCTTCTTCTTCTTTTTATTCCTCCAACTCTTCTTGTTATGGTTGTTCTACTTCTTCTTCTTCTTATTATTCTTCTTATTTTTCTTTTTCTTCATCATCTTCTTCTTCCTTTTCTTTTTCTTCTTCCACTTCCTCTTCACCTTTTTCTTCCTCTTCCTCTTCCCCTTCCTCTTCCTCTTTCTCTTCTTCATCTTCTTCTCCTTCCTATTCTTCTTCGTCTTCTTCCTTCCTCTTTCTTCCCTCTTGCTACTTCTAGTTTCCTTCTTATTTCTACCTTCTTCCTTCTTGTTTCTTCCTTCCTCTTTCTTCCTTCTTCCATCTTCTTTCTTTCTTCTTCTTTTTTCTTTCTTGTTTCTTCATTCTTCTTCTTTCTTGTTCTTCTTCTTC
>JAIUJO010000739.1:182500-192500 GCA_023846275.1 Vanilla planifolia
TCTTCTTCTTCTTCCCCTTCTTCTTCTTTCCCTTCCTCTGCACCTTATTATTCTTCTTCTTCCTCATCTTTTTCTTTTCTTCTTCCTATTCTTTCTTATCTTCCTCTCCTTCTTCTTCTAATCCTTACCCTTTCTCTTCTTCTTCTTCTTCTTCTTCTTCTTCCTCTTCTTCTTATTCTTTTTATTCTTCTTCTTCCTCTTTTTATTTCCTTCCTTCTTCGTCTTCTTCTTCTTCTCCTACCTGTTCTTGTTCTTCCTCATCTCCTTCTTCTTGTTCTTCTTCTTCTTCTTCCTCTTCTTCTTCATCCTTTTCGTCCTCCTCCTCATCTTCTTCTTCTTATTCTTCTTCTTCTTCTTCTTCTTCTTCTTCTTCTTCCTTTTCTTCTTCTTCTTCTTCTTCTTCTTCTTCTTCCTCTTCTTCTTCTTCTTCTACTTCTACTTCTTCTTTCTCTTTGTCTTCTTCTTCTTCCTCTTCTTCTTCTTCTTCATCTTCATCTTCTTCTTCATCTTCTTCTTCTTCTATTTCCTTTCCTTCTTCTTCTCTTACTTTTGGTTTTTCTACTTCTTCATTTTCTTCATCATCATCTTCTTCTTCTTTTTCTTCTCTTCATCCCTTTTTTCATCTTCTTCTTCTTCATATTGTTCTTCTTCGCCTTTTTCTTCTTCTTCTTCTTCTTCTTATGATTATTATTATTATTATTGTTATTCATTTTCTTCTTCCTGTTTGTCTTCTACATCTTCTTCTCTTCTTCTTTTTCTTCTTCTTCTTCTTCTTCTTCGTTGTCTTCTTCTTCTTCTTCTTCTTGCACTTCTTCTTCTTCTTCTTCTTCTGATTCCTTCTCCTCTTCTTCTTCTTCTTCTTCTGATTCATCTTCCTCTTCATCTTTTTCATCAAATTCCTTTTCGCCTTCTTCTTCCCCTTCCTCTTCATCTTCCCCTTCTTCGTCTTCGTGTTCTCCATCTCCTTCTTCTTCTTCTTCTTTCTTCTTTCTTCTTCCTTCTTTCTTCTTTCTTCTTTCTTCTTCTTTCTTCCTCCTTTCTTCTTTTTTCTTCCTTCTTCCATCTTTCTTTCTTCTTCTTTCTTCTTTCTTCTTTCTTCTTCCTTCTTCTTGTTCATCGTCCCATTCTTCTTCTTCTTCTAATTCCTTCTCCCCTTATTATTATTCTTCTTCTTTATCTTCTTCTTCTTCATCTCCTTCTCCTTCTTCTTCTTCCTTTTCTTCTTCTTCTTCTTCTTCATCTTCCTCTTCTTCTTTTTCTTCGACTTCCTCTTCGTATTCTTCTTACACTTCCTCTTCCACTTCCCCTATATTCCCTTCCTGTTCTCTTTCTTCTTCTAGTTCTTCTTCATCTTCTTCCTTTTTCCTTCTCCCTTCTTCCAACTTCCTTTTTGTTCTTCTTTCTTCTTTCGACTTTCTTCTTCGTCCTACTTCTTCATCTTCTTCTTCTTCTCTCTATCGTCATCAACATCATCATCTTCTTCTTCTTCTTCTTCCCCTTGTTCTTCTTCTTGATCTTCCTTCTATGCTTCTTTTTCGTTTTCTTCTTCTTCATTTACTCTTCTTCTTCCTCTTCCAATTACTTTTTCTTCTTCTTCTTCTTCTTCCTCCTCCTCCTCCTATGGTTCCTTATATTCCACTTATTCTTCTTGCTCTTGTTCTTCTTCTTCTTCTGCTCCTTCTTGCTCTTCTTCCTCATCCTATTATTCTTCTTTTTCCTCATCTTCTTCTTGTTCTTCTTCCTATTCTTCCTCATCTTCCTCTTCTTCTTCTTCTTCTTCGTGCCCTTTCTCTCTTCTTCTTCTTCTTCTTCTTCTTCTTCTTCCTCTCCTTTTTATTATTATTATTCTTCTTCTTCTTTTTATTTCAATTCTTCTTCCACTTCATCTTCTTCTCCTTCCTGTTCTTGTTCTTCCCCTTCTTCTTCTTCTTTTCTTCTTCTTGTTCTTCCCCTTCTTCTTCTTCTTTTCTTCTTCTTCTTCCTCCTCTTCCTCTTTTTCCTCCTCCTCTTCTTCTTCTTCTTATTCTTCATTTTCTTCTTCTTCTTTTTTCTCATCTTCTTCTTCTTCTTCTTCCTCCTCTTCTTCTTCTTCTTCTTCTTCTTCTTTTGCTTCTTCTTCCTCTTTGTCTTCTTCTTCTTCTTCTTCTTCTTCTATTCTTATTCTTCTTCGTCTTAATCTTCATCTTCTTCTTCATCTTGTTCTCTTTCTATTTCTATTTCTTATTCTTCTTCTTCTTCTTCTTCTTCTTCTTCTTCTGCTTCTTCTTGCTTTTCTACTTCTTCATTTTCTTCGTCATGTTAGTCTTCTTCTTTTTCTTCTCTTCTTCCCTTTTTTCGTCTTCTTCTTCTTCATTTTGTTCTACTTCGCATTTCTCTTCTTCTTCTTCTTCTTCCTTTATAGTTTCGCCTTTTTTTCTTCTCCTTCTTTTTATTATTCTTCATTTTCTTCTTCTTCTTTGTCTTCTACATCTTCTTCTCTTCTTCTTCTTCTGCTTCTTCATCTTCTTCTTCTTCTCCTTCTTCTTCTTCTTCTTCCTCTTCTTCCTCTTCTTCTTTTTCTTCTTCTTCTTTTTCTTCTTCCTCTTCTTCTTCTTCTTATTCTTCTGCTTCCTCTTCCTCTTCATCTTCTTCTGGTTCTTCTTCTTCTTTTTCTTTCTCTTCTTCTTCTTCTGTTTCCTCTTCTTCTTTTTATTCTTTTTCTTCTTTTTCTGCTACTTCTTATTCTTCTATTCCCTCTTCTTCTACTTCTTCTCTTATTCTTCTTCCACTTCTTCTTCTTCTTCTTCATATACTTCTTCTTCTTCTCCTAGTTAATTTTCTTATTCCTCTTCTTCTTCTTCTTCTTCTTTTTCCTCTTCTTCTCCTTTTTGTTGTTCTTCTTCTTCGTCAACATCATCTTCATCCTCTTCTTCTTCATCCTCTTCTTCATCTTATTCTTCCTCTTCGTCTTCATCTTCCTCTTCCTTTTCATCTTCTTCTTCCTCTTCCTGATCCTCTTCCTCTTCTGCTTCCTCTTCCGCTTGTTCATCTTCTTCTTCTTCTTCTTCTTCTTCTTCTTCTATCTTCCATCTAACTTCTTTTCTCTTCCTTTTTATTTCTTCCTTCTACTATCTTCCTTCTTCCTTCTTCCTTCTCCCTTCTTCATTCTTCCTTCTTCATTCTTTTGTCTTCCTTTTTACATCTTCTTTCTACCTTCATTTCTCTTCTTAGTTCTTTCTCTTTTTTTCCTCTTCTTCTTCTTCTTCTTCTTCTTCTTCTACTTCCTAATCTTCATCTTTTTCCTCCACTTCTTCTTCATCTTTCCCTTCTTTTTCTTCTACTTCTTCCCCCATTTCTACATCTTCATTTTGTTCTTCTTTTTCTTCTTCTTCTTTTTAATCTTCTTCTTCATCTTCGTTTCTTCTACTTTTTCTTATTCTTCTTCTTCTTCTTCTTCCTCCTCTTCCACTTCTTCTTCTTCTTCCTCTTCTTCTTCTTCTTCTTCTTCTTCTTCTTAATCTTCTTCTTCGTCTTCTTCTTCTTCTTCTACTTCTTCTTAATCTTCCTCTTCTTCTTTTTCTTCTTCTTCTTCCTCCTTTTCTTGGTCTTCTTCTTCTACTATTACTACTTCTTCTGGTTCTTCTACTTCTTCTTCTTGTTCTTCTTCTTAATCTTCTTATTCATCTTCTTCTTCTTCTACTTCTTCTTCTTGTTCTTGTTCTTGTTCTTCTTCTTCTTCCTCTTCTTCTCCTTCTTCCTTTTTCCTTCTTCATGCTTCCTTCTTCCTTCTTCTTTCTTCTTTTTTTCATCTTCTTTCTTCCTTCTTTTTTTCCTTCTTCTTTCTTCTACTTTCTTCTTCTTCTTCTTCTTCCTCATCATCATCTTCTTCTTCTTCTTTGGCTTCTTTTTCTTCCACTTCTTCTTCACCTTTTTCTTCTTCTCCTTCCTTTTCTTATTCTCCTTCTTTTTCTTCTTCTTCTTCTTCTGTCTCTTTGCCTTCTTCTTCCCCTTCTTCATCTTCTTCTTCTTCTTCATTTTCTTCTTCTTTTTCTTCTTCTTGTTCGTCTCCTTCCTCTTCTTATTCTTCTTCTTCTTCTTCTTTTGCCTCTAGATTTTCTTCATCTTCTTCTTTATCATCATCATCTTCTTCTACTACTACTTTTTCTTGTTCTTCTACTTCTTATTCTTCTTTTTCTTCTTCTTCTTCTTTTTTCTTCTTCCTCCTCCTCTCCTTCTTATTTCTCTTCTTCTTCTTCTTCCACTTTTTTTTCTTCTACTTCTTGTTCTTCCACTTCTTCTTTATCTTCTTTTTCCTCATCTTCTACTTCCTGTTCTTCTTCTACTTCTTCCTCTTCTTCTTCTTCTTCTTCTTCTACTTCTTCTACCTGTTTGTCTTCCTCATTTTCTACTTCTCTTTCTTCTTCTTCCCCATTTTCTTATTCTTTTTCTTCTTTATCCTTTTCTTCTTCTTTCTCTTCTTCTTCTCTTCTCTTTCTTCTTCATCTTCTTCATGCACTTCTAGCTCTTTTTTTTGTTCTTCTTCTTATTCCTCTCCTTTTTCTTTTTTTATACCTTCCTATTCATCTTCTTGTTTTTTTCATCTTCTTCTTCGTCATCACCATCTTTATCTTCTTCTTCTTCATCTTCTACATCTTCTTCTTCCTCTTCTTCTTCTTCTTCTTTTTCTTCATCTTCTACATCTTCTTCTTCTTCTTCCCCTTCTTCTTATTCCCTTTCTCTTTCCTCTTCCACTTCTTAGTCTTCTTCATCTTGTTCTTGTTTTCTTTCTTCTTCAACATCTTCTTCCTTCATCATCCTTCCATCTTCCGTCTTCCTTCTTCGTTCTTTTTTGTTCCTTCTTCATTCTTCTACTTTCTTCTTCGATTTTTGTTCTTCTTTCATCCTCCTTATTTTTTCGATCTACCTTCTTCCTTTTTCCATCTTCATTCTTCCTTCTTCTTTCTGCCTTTTTCAATCTTCTTTCTTCCTTCTTTTTTTTTCTTCTTTATTCTACTTTCTTCTTCTACTACTTCTTCTTCATCTTCTTCCTCTACTTCTTTGGCTTTTTTTTCTTTCACTTCTTCTTCTTCATCTTTTACTTCACCTTTTTTTCTTCTTCTCCTTCTTTTTCTTCTTCTCTTTCTTTTTCTTCTTCTTCTTCCTCTGCTTCTTCCTATTCTGATTCTTCTTTTTCTTCTTCTTCTTTTTCATCTTCTTCTTCTTGTTCTCTTCTTCTTCCTCTTCCTCTTCTTTTTCTTCACCTTCTTCTTTTCCTTCTTCTTCTTCCTCTTTTTCTTCATCTTCTACATCTTCTTCTTCTTCTTCCCCTTCTTTTTCTTATTCCCTTTCCCTTTCCTCTTCCACTTCTTAGTCTTCTTCATCTTGTTCTTGTTTTCTTTCTTTATCAACATCTTCTTCCTTCGTCATCCTTCCATCTTTCGTCTTCCTTCTTCGTTCTTTTTTGTTCCTTCTTCATTCTTCCTTCTTCCTCCTTCCTTCTTCCTTCTTCCTTTTTCTTTCTTCCTTCTTTCATCTTCTTTCTTCCTTCTTTTATCATCTTTCTTCTTTCTTCTTCTTTCTTCTTCTTCTTCTTCTTCTTCTTCTTCTACTTCCACAACATCTTCTTCTTCTTCTTCCTCTTCCTCTTCTTCTTTTTCCTCAACTTCTTCTCCTATTTCGTCTTCAAACCCTTCTTTTTCTTCTTCTTCTTCCTCATCTTTTTCTTCTTTTAGTTCTTTATCTTCTTCTTCTTCTTGTTCTTCTTGTTCTTCTTCTTTTTCATATTCTTCGTCTTCTACTCTTCCTCTTCTTCTTCCTCTCATTCTTCTTCTTCTTCTTGAACTTTTTCTTCATCTTCCTCTTTTGCTTCTTCTCCCTCTTCTTCTTCATCTTCTCCTTCTTCTTCACCTTCTTCTACTTCTTCATCATCATCTTCTTCTTCTTCTTCTTTTTCTTCTTCTCCTTCTTATTCTTCTTCTTCTTCTTCCTATTCTTCTTCTTCTTCTTCTTCTTTTGTTTCTTCTTCTTTTTCTTCTTGTTCTTATTCTTCTTCTTCTTTTTCTTGTTCTTCTTCTTCTTCTTCTTCTTCTGTTCTTCTTATATTTCTTCTTCTTCTAGCTTTTCTTCTTCCGCTTCTACTTCTTCTTCTTCTTCTTTATTATTATTCTTCTACTTCTCTACGCCATCTCGTTCTTCTTCTTCTTCTTCATAATGCTCTTCTTCATCTTCTTCATCATCATCATCCCTATCTTCTTCTTCTAATTCTTCTTTTTCTTTTTCTTTTTCTTCTTCTTCTACATCTACTTCTTCTTCTTCTTCTTCTTCTTCTTCTTCTTCCTCTTCTTCTTCCTCTTCTGTTTCTTCTTTTTCTTCTTCTGCATCTTCTTGTTCATATTATCCTTCCTCAGCTTCTTCTTCTACATCTTCATCTTCTTCTTCTTCTTCTCCTTCCACTTGTTCTTGTTTTTCTTCTTCCTCTTCTTGTTCTTCTTATTCTTTTTCATCTTCTTCTTCTTCTTCTTATTCTTCTTCTTCTTCTTCTTCTTCTTCTTCCTCTTCTTCTTCTTCTTCTTCTTCTTCTTTTCTTCTTCTTTTTCTTCTTCTTCTTCTTCTTCTTCTTCTTCGTCCTCTTCTTCTTCGTGTTCTTCTTCTTCTTCTTCTTCTTCTTCTTCTTCTTCTTCTTTAACTCATTCATCCTCTTCTTCTTCTTTATTTTCTTCACCTTCTTCTTCTTCTTCTTCATCTTCTTCTTCTACTACTTCTTCTTCTTCTTCTTTTCTTGATTTTTATTCTTGTTCTTCATGTTCTTCTTCCTCCCTTTCTTCTTCCCTAATCTCTAATTTTAATCCTTAATCTTTAATCCTTAATATCTAATACATAATTTCTAATCCTTAATCCCAAATAACTAATCTGTAATCTTTATCTTTATTACTTATTCTCTAATCCCTACACCCTAATCCACAAATTATAATCTCTAATGACTAATCAATAATCTTTAATATATAATCCCTAATGCCTAATCCTAAGTCCCTCCATCAAAAACCCTATTCTCCAATCCCTAATCTGTAATACTTAATCCCACTTTCCCAAATCCATAATCCGTATTCCCTAATCACTAATTCCTAACCTCTAATCCTTAATCCTTAATCCAATCCTTATTCAACTTCTTCTTGTTCTTGCTCCACATCTTCCTATTATTCTTGTTCTGCTTCTTCTTCCTCTTCTTCATATTCTCCATCATCTTCCTGTTCATCTACCTTTTCTTCATTTTTCTTCCTCTTATTCTTCTTCTTCTTCCTCTTCTTCTTCTTCTTCTTCCTCTTTTTCTTCCTCTTCTTTTTTATCCTCTTTTTCTTCCTCTTCTTGTTTTTTCTCTTCCATCCTCTACCTTCCATCTTCTTTCTTCATTATCCCTTCTTCCTTCTTTCTTCTTTCTTCCTTCTCCCTTTTCCTTAATCCCTAATCCCTAATCTTTCATCTTTAATCTCTAATCCATCTTTAATCTTTAATCCCTAATCGTTAATTCGTAATCTTTATTCCATAATCTCTAATCTCTAAAATCTAAACTTTAGTACCAAATTTCTAATCCTTAATCCCTAATCTATATTTCATAATAAATAATCTGTAATTTATAATCCATAATAACTAATCTCTAATCCTTTATCCTTAATCACTAATCCTTAATCCATAATCTCTAATCCCTAATCCTAATCATAATCCCTTGATTACTAATCCTTAATTCTAAATCTCTAATCTCTAATACCTAATTTGAAATCTTAAATCTCTAATGACTAACCTCAAATCCTTAATCCCTAAACTCTAATATCTAATCCTTAATCTTTAATCCTTAATCCCAAATCTAAAATCCCTAATACCTAATACTTAATCCTTCCCACCTTAATCCATAATCCCTAAGACTTAATCTTGAATCTCAATCCCTTCCTCCTTAATTTGTATTCGATATTCCTAAATCTCTAATCCTTCCCTCCTTAACCTCTAATCCCTACTCTCCAATCTTAATTATGATTAGCTAATCTCTAATTCCCTAATTTCTAATCTTTAATCCCTAATCTTGAATCCTGAATCTTGAATCAATAATCACTAATCTTTAATCCTTAATCTCAAATCCTTAATCCCAAATCATTAATCCCTTCATCCCTAATCCTTAATCTATAATCTCTACTACTTATTTCTTAACACCTACTCCCTAATCCTTAATCCCAAATCCTTAACCCCTAAACCCTAATCTCTAATCCCTAATTTCAAATCAGTAAACAATCCTAATCCAAAATCCCTAAAACCAAATCCATAATCCCTCCCACCTTAATATCTAATCCCTAATCCTCAATCTTTAATCCATCTCTTCTTTCTCTTTTTCTTCTTCTTCTTCTTCTTCTACCTCTTCTTTCTCAACTTCCTCTACTTATTCTTTTTCTTCTTCCCCTTCTTCTTCTTCTTCTTCTTCTTCTTCTTCACCTTCTACTTCATTTCTTGTATTTCTTCTTCCTCTTCTTCTTCTTCTTCTTCTTCTTCTTCTTTCTCTTCTTCTTTTTCTTCTACTTTTTTCTCTTCTTCTTCTACTTCTTCTTCTTCTTCATCCTCTCCTTTTTCTTCTTCTTCTCCTTCTTCTTCCTCTTCTACTTCCTCTACTTCTTCTTCTCCTTCTTCTTGTTTTGCTCCCTCTTCTTTCTAATCTTCTACTTCTTCCTCCACTATTTCCTCATCTTCTTCTTCCTCTTCATCTAATTCTTCTTCTTCCTCTTCTTCTTCTTCTTCTTCTTCCTCTTCTTCTTCTTCTTCTTCCCGCTTATTATTGCCCTTTCTTCTTCTTCTTCTTCTTCTTCTTCTTCTTCTCTTCTTCTTCTTTCCCTTCCTCTTGTTTTTTTGTTTCCTTCTTTTTCGTCTTCTTCTTCTTTTTCTACTTTTTCCTCAACTTCCTCTTATTCTTCTTCCTCTTCCTCTTTTTCATCTCCCTCTTCTTCTTCTTCTTCTTTCTCATGTTTCTCTTCTGCTTCTTGTTCTTCCTCTTCTTCTTTTTCTTTCTCCCCTTCCCTTCTCCTTCTTCTTTGCCTTCCACTTCTTCTTTTTCTTCTTCTTCTTCCTCCTCCTCTTCTTCATTTTCTTATTATTATTCTTCTTCTTCTACATCCACTTCTTCTTCTTCTTCTTCTCCGTCGTCTTCTTCTACCTCTTCTTCTTCTACTTCTTTTTCTTCATCATCTACTTCTTCTTGTTCATCTTCTTCTTCTTCTTCTACTTCTTCTTCTTCTTCTTGATCTTCTTCTTCTTCTTCTTCGCATTCTTCTTCTTCTTTTTCTTCTCTTCTTCTCCTCCTTCTTCTTCCTCTTTTTATTCTTCTTCTTCTCCTTCTTATTCATCTTCTTCCACTTCTTCTTCTTGTCCTTGTTCTTCTTCTTCTTCTTCTTTTCTTCTTCTTCCTCTTTTCTTCTTTGTCTTCTACTTCTTCTTCTTCTGTTCTTCTACTGTGTCACCTTCTTCTTCTTCTTCTACTTTTTCTTCTTCTTGTTCATCTTCTTCCTCTTCTTCTTCTTTCTCCTATAGTTCCTCTTATTTCCCTCTTTATTCTTTTTCCTCTCTTCCTTATTCTTCTTCTTCTTCTTCTACTTCTTCCTCTTCTTCTTCTTCCTCTTCTTCTTCCCCTTCCTCCTCTTCTTCTCTTATTCTTCTACTACTTCTTCCTTCTCTTCTTCTTCTTCTTTTTCTTCTTCTTCTTCTTCTACTTTCTCCTCTTCTTCTACTTCTTCATCATGTTCTTCTTCTTCATCTTCCGCTTTTTCCTCATCTTCCTCGTCTTCTCTTTCTTCTTCTTCTTGGCACTACTTCTTCTTCTTCATTCTACTCTTCTACTTCTTCTACAACATCTTCTTTTCGTTATTTTTCTTCTTCTTCCACATCTTCCTCTTCTTATTATCTTATTCTTACCCTTCAACTTCTTCTTCTTCCCTTTATTCTTTTTCTTCTTCTTTATCTTCTTTTTCTTCATCATCTTCTTCTTTCTCCT
>JAIUJO010000739.1:197500-215000 GCA_023846275.1 Vanilla planifolia
ACTTCTTCATATTTCTGTTCTTTTTCTTCATCTTCCTACTCATATTCTTGCTCTTCTTCTTCTTCTTCTTGTTCGTCTTCTTCTTCTTCTTCTTATTTTTCTTATTCTTCTTCTTCCTCTTCTTCTTCTACTTCTTCCTCTTCTTCCACTTCCTCTTCTTCTTCCTCTTCTTCCTTTTCCTTTTCTTCTACTTCTTCTTCCTCTTCTTCTTCCACTTCTTCTTACTCCTCTTCCACTTGTTCTTCTTTCGTACCTTCTTCTTCTTCCTCCATTTTTTCCTCAAATTCCTCATCATCATCATCACCATTATCTTCTTCTTCTTTTTCTTCTTCTTTCCCTTAATCTTCTTCTTCTTCCTCATCTTCTTCTCCTCCTTCTGCTATTAATTCTTCCTCTTCCTTCACCTTTGGTTCCTTATATTCCACTTATTCTTCCTCCTTTTGTTCTTCTTATTCTTCTGCTTCTTCTTCCTTGTCTTATTATTCCTCTTCTTCTTGTTGTTCGTCTTGTTCTCCTTCTTATTCTTCCTCATCTTCCACTTCTTCTTCTTCTACCTACCCTTTCTCTTCTTCTTCTTCCCCATTTTATTTCCCTTCCTCTTTATCTTCTTCTTCTTCTCCTACCTATTCTTGTTCTTCCACTCTTCTTCTTCTTCTTCTACTTCTTCTTCTCCTTCTTCTTCTTCTTCCTCCTCCTTTTTGTCCTGCTCCTCTTCTTCTTCTTATTCTTCTTTTTCTCCTTATTCTTCTTCTTCTTCTTCTTCGTCTACTATTACTACTACTTCTTCTTCCTCTTTGTCTTCTTCTTCCTATTCTTCTTCTTATACTTATTCTTCTTTGTCGTCATCTTCGTCTTCATCATCTTCTTCTTCTTCTATTTCCTTTCCTTCTTCTTCTCCTGCTTCTTCTTGTTTTTCTACTTCTTCATTTTCTTCATCATCTTCTTCTTTTTCTTCACTTCCTCTCTTTTTTCTTCTTCTTATTCTTCATTGTTTTCTTCTTCGCCTTTCTCGGCTTCTTCTTCATCTTCTTCTTCTTCTTCTTCTTGTACTTCTTCTTCTTCTTCTACTTCTTCTTCTGTAGTTTCGTCTTTTTGTTATTATTATTATTATTATTATTATTATTCGTTTTCTTCTTCTTCTTTGTCTTATACTTCTTCTTGTTCTTCTTCTTCTTATTCCTTCTCCACTTGTTCTTCTTCTTCTTCTTCATATTTTTCTTCCTCTTCATCTTTTTAATCCAATTCCTTTTCATTTTCTTCTTCCTCTTCCTCTTCATCTTCCCCTTCTTCGTCTTCGTGTTCTCCATCTTCTTCTTCTTCTTCTCCTTCTTCTTCCTTCTTCCTTCTTCAATCTTTCTTCTTCCTTCTTCTTTCTTCCTTCTTTCTTCTTTTTTCCTCCTTCCATCTTCTTTCTCTCTTCTTCTTTCTTCTTGCTTCTTTCTTCTACTTCATTCTTCTTCTTGATCTTCCTCTTCTTCTTCTTGTTCTAATTCCTTCTCCCCTTCTTCTTCTTCTTCTTTATCTTCTTCTTCTTCATCTTCTTCTACTTCTTCTTTTTCCTCTTCTTCTTCTTCTTCTTCTTCTTCCTCCTCCTCGTCTTCTTCTTTTTCTTCGACCTCCTCTTCGTCATCATCTTAGTCTTCCTCTTCCACTTCCCCTTCTTTACGTTCTTGTTCTCCATGTTCTTCTAGTACTTTTTCATCTTCTTCCTTTTTCCATCTCCCTTCTTCCAACTTCTTTTTTCTTCTTCATTCTTCTTTCGTATTTCTTCTTTGTCTTTCTTCTTCTTCTTCTCCATCTTCATCAACATCTTCTTCTTCTTCTTCCACCACTTCTTCTTCTTCTTGTTCTTCCTTCTGTGCTTCTTTTTTGCTTTTTTCTTTTTCTTCTTTTATTCTTCTTCTTCTTCTTCTTCTTCTTCTTCTTCCTGTTCTTCTACTTCTTCTTCTACTCCTTCCTCCTTCTCCTCTTGTTCTTTATCTTATTCTCCTAAAACTACTACATCTTCTTCTTCTACTTCTTCTTCTTCTTCTTCTTTCTCTTCTTCTTGTTCTACCTCTTCTTGTTCTTCTTCTTTTTCATCTTCTTCTTCTTCTTCTTCTTCTTCTTTATCTATTTCTACTTCTTCAACTTCTACTTCTTCTTCTTCCTCTGCTTGTTCTTCTTCCCCTTCTTCTTCTTGTTCTTCTTCCTCTTCCTCATCTTCCTATTCTTCTTCTTCTTCCTCCTCCTCTTCTACTTCTTCTTCCTTCTCTTTCTTTTCTTCTTCTTTTTCATTTTCTTTTTCTACTTCTCCTTCTTTTTCTCCTCCTCCTTTTTCATCTTCTTCCCCTTCTTCTTCTTCTTCCCCTTTCTATTCTTGTTCTTCCATCTATTCTTCTACTTCTTCTTATTCTTCTTCTTCTCCATCTTCTTCTTCCTCCTCCTCTGCCTCCTCTTCTTTTTCTTCAACTTCTTCTTCTTCTACTAATATTACTACTACTTCTTTTACTTCTTCTTCTTCTCCTCCTTCTTCTTCATCTTCCTCTTTTTCTTCTTCTAATACCTCTTTTTACTCTTCTTCTTCATCTTCTTCTTCTCCTTCTTCAAGTTCGTTTTTTTCTTCAAATTCTTCTTCTTTCTCTTCTTTCTTCTCCTCTAGTTCCTCTACCTTATCTTCTTCTTCTTCTTTCTCTTCTTCTTCTTCTTCTTCTACTTCTTCTTCTTCTTCTTACTATTTTTCATGTTCTTCTTCTTCATCATCTTCTCCTTTTTGTGTTCTCTTTTTCTTCTTCTTCTTCTTCTTCTTCTACCTCTTTTTCTTCTTCTTCCACTTTTTTCTCTTCTTCTTCTTCGCCTTCTCCTTCCACTTCCTCCAACTTCTCATCATCTTCTTCTTCTTCTTCTTCTTCTTCTTTTTCCTCAACTTCATCTTCTTCTTTTTCTTCTTCTTTTTCTTCTTCTTCTTCTACTTCTTTTTCCTCATTGTCATCTTCTACATCTTCCTTGTCTTCTTCTTTGTCTTCTTCTTCTTCTTCTTATTCTTCTTCTCCTTCAACTTCTTCCTCCTCTTCTTCTTCTTCTTCTTCCTCCTTTTCTTCTTCTTCTTGTCCTTCTTCCCCTTCCTCTTCTTCTTCTTCTTCTTCTTCTTCTTCCTTATCTTCTTCTTCCTCTTTTTCTTCTTCTTCCTCTTATTCTTTTTATTCTTCTTCTTCTTCTTCTTCTTCATCTACTTCTTCTTCTTCTTCTTCTTCATCTTCTTCCTGTTCTTCATCTTCTTCTTCTTCTCCTTCTTCCTCTTCTTTTTATTCTTCTTCTTCTTCTTCTAATTTATTTTCTTCTTCTTCTTCTTCTTCTTCTTTCTCTTCCTCCTTTTCCTCCTCTTCTTCTCCTTCTTATTCTTCTTCTTCTTATTATTCTTCTTTTTTTTCTTCTTCTTCTTCTTCCTCATCTTCTTCTTGTTCTTCTTCCACTTCTTCTTCTTCTTCTTCATCTTCTACTTCTTCTTCCTCTTTGTCTTCTTCTTCTTCTTCTTCTTCTTCTTCTTATTCTTCTTCGTCTTCATCTTCATCATCATCATCGTCTTTTTCTTCTATTTCCTTTTCTTCTTCTTCTCCAGCTTCTTGTTTATCTACTTCATCATTTTCTTTATCGTCTTCTTCCACTTCTTTTTCTTCTCTTCTTCCCTTTTCTTGTCTTCTTCTTTATTTTTTCTTCTTTGCCTTTCTCTTCTTCTTCTTCTATAGTTTCGTCTTTTTTTCTTATAATTATTATTATTATTATTCATTTTCTTCTTCTTCTTTGTCTTCTACATCTTTTTCCTAACTTCTTATCCTTTTTCTTCTTCTTCTTTTTCTTCTTCGTCTTCTTCTTCTTCTTCCACTTCTTCTTCTTCTTCTGCTTCTTATTCCTTCTCAGCTTCTTCTTCTTCTTCTTCTTGTTTTGCTTCCTCTTCATCTTTTTCATCCAATTCCTTTTCGTCTTCTTCTTCCTCTTCCTCTTCATCTTCCCCTTCTTCGTCTTCGTGTTCTCCATCTTCTTCTTCTTCTTCTTCCTTCTTCCTTCTTTCTTCTTCCTTCTTCTTTCTTCCTTCTTTCTTCTTTTTTCTTTCTTCTTTAATCTTCTTTCTTTCTTCTTCCTTCTTCTTTCTTCTTTCTTCTTTTTTCTTCTTCCTTCTTCTTCATCTTCCTCTTCTTCTAATTCCTTCTCCCCTTATTGTTATTCTTCTTCTTCTTCTTCTTCTTTATCTTCTTCTTCATCATCATCTTCGCCTTCTTCTTCTTCCTCTTCTTTTTCTTCTTCTTGATCTTCTTCTTCCTCTTCTTCTTTTTCTTCGACTTCCTATTTGTCTTCTTCTTACTCTTGCTCTTCCAGTTCCCCTTCTTTACCTTGTTCTCCTTCTTCTTCTACTTCTTCTTCATCTTCTTCCTTTTTCCTTCTCCCTTCTTCCAACTTCTTTTTTCTTCTTCTTTCTTCTTTCATCTTTCTTCTTCGTCCTTCTTCTTCATCTTGTTCTTCTTCTTCTTCGTCGTCATCAACATCATCTTCTTCTTCTTCTTTCACCACTTCTTCTTCTTCTTCTTCTTCCCCTTATTCTTCTTTTTGTTCTACCATCAATGCTTCTTTTTTGTTTTCTTCTTCTTCTTTTATTCTTCTTCTTCCTCTTCTTATTCTGCTTCTTTTTCTTCTTCTTCTTCTTCTTCTTCTACTTCTACTTCTACTTCTCCTTTATCCTCCTCTTCTTGTTCTTCTTCTTCTTCTCCTAAAACTACTACATCTTCTTCTACTACTTCTTCTTGAACATCTTCTTCTTCTTCTTCTTCTACCTCTTCTTGTTCTTCTTCTAATTCTTCATCATCATCTTCTTCTTCTTCTTCATCTTTTTCTACTTCTTCATCTTCTACTTCTTCCTCTTCCTTTGCTTGTTCTTCTTCCCCATCTTCTTCTTGTTCTTCTTCCTCCTCTTCCTCATCTTCGTATTCTTCTTCTTCTTCATCTTCCTCTTCTACTTCTTCTTCCTTCTCTTTCTTTTCTTCTTCTTCTTCTTCTTCATTTTCTTCTTATACTTCTTCTTCTCCTTCTTCTTGTCCTCCTTCTTCATCTTCTTCCCCTTCTTCTTCTTCCTCTTCTTCTTTTTCCCCTTCCTATTCTTTTCTTCCATGTATTCTTCTTCTTCTTCTTATTCTTCTTCTTCTCCTTCTTCTTCTTCCTCCTCCTCCTCCTCTGTTTTTTCTTCAACCTCTTCTTCTTCTACTACTACTACTACTTTTTATTTTACTTCTTCTTCTCCTCCTTCTTCATCTTCCTCTTTTTCTTCTTCTAATACCTCTTCTTATTCTTCTTCTTCTTTTCTTCAAGTTTGTTTATTTCTTCTACTTCTTCTTCTTCCTCTTTTTCTTTTTCCTCTTCTTCCTTCTCCTCTAGTTCCTTTACTTTTTCTTCTTCTTCTTTCTCTTCTTCTTCTACTACTTCTTGTTATTATTTTTACTCTTTTTGTTGTTCTTCTTTTTTTTTTGTTCTCTTCTTCTTCTTCTTCTTCGTCTACCTCTTTTTCTTCTTCATCTTCTTCTTCTTCTTCTTTCTCTTCTTCTTCTTTGTCTTCTCCTTCCTCTTTATCCTCCTCCTCATCATCATCTTCTTCTTCTCCCTTTCTTGTTCTTCTTCTTTTTCCTCAACTTCTTCTTCTTCTTCTTCTTCTACTTCTAGTTCTTTTTCCTCATTATCTTCTTCTACGACTTCTTCGTCTTCTTCTTCGTCTTCTTCTTCTTCTTCTTCTTCTTCCTCTTGTTCTTTTACTTCTTTTTCTTCTTCTTGTTCTTCTTCTTCTTCTTCCTCTTCTTCTTCTTCTTCTTCCACCTTTTCTTCTTCTTCTTGTCCTTCTTCCCCTTGCTCTTCTTCTTCTTGTTCTTCTTCTTCCTCTTTTTCTTCTTGTTCTTCTTCTTATACTTTTTATTCTTCTTCTTCTTCTTCATCTTCTTCTTGTTCTTCTTGTTCTTCTTCTTTTTCTTCTTCCTCTTCTTTTTCTTCTTCCTCTTCTTTTTATTCTTCTTCTTCTTCTTCTATTTTATTTTCTTCTTCTTATTCTTCTTCTTCTTCTTCTTCTTCTTCCTCTCCATCTTCTTCCTCTTCTTCTTCTTCTTCTTCTCTTCTCTTTTTCTTATTCTTCTTTTTCATCCACTTCTTCTTCATGTTCCTCTTCTTCTTCTTCTTCTTCTTTTTGTTCATCTTCTTTTTCTTCTTTTTCTTCTTTTTCTTCTTCTTCTTCATCTTCTTCTTAATCTTCTTCTTCCTCATCTTCTTCTTCTCCTTCTTCTTTTTCTTTTTCTTCTTCTCCTTTCTATTCTTCTTCTTCTTCTTCTTCATCTTCCTCATCTTCTTCTTCTTCTTCTTCTTCTTCTTCTTCCTCTTCTTCTTTTATTTCTACTTTATCTTCTTCTTCTTCTTCTTTTCCTTTAGTTTCTCCTTCTTCTTTTTCCACTTCTTCTTCTTCATGTTCCTCCTCTTGTTCCTAATCTTGCTCTTCTACTTCTTCCTCTTCATCATCATCATCATCATCTTCTTCTTCTTCTTTGTCTTCTTCTTCTTATGATTTTTCTTCTTATTTTTCCTCATCATCTTCTTGTTCTTTGTCCCATTGTTCCTTATCTTCGTTTTTCTCTTCTTCTTCTTCTTCATCTTCTTCTGCTACTTTCTCTTCTTTTTCTACTACTACTTCTTCTTATTCTTCCTCTTCTTCCACTTCCACTTCTTCTTACTCTACTTCTTCCATTTCTTCTCCATCTTGTTCTTCTTCTTCCTCTTCTTCTTCTTCTTCTTATTCCTCCTCTTCCTCTTACTCTACCTACTCCTCTTCTTCTTCTTGTTCTTCTTCTACTTCTTCTTCTTCCTTTTCTTCTTCCACTTCTTCTTCCTCTTCTTCTTATTCTTCAACTTATTCTTCTTCTTCTTTTTCTTCATCATCTTCAACTTCTTCTTTTTCTTCTTCTTCCTTTTTTCCTTCTTCTTCTCTTTCTTCTTGTTCTTCTTCTTCTTCTTGCTCATCTTCTTCTTATTCTTCTCCTTCTTCTTCTTCTTCTAGCTTTTCTTCTTCTTCTTCTTCTAGCTTTTCTTCTTCTTCTTCTTCTTCTTCTTCTTTTTGTTCTTCTTCTTCTTTTCCCTCATCTTCTTCTTCCTCTTCTTCTGCTTCTTCTTCTTCTACTTCTTTCTCTTCTTCTTCTTCTTCTTCTTCTTTTTCTTCTACTTCTTCTTCCTCTTCATCTTCTTCTGGTTCTTCTTCTTCTTCTTCTTCTTCCTCCTCCTCTTCTTCCTCTTCTTCTTCTTCTTCATCTTCTTCTTCTCCTTCCTCTTCTTCATTTTCTTCTTTTTCGTCATCTTCTTAATCTTTTGTTTCCTCCTCATTTTCTTCCTCTTCTTCTTCTTCTTCTTCGCTGTTTCTTCTTCCACTTCTTCTTCTTCTTCTTCATGTACTTCTTCTTCTTCTTCTTCTCCTAGTTCTTTTTCTTATTCCTCTTCTTCTTCTTCTTTAACTTCTACATCTTATTCTTTTTATTCTTCTCCTTTTTGTTGTTCTTGTTCTTCATCATCATCACCTTCATCCTCTTCTTCATCTTATTCTTCCTCTTCGTCTTCTTCTTCCATTTCCTTTTTGTCTTCTTCTTCCTCTTCCTTTTCATCTTCTTCTTCCTCTTCCTCATCCTCTTCCTCTTCCCCTTCATCTTCCACTTGTTTGTCTTCTTCTTCTTCTTCTTCTTCTTCTTATTCTTCTTCTTCCATCTTCCATCTAACTTCTTTTCTCTTCAATTTTATTTCTTCCTTCTTCATTCGTCCTTCTTCTATCTTCCTTTTTTTTGTCTTCTTTCTACCTTCATTTCTCTTCTTTCTTCTTTCTTCTTTCTTCTTCTCTCATCTTCTTTCTTCTTCTTCTTCTTTTTCCTCCACTTCTTCTTCTTCTTCATCTTTCCCTACTTTTTCTTCTTCTTCTTCCCCCACTTCTACATCTTTATCTTATTCTTCTTCTTCTTTTTAATCTTCTTCTTCATCTTTGTTTCCTATTCTTCTTATTCTTCTTCTTCCTCCTCTTCTTCTTCTTTTTCTTAATCTTCTTCTTCATCTTCTTCTTCTTCTACTTCTTCTTCTTATTCTTCCACTTCTTCTTCTTCTTCTTCTTCTTCTTCTTCCTCCTCCTCCTTTTCTTCATCTTCTTCTTCATCATCTTCTACTACTTCTTATTCTTCTACTTATTCTTATTCTTGTTCTTCTTCTTCTTCGAGTTAATCTTCTTTTTCATCTTCTTCTTCTTCAACTTCTTCTTGTTCTTCTTCTTTTCTTCTTCTTCTTATTCTACTTCTACTTCTTCTTCTTCATCTTCTTCTTCTTCTTCTACTTCTTGTTCTTCTACGTCTTATTCTTGTTTTTCTTCTTCTTCTTCTTGTTTTTCTTCTTCTTCCTCCTCTTTTTCTTCTTCCACTTCTTCTTCCTCTTCTTCTTCAACTTTTTTTCCTCATCTTCTTCTTTTTCTTCTTCTTCTTCTACTTCTTCCTCTTCTTTTTCTTCTGCTTCTTCTTCTTCTTCTTCTTCTACTTCTTCTTCCTCTTCGTCTTCCACATATTCTACTTCTTCTTTTTCTTCTTCCTCATCTTCTTATTCTTTTTCTTCTTTATCTTTTTCTTCTTGTTCTCTTCGTCTTCTTCTTCTTTTTCTTCTTCTTTTCATCCATTTCTTCTTCTTCTTCTTCATGCACTTCTAGCTCTTTTTTTGTTCTTCTTCTTATTCCTCATCTTCTTATTTTTCTACTTGTTCTTCTTCATCATCATCTTCTTCTTCTTCTTCATCTTCTTCATCATCACCATCTTTATCTTCTTCTTCTTCTTCTTCATCTTCTTCTTCCTATTCTTCTTCTTCTTCCCCTTCCTCATTGCCTTCTTCTTCCTCTTCCTCTTCCTCTTCCACTTCCTCTTCCTATTCCTCTTCTTCGTCTTCTTCTTCATTTTCTTCTTCTTCTTTTTCTTCTTCCTACCTCCTTCAATTTTCCTTCTTCTTTTTTCCTTCTTATTTGTTCGTTGTACCTTCTTCATTTTTCCTTCTTCATTCTTCCTACTTCCTTCTTCTTTCTTCTTTTTTCATCTTCTTTCTTGTACTTTCTTCTTCTTCTTCTTGCTCATCATCATCTTCTTCTTCTACTTCTTTGGCTTCTTTTTCTTCCACTTCTTCTTCTTCATCTTTTTCTTCTTCTCCTTCTTTTTCTTCTTCTCCTTCTTTTTCTTCTTCTTCGTCTTCCTCTGCTTCTTCTTCCAATTCTACTTCTTCTTTTTCTTCTTCTTCTTCTTCTCATCTTCTTCTTCTTATTCTCTTCTTCTTCCTCCTCTTCTTGTTTTTGTTCTTCTTCTTCTTCCTCTTCCACTTCCTCTGTCTCTTGGCCTTCTTCTTCCTCTTCCTCATCTTCTTCTTCTTCTTCTTGTTTATCTTCTTCGTCTTCTTATTATTCTTCTTCTTGTTTTGCTTCAAATTTTTCTTCTACTTCTTCTTTGTCATCTTCTTCTTCTTCTACTATTTTTTCTTGTTCCTCTACATCTTATTCTTCTTTTTTTTCTTCTTCTTTTGTTTTCTTCTTCTTTCTCCTCTTCTTCTTCTTCTTTCTGTTCTTCTTCTTCTTCATCTTCTTTTTCTTCCTCTTCTTCTTCTTCATCTTCTTCTTCTTCTTCTTCTTCTTCTTCTTCTTCTTCGTTTTCTTTTTCTTCTTCTTCTTCTCCTCCTTCCTCTTCCTCCACTTCTTGTTCTTCCTCTTCTTCTTTTTCCTCTTCTTATTCTTCATCTTGTTCTTCTTCTTCTTCTTCTTCTACTACTACTTGTTCTTTTTCTTCTTCCTCCACTAAATCTTCTTTTTTTTCCTTTTGTTCTTCCTATTATTCTTCTTCTTCATCTATTTTTTCTTCCCCATCTTCTTCTTTTCCTCCTCCTTCTTCTTTTTCTTCTTTCTCTCCTCCTCCTTTTTCTTCTTCTTTTTCTTGTTGTTCTTCTTTTTCTACTTCTTTTTCTTTTTCCTCTTCCTCTTGTTCTTCTTCTTCCACTTCTTCTTCTTCCTTTTCATCATCTTCTTCTTCCTTGTCTTCTTCTTCCTCTTCTTATTCTTCTTCTTCCTATTCTTTCCTTCTTCCTCTTTTTCTTTTTCCTCCTTTTCTCCACTCTTTCATCATAATCATCATCATCTTCTTCTTCTTCTTCTTCTTCCTCTTCTTCTTCTTCCTCTTCTTCTTCTTCTTCCTCCTTTTCTGCTTCTCCTTCTTGTTCTTCTACCTCTTCTTTTTCTTGTTTTTCTTCTTCTTCATTTCTTTTTCTTCTTATTCTTCTTCTTAAACCTGTTGTTGTTGCTATTTCTTTTCTTTTTCTTCCTCTTCTTCTACTTCTTTGACTTATTCTTATTTTTCTTCCTCTGCTATCTATCCTTCTTCTTCTTGTTCTTCAGCATCTTCTTCCTCTTCTACTTCTACTTGTTCTTCTTTTTCTTCTTTCTCTTTCTATTCTTCTACTTTTTCTACTTCTTCGTCTTCTTTTTCCCCTTCTTCCTCTTGTGCTTCTTGCTCTTCTTATTCTTGTTCTCCATCTTCTTCACATTCTTTTCCTGTTCTTCATCTTCTTCCTCTTTGTCCTCTTCTTCTTCTTCTTCTTCTTTGTCTTCTGCTTCTTCTTGGCTCTTCTTTTTCTTCTTTTTCTCCTTCTTCATCTTCTTCTTGTTCTTTTTCTACTTCTTCTTCTTCTTCTTTTTCCACCTTTAGTTTCTCTTTTTCCTCTTCTTCTTCTTCTACTTCTTCTTCTTCCTCCTCTTCTTCTTCTTGCTCTTCTTCTTCTTCTTTTTATTCTACTTCTTCTTTTTCTTCTTCTTCTTCTTCTTCTTCTTGTTTATCTTCTTCATCTTCTCCCCCTTTTTCCTCTTCTTCCTCTTCTTCTTCGTCCTTTTCTTCTTCCTTTTCTTCCTCATCTTCTTCTACTTCTTCGTTTTCTTTCTCTTCTTCTTCTTGCTTTACTTCTTCCTTTTGTTCTTCTTCTTCCTTTTATTCTTCTTCTTCTTCTTCATCATCATCTTCTCCCTCTTCTTCTTCTTCTTCTTTCTCATTTTCTTCTTCTTCTTCTTCTTCCTTTTCCTGATCTTCCTCATCTTTTTCTTCTTTTTCTCCACCTTCTTCTTATTTTTCTTCTTTGTCTTTCTCTTCTTCTTTGCTTCCTTCTTGTTCCTCTTCTTCTTTTTTGTTGTTCTTCTTCTTTTACTACTTCTTCTTCTTCGTCTTTGTCTTCTATTTCTTCTTCTTCCCCATCTTCTTCTTCCACTTCTTTTAATTCTTTTTCTTCTTCTTCTACTTCTTCTTCTTGTACTTATTCTTCTACTTTTTCCTCCTCTTGTTCCTTACCTTCCTAATCTTCTTCTTCCTCGTCTTCTTCTAACTCCTCTTCTTCTTCTAGCTCTTCTTGTTATTGTTCTTCTTCTTCTTTCTCATCTTCTCCTTGTTCTTCTTCCTCTTCTTCTCGACCTTCCTCTTCTTCTTCTTCTTTCCCTTTTTCTTCTTGTTCCTCCTCTTTCTCTTCCTTTTCTTCTTCTTTTTCTTCTTCTTCTTCTTTTTCTTTTGCTTCTTCTTTCCCATCTTCTTCTTTTTTTCGACTTCTTGTTCCTGTTCTTCTTCTTCCTCTTTTTCATCTTTTTCATCTTCTTCTTCTTTTTCTTCTTCTCCTTCCTCTTCTTCTTGTTCTTCTTCTTCTACATTTACTTCTTCTTCTTATTCTCCTTCTTCTTCTTCTTTTTCTACAACTTCTTCTTTTGTGACTTCTTTTTGTTCTTCTTAATCCACTTATGCTTGTTACACTCTATCTTCTTGTTCTTCCTCTTCTGCTTCTTCTTCTATATCTTCATGTTCTTCCACTTCTTCCTCTTCTTCTTCTTCTTATTCTTCTTCTTCGTCCTCCTCTTTCTCTTCCTATTCTTCTTCTTCTTCTTCTTCTTCCCCTTCTTCATCATCTTTTTCTTCTTCTTCTTCTCCCCCTCCATCTTCCGCTTCTTCTTCTTCTTCTTCTTCTTCTTAGTCTTCTTTTTCTTCTTCTTCCTAAAAAAATTCTTCTTATTCTTCTTCTTCATCTTCTTCTTCCTCTTTCTAATCTTCTTCAATTTATTCTTATCCTAATTCATCCCCTTCTTCTTCTTCTTGTTTTTCTACTTCTTTTTCTTCTTCCTCTCGTTGCTCTTCTTCCTCTTTTTCTTATTTCTCTTCTTCTACCTCTTCATCTTCTTCCTCTTCTTCTCCTTCTCCTTCTTATCCCTTTTCTTCGTCCTCTTGCCCTTCTTCTTCTTCTTTTTCTTCTTCTACTTTTTTGTCATTAACTTTTTTTTGTTCTTCTACTTATTTTTCTGCTTCTTCTTCTTCTTCTTCTTCTTCCTCTTGTTCCACTTCTTCCTCTTCTTTTCTTGCACCTCTTCTTCTTCTTCTTCCTCTTCTTCTTCTCTTTCTTCTTATTCTTCTTCTTCTTCCACAACTTCTTCTTCCCCTCCTCCTTATTATTCTTCTTCTTCTTCCTTTTCCTCTATTTCTTCGATTTGTACTTCTTGTTGTTGTTCTTCTTCCGTTTTTTTTCTGTTCTTTTTCTTCTTCTTCTACTTCTTTTTTCTACTTCTTCATCTTCCACCATTTTTCCTCTTTTTCCTCTACTTCTTCTTCCTATTTTTCTTCCACTTTTTCTTCTTCTTCTTCCTCTTCTTCTTCACCTTATTCCACTTGTTCTTCCTCTTCTACTTCCACTTCTTCCTCTTGTTCTTCTTTTTCTTCTTCTTCTTCTTCTTCTTCTTCTTCTGCCATTTCCTCTTCTTCTTCTTCTTCTTCTTCTTCTTCCTCTTCCTCTTCTTTTTCCTCCAAAACTTGTTCTTCTTCTTCTTCCTCTTCTTCATCATCTTTCTCATCTTGTTTTTCTTCATGTTCATCATCATCATCATCTTCTTCTTCTTCTTCTTCTTCTTTTTCTTCTTCTTCTTCTTCCTTTTCTTTCCCTTCTTTTTCTTCTTCTTCTACTTAGTTTTCTCTACTTCTTCATCTTCCACTTGTTTTTCCTCTTCTTCCTCAACTTCTTCTTCCTCTTTTTCTTGTTCTCGCTCTTCTACTTCTTGATCTACGTCTTTTATTTTTTCCACTTCTTCTTATTCTAATTCTTCTTCTTCTTCTTCCACTTTTTCTTCTACTTCTTCCTCTCCTTCTTCAACTTCTTCCAGTTGTTCTTCTTTTTCTACTTCAACTACTCCTCTTGTTCTTCTTTCTCTTCTTCTTCTTCTTCATCTATTTGTTCTTCTTCTTCTTCTTCATCTATTTGTTCTTCTTCTTCTTCTTCTTATATTTTTTTTCTTCTTCTTCTTTTTCCTCTTCTTCTTCCTCCAAATCTTCTTCTTCTTCTTCTTCTTCCTCTCCTTCCTCATCTTTCCCATCTTGTTCTTCGTCTTCGTCTTCTTCTTCTTCTTCCTCTTCTTCTTCTTCCTGTTCTTCTTCTTCTTCTTCTTCTTCTTCTTCTTCTTTCTTTTCCTCTTCATCATCTTCTTCTTTTTCTACCTCTTCATCTTCTTCTTCTTCTTTTTCTTATTCTTATTCTTATTCTTTCCCTTCTTCTTCTTCTTCTTCTTCTTCCACTTCTTCTTTTTCCACTTCTACTTCTTCTTCTTCTTCTTCTTCTTCTTTTCCCTCTTCTTCTTCTTCTTCTTCTTCTTCTTCCTCTTCTTCTCCTTCTCTGTCTTCTTTTTCTTCTTATCCATCATCTTCTTCCCCTTCTTGTTCTTCTTCTTCTTCTTCTTCCTCTTCTTATTCTTCCTCTTATTCTTCTTCTTCTTCTTCTTCTTCTTCTTCTTCTTCTTTTTCTTTTTCTTGTTCCTCCGCATAATCTTCTTCCTTTTCTTCTTTTACTTCTTCTTATTAATGTTCTTCATCCTCTTCTTTTCTTCTCCTGGTTCTTCTTCTTCTTCTTTTCCTTCATCTTCATCTTCATCTTCTTCTTCTTCTTCTTCTTGTTTTTTTACTTCCTCTTCTTCTTTTTCAACCTCTAGTACCTCTTTTTCCTATTCTTCTTTTCTGCTTCTTCTTCGACCTCTTCTTCTTCTTGCCACTCTTCTTCTTCTTTTTATTCTTCTTCTTCTTCTTCTTCTTGATCTTTTCTTCTTTCTTTACTTCTTCTTCCTTTTCATCTTCTTCCTCGTCTTCTTCCTTTTCTTCTTCTTTTTCTTCTTATTCTTCATCTTCTTCTTCTTCTTCTTCTTACTCATTTTCTTCTTCTTTTTCTTCATCTTCTTCCTGATCGTCCTCTTCTTTTTCTTTTTTTCTTCCTCTTCTACTTCTTATTTTTCTTCTTTTTCTTTTTCTGCTTCTTCTTTTTCTACTTCTTCATCTTCAACTTCCTTTTTTATCTTTTCTTCCTCTTATGCATCTTTCCCTTCATCTTCTTCTTCTTCCTCTACTTCTTCCTCTTCTTCTTCTTCCTCACTTTCTTCAACTTCATCTTTATCTTCTACTTCTTCGCCTTTTACTTCTTCTCATTCTACTTCCTATTCTGTTTCTTCTTTCGCTTCTTCTCCTTCTTTTTCTACATCTTCCACCTGTTGTTCCTCTTCTTTTTCTCCTTCTTCTTTCTATTCTTTTTCTTCTTCTTTCTCTTCATCTTCTTGCTCTTCTTGTGCTTCTTGTTCTTCTCCTTCTTCTTCTTCTTCTTTGTCTTCTTCCTCTTTTTCCACTTCTTCTTCTTCCCCTTCTTCTTCTTCTCCTTCCTCTTCTTCTTCTTGTTCATCTTCTTCTTCTTTTTATTCTTCTTCTTCGTCTTCTTGTTTATCTTCTTCTTCTGCCCTCTTCTTCCTCTTCTATCTCTTCCTCTTCAACCTCTTCTTATTTCTCTTCTGCCTTTTCTTCTTCTTCTTCTTCTTCAAATTATTATAATTATTCTTCTTATTCCTTCCATTCTTCCTCCTTTTCCTACTCTTCTGCTTCTTCATTTTCTTCCTCTTCTTCTTGTTCCTCATCATCATCTTCTTCTTCTTCACTTTTTTCCTCATCTTCCTCCTCTTGTTCTTCTTCTTCCCCCTCTTGTTTCACTTCTTTATCTTCTTCTTCTTCTTCTTTCTCTTCTCCTTCTTATTCATCTTGTTCTTCTTGTCCTTCTTAATCTTCTTCTTCCTCTTTTACTTCTTCTTTTTCCAATTTTTCTTCTTCTTCTTCCTCATTATCTTCTTCTTCTTCTTCTCCTCCTTCTTCCTTTATTTCTACTTCTCCTTCTTCTTTTTCTTCTATTTCTTCTTTTCCAACTTTTTCTTTTTCTTCTTGTTCTTCTTCTACTACTTCTTCCTCTTCCTACTCTTCTTATTTCACATCTTCCACATATTCCTTTTCTTCTTCTTCTTCTTCCTCTTCCTCTTCGTCTTCTTCTTCTTCATCTTCTTCTTCTTTGCCCTCATCATCATCATCATCATGATCTTCTTCTTCTTCTCCTTCTTCTTCTTCTTCTGCTTGTTCTTCCTCCACTTTTTCCTCATCTTCTTCTTCCCCTTCATCTACTTCTTCTTCTTCTTCATCTTCTTCTCCTTCTTCTTCTTCTTCTTCTTACTCCTCTTCTTCTTCTTCTTCTTCTTCCTACTTCTTCTTCTCCTTCTTCCTCTTCTTCTTCTTCTTCTTCTTCTCTTCTTCTTCTTCCCCTTCCTCTTCTTCTACTTCTTTTCCTTTTTTTTCTCCTTCCTCCTCCTCTCCTTCCTGAACTTCCTTGTATTCTTCTTCCTGTTCCTCTATTTCATCATCTTCTTCTTCTACTATCTCTTCTTCTTCTTCTTCTTCTTCTTCTTCTTCTTTCTCATGTTTCTCTTCTTCTTCCTCCTCCTCTTCTTCTTTTCCTACTCCCCTTCACTTCTTCTTCTACTACTACTTTTTCTTATTCTTCTTTTTCTTCCTTTTCTTCCACTTCGTCTTCTTCCTTTTCTTCTTCTTCTTCTTCTTCTCCTTCCATTTCTTCTTCTTCTTCTTCTTCTTCTTCTTTTTCTTCTTATTCTTCTCTTCGTCCATCTTCTTCTTCTTCGTCTTCATCATCTTCTTCTTCTTCTTCTTCTTCATCTTTTTCTTTTTCTTTTTCTTCTCTTCTTCCCCTCCTTCGTCTCCCTCTTCTTCTTCTTCTTCTCCTTCTCCCTCTTATTCTTCTTCTTCTGCTTTTTCCTCATCTTTCTCATCTTGTTCTTCTTCTTCCCTTATTGTTCCACTTCTTTCTCTTCTTCTTCTTCTTTACCTTCTCCTTCTAATTCTTGTTGTTCTTCTTGTTCCTCTTCTAATTCTTCTTCTTCTTCTTCCTGCTTCTTTTTCCTCTTCTTTTTTTTCTTCTTCTTTTTCTTTCTCTTCTTCATCTTCTTCTTCTTTTTCTTCTTCTTCTTCCTCTTACTCTTCTTCTCCTTCTTCCTTTTTTTTACTTCTTCTCCTTCTTCTTCTTCCACTACTTCTTTTCCATCTTTTGGTTTTTCTTCTTGTTCTTCTTCTACTACTTCTTCTTCTTCCTGCTCCTATTTCTCATCATCCTCATCTTCCTCTTCGTGTTCTTCTTAATCTTCTTCCTCTTCATCTTCTTCTTCTTCTACTTCTTTATTCTCATCATCATCATCATCATCTTCTTCTTCTTCCTCTTCTTCTTCTTCTTCTTGTTCTTCTTCTTATTCTTTTTCATCTTTTTCTTCTTCTTCCTCTTCTTCTTCTTCTTCAACTTCTTCTTCCTCTTTTTTGTCTTCTCTTCTTCCCCTTCTTTGACTTCTTCTTCTTCTTTTTTCTCTTCTTTTTTTTACCTTCTTCATTTTCCTCTTCTTCTTCTTCTTCTTTTTCTTCTTCTTCTTCTTCCACTTCTTCTTCTTCCACTTCTTCTTCTTCTTCTTCTTCGTCTTCTTCTACTTTTACTTCTTCTTCTTCTTCTTCCTCCTCCTCTTCTTCTTTTTCTTCTTGTGCTACAATTACCACTTCTTTTTTATCTTCTTCTTCTTCTTCTTCTTCTTCTTCTTCCTTTTCTTCATCTTCTATTTCTTCATAATATTCTTCGTCTTCTTCTTCTTCATCTTCTTCTACTTCATCTTCTTCTTCCACTTCTTGCTCTTGTTCTTCTTCCTCTTCTTCTTTGTTTTTTAGTTCCTCTTCTTCATCATCTTCTTTTTTCTTTTGTATTTCCTCTCCGTCCTCATCTTTTTTTGCTCTTCTTCTTCTTGTTCTTCTTTTTCTTCTTCTTCCTCTTCTTCTTCTTCTTCTTATTTTTCTTTTTCCTCTTCTTTCTCTCATTCTTCCCCATCTTCCTCTTCTTCTTTTTACTTTTCTTCTTCCTCTTCCTTCTCTTCTTCTCTTCTTCTTCTTTCTCTTCTGCTTCTCCTTTTTCGTCCTTTTCCTCTTCTTCTTCCACATCTTGTTCTTATTCTTCTTCTTCATCTTCACCTTTTCCTTCTTTTTCTTCTTCTTCTTCCTTTTTACTTCTTCCACTTCTTCCTCCTTCCTCATCTTCCTCCACT
>JAIUJO010000739.1:235000-247500 GCA_023846275.1 Vanilla planifolia
CTTCTTCTTCTTCTTCTTTTTCTTCTTCCTCTTTCTTCTTCTTCTACTTCTTCATCTCGTTTTTCTTCATGTTCTTTTTTTCTTTTTCTACTACTTACTCCTCCTCCTCTAGTTCCTCTTCTTTCACTTCTTCATATCTATCTACTTTTTCTTCATCTTCCTCTTCTTCGTCTTCTTGTTCTTCATCTTCTTCTTCTTCTTCTTCTTCTTCTTCTTCCTCTTATACTTCATCCTCTTCTTCTTTCCCCTCTAGTTTGTCTTCTTTTTTCTTCTTCTTCTTCTTCTTCTTCTTCTTCTTCTACTTCTACTTCTCCGTGTTTTTCTACTTTTCTTATTCTTCTTCTTCCTTTTCTTCTTCCTCTGCTTCCTCTTCTTCTTCTTCCTCTTCTTCTCCCTTTTCCTCCTCTTCTTCTCTGCTTCTACTTCTACTGCTTCTTCTTTCTCCTCTTCCTCTTCTTCTTCCTCCTCTTCTTCTTCCTCTTCTTCTTCTTTCTCTTTTTCCTCATCTTTCTCGTCTTTTTTTGTTCTACTTCCCACTTCTTCTTCTTCTTCTTCTTCTTCTCTCTTTTCTTCTTCTTGTTCTTCTTCTTCTTCTTCTTCTGTCTATTCTTCTTCTTCTTCTTCCTCTTCTCATCATCTTGTTCCTCTTCATCTTCTTCTTCTTCTTCCCCTTGTTCTTCTTCTTCTTCATCTTTTTTACTTTTTTTTCTTGTTCTTCAACTTCTTTCTTCTCTTGTTCCTCATCTTCCTCATCTTCTTCTTCATCTTCTTCTTCTTCTTCTCCTTCTCCTTCTTCTTCTTCTTCTTTTTCTTCTTCTTCCTCAACTTTTTCTTCTTCTTCTTGAATTCCTCTTCCTTTTTGTCTTCTTCTTCTTCTTCTTCTTCTTTTTATTCTTCATATTCTTCTTCTTCTTCTTCGTCTTCTACTGCTTCTCATTCTTCTACCTTTTCTTTTTCTTCTTTTTCTTCTTCTTCTTCTTTTTCTTTTTCTAATTCCTCATCTTCCTCTTCTTCTTCTTCCAATTCTTCTTATTCTACCACTTCTTCTTCTTCTTGCTCTTCTTCTTCATCCTCATCTTCTTCTTCTTCTTCTTGATCTTCTTCTTGTTCTTCTTCCTCCTCTTTTTCTTCTTTTTCTTCTTCCTCCTCTTTCTTTACTTCTTCTTCTTCTTCTTCATATTATTTATCTTATTCTTCTTCTTCTTCTTTGTGTTCTTCTTCTAATTCTTCTTCTTCTTCATGTTCTTCTTCTTCTTGTTCTTCCTATGCCTCCTCCACTTCTTCTTTTACATCTTCTACTTCTTCTTGTTCCTCTTCTTCTCCAACTTTATTGAAGTGTTTCGTGCTAAGGAAATCCCACAAGAGGGGGGGAGGGTGAATTGTGTATTTAAAAATTTTATAACTTTCGAAATTAAAACTTAATAAGTTTTAAGCACGAATAAAGAAATTTGAACACAAAAATTTTTAGGTGGTTCGACTCAAAACCGAGTCTACATCCACCCCCAACCGGTGTTGGGAAAAATCCACTAAATGCACCAATTACAAGTGAGGTTTTTCTTATGGTTCACCTCAAACCTACTTGGGATTTTTACTACGGCTAATCCCAAACCTACTTGAGTTTTTCTCCGGGCTCAACTCAAACCCAGGGCTTTAGCACTACTACCGGGATGCCCTTACCCCAAAACGAAAAATACAACGATTGGTAAAAAGAACTCACGAGAAATAGGAGAAAAAAGAGGCACACACAAATGAGAAATTAGAAGGATAGAAATGAGAAACATTGAATCATGAACCTCTAATTTCAAGCGCCTTGTTGCAATTTTCCTTTTGAGCTTGAAGGCACCGTTTTTGCTTGTGATTGCTCGAATTTTAGATCTGAAATCTTTTAAAGAATTTAGTAAAGGTAAACTAAATAAATCTTAATTCATCCCTATTTATAGAGCTTAAAATTGAGCTCAAAACAAACCTTCAACGGCTCCTAAAAAACAACTAGCCGTTTGGGCAACGGACGGAAAGCAGCCACCGTCCGATCCGGGCCCAAAATCGAACGACGCTGATCAATTTACGAAACAGCCGTTCGATTTTGATCTGGAGCGTTGGATCCGCGCGCTGAACGAACGACACCGATTAAACCCGCGAAACAGCCGTTTGATTTTGATCTGGAGCGTTGGATCTGCTCGCTAAACGAACGACACCGATTAAACTCGCGAAACAGCCGTTCAATTTCGATCTCGCGCGTTGGATCTGGGCGGGCTTGATCTGCGCCTTTGGATCCTGTCGAAGTTATAAGGTGGGATTTTTAGTCCCACACTACAGAACTAAAATCGGCGCAGCGCTTTATAAGGGATTTGCGCTGTTAATTTCTCGAGCCTCTGTGGGGCTGGCTCCCCCCTTCCTTGACCGGGATTTCACCACCCGGTCGGGTTGACTTGACCATGCACTGTTCATTGACCGTTGACCGTCGCTGTAGTTTGACCTAGCCGAGCTCCTCTCTGCCGGCTTTGGGCGGGCTTGGCTTAGCCAAGCACTGTTCATTTGACCGTTGACCACCGCTGTAGTTTGACCTCGCCGAGCTCCTCTCGGCGGGCTTTGGGCGGTCTTGGCTCGCCCTTTTTGGGTCAACCAATTTTATTTTTTTTTTAATTTCTAAAATACCTGGACGGGGTAATTGCGTGACGGGTCGGCCCACCCAGTGCTACAGTGAATTTCCCCGAGACTTAAGCTGTTTTGAGGTTGATTGGAAGAATTTTTGTGCTAAAATTTTAAATATAAGTGTACCAAAATAATTTTATATTATCATAGTATTATAAGTTTTCTAAATGACTATGAAAAGAAATTTGTCAAAAATAATTCCTAAATAATTTTAAAAAATCAAATACCAATGTCTATACTTCTTATCAATATAGCTTGGCCCAAAAATCAAAATTCAATAATTATTAATTTTATAACATTTTTAAATATTAATACTACTAGTTTGTCTCATAATCTAAAAAATTGGACATCTCAATTTCAAGAAAAATTAATAAAAACTCAAATATGAAAATTCTAGTACATGTCTCAAATTTCCTTGAAGTATGCCATGGCTTCAAGGTCCTTAGACACCACTATTTTAGACATGTGAAATACGTGGCTTGATTTAATTAAATATTAACAATTTTACTTAAAATCAAGCCTAAATAAAATATAAACATTTATGCTTGACTCATTAAACACAAGGGTGTAACAATCTCCCCTTTTTGATGATGGCAAGACATAAATGTTTTAAAATGATAAAATGAATAAGAATAAACTTTTAAGAAGAGAAATCTTAAAGAGGAGATTAATAATTATCATGCTCCCCCTAACTCCAAACTATTCTCCCCCTTTGACACCATCAAAAGGTAGTTAACCCTAAGCAATGTCTAAAATTCCTAATTGTTCTCTCAATGTTTGAAATTGCTCCGATGGTAAGGGTTTGGTAAAAATGTCAGCCAATTCAAGCTTAGTAGGAACATACTCTAATTCTACTAATCCTTTGGCCACTTGGTCTCTAATAAAGTGATATCTAATATCTATGTGTTTAGTCCTAAAATGATGAACTTGATTCTTGGCTAACGCTAATGCGCTGGTATTGTCAATTCTAATAGGTATATGTGTGACTTCTAAACCATAGTCTTGAAGTTGTTGTCTTAACCATAGTACTTGAGCAACACAACTTCCAGCTGCAACATATTCAGCTTCTGTTGTTGACAAGGCTATACAATTTTGTTTTTTGCTTGACCATGAAACAAGACAATGTCCCAAGAATTGACATGTCCCTGATGTGCTCTTCCTATCCACTCTAGATCCTCCAAAATTTGAATCTGTATAGCCAATGAGTTCACAAGAAAGGTTATTTCTAGGATACCATAATCATAGAGTCATAGTTCCCTTAAAATATTTGAAGATTGCTTTAACAGCTTTTAAGTGACTTTCCTTTGGTTTTGCTTGGAACCTAGCACATAATCCAACACTAAATAAAATGTCGGGCCTACTAGCTGTAAGGTATAATAAAGATCCAATGAGTCCTCTATAAAATTTTTGGTCTATGGTTTTCCCTTGTTCATCTAGGTCTAAGTGAATAGATTGATTCATGGGAACTTTTTTAGGTTTCTTATTTTCATAACCATATTTCATAAACATTTCTTTCAAATATTTTGTTTGAGAAATAAAAATACCATCTTTTAGTTGTCTTATTTGCAATCCTAAGAAAAACGTTAGCTCACCCATCATGCTCATTTCAAATTCCTTAGTCATAAGATCTCCAAATTCTTTACACATTTCTTCTTTTGTACTACCAAAAATAATATCATCAACATAAATCTGAATAATTAATAAATCATCTCCTAAAGGCTTTAAAAATAATGTAGTATCTGATTTACCCTTTCTAAAGCCACTTTCTACTAGATAATTACTCAACCTATGGTACCATGCACGTGGAGCTTGCTTAAGGCCTTAAAGAGCTTTCTTAAGCTTGTAGACATAATTATCTTGTGTATGATTTTCAAAACCTAGTGGTTGTTCTACAAACACATCCTCTTCTATTATTCCATTTAAGAAAGCACTTTTTATATCCATTTGAAACAATCTAAAATTCTTATAACATGAATATGCTAAAAGTAATCTAATTGCTTCTAACCTAGCTACGGGTGCAAATGAATCCTTAAAATCAATACCTTCTATTTGACTATATCCCTTAGAAACAACTCTAGTCTTATTCCTAATTATTACACCATTTTCATCTAATTTATTTTTATAGACCCATCTAGTACCAATTACTTGTTGATCACTAGGTCTTGGTACTAATTCCCAAACTTGATTTCTTTCAAATTGATCTAACTCTTCATTCATAGCTTGAACCCAATATTCATCCACAAGGACTTCTTCTATAGAACTGGGTTCAAAAAATGTCACAAAGGCACTGTGATCTATATCTCTAATTGAAGCTCTAGTCTTCACTCCTTGGTTCACATCTCCTATAATCAAATCCTTTGGATGTGAGGTTGCAAATTTCCATCCTTTAGATAAATTATTTTCTTTTTCTTTTTCTTTTTCTTTTTCTATTTCTAGATTTTCTATTTTTCCTTTATTTAAATCTAGATTCTTTACTAATTCTATTTCATCTTCTAAATGCTTTTCACTAACTAGTTGAATTGTCTCATCAAACACAACATGCATTGTTTCCTTTATTTTATGTGATTCTTGATTAAAAACTCTATATGCTTTTCTAATTGATGAATACCCTAAAAGATTCCTACACTTGCCTTCTCATCAAACTTTCCTAAGTTTGTTCTCTCATTTTTAAGAATAGTGCACTTACAACCAAAAACATGAAAATAACTAAGATTTGGTTTCTTCTTCCTTAGCAATTCATAAGGAGTTTTCTTCAACTTTGGTCTCAAATTAACCCTATTTATGATGTAACATGCCGTGCTAATAGCTTCGGCAAAAAAATATTTGGGTAAGTTATTTTCGGCTAACATGGTTCTACCCATCTCAACTAATGTTCTATTCTTTCTTTCTACAATACCATTTTGTTGTGGTGTATATGGGCATGTGAATTGATGTTTGATTCCTTTCTCTTTACAAAACTCACTAAAATATTCATTCTTAAATTCACTCCCATTATCACTTTGCATACAAATTAATTTTAGACTATGTTGTCTTTCTAACTCTCTAATCAAATCTTCAAAGTTCTCAAAGGTTTCATTTTTATGTCTAAGAAAAAACACCCAAGTATATCTAGAAAAATCATCAACTATAAGAAATCCGTATTATTTTCCTCCTAAACTCAAAGGTTGTATTGGACCAAAAAGATCTAAGTAGATTTTTTCTAAAGGTCTACTTGTTGTTAATTCATTTTGAGATTTGAAAGAGGATTTAACTTGTTTTCCCTTTTGGCAAGATTCACACAACTCCCAATTTGACTTGCTTGGTTTTGGAAGGCCTCTAACTACATCTAATTTTGAAATCTTCTTCAAGGTGGAGTATCTCACATGGCCTAATCTTTTATGCCATAATGAATTCTCATTAGATTGGGTCACTAGGCATTCCAAACCACTAGCTTCTAGTTGTCCAAAACTAATTACATATGTATCACATTTTCTTTTACCTACAAGTAGTTCAACATTATTTTTCATGATTTTAAAGGGTAAAGTTTGTCGTACCTACATCTCCAATTTCAATTATTCTTTTCTTTGTGTTGTCTCCTAGGGTCACCTTCCTATTTGGACCCGATCTCAATGATTTGAATTTACTTTTGTCTCCAGTCATGTGTCTTGAGCATCCACTATCCAATACCCAAGATGTGGATTTCGATTTTCTCCTTGGTTTTGACTGTATGAGGTGTAAAATTTAAATTAGAAAGTATACCACTAAATGAAATCATCAATTTAAGTTTTCTAAAAATCCTAGACCTATCCTAGAATGTCTCCAAATATTTTGGAGACCTTTTCTTTTAGTCTTCTAAGTCATGCTCTTAGAAACCCAAGAGAACTTGGGTTGAACCCTAAATGGTACTTGCATGTTTTCCTTTTTAACAATCCATCTAACATTTTGTGTTTGTGTATACATATTTCTTCTAAAGAAGCAATCTTTCATAGTATGTCCAGGTTTACAACAATAAAAACAAACGATGTTTGATGGCCGAGGCATGCTCAAATATCTAGGTTTTTTGAAATTGAGAGCATGTGAATGATAATAAGCATTTGAAACATGGGTAGTTTTATTTACTCTAGCATGCTCAAAAGATTGTATTTTTTCTTTTAAAACTGAAATATCATGCTTCAAAGAAGTATTTTCAATGATAAGAGATGCCTTTTCTTCACATATCTGTTGATATTTTCTAATTTTTTCTTTTCATCTTCTTTCATGACAAAATCAAGCAATTCAACCTTTTCTTTGTAGCTCCTTTTTAATTTTTTATGTGCACTCATTGAGGAAGTTAATGCATTCATAATTTCAATGTAATTATTTTCAAGAGTATCTCTTGTCCAAGAGCTTACCTCATTTTCTTCTTCTCCTTCACTTGAAGATGATGAGGATGCCTCGTTTGCCATAAATCAAATCATTCCTTCTTCTCCTCTACTTGAGCTTGAAATGTCTGAATCTTCGGAGGCACTCCATGTAGCTTGAAATGCTTTCTTTTTCTTTAAGCTCTTCTTCTTCTTCTTCTTTTCTCCCTCCTTCATATGCTTGTCTTTGAGTTTTGGACATTGCGATTTAATATGACCGGTTTGACGACACTCAAAACAAGTTGGTGGCCTCTTCCTCTCTTTATTGTTTTTCTTTTTCCATTTCCTATTAAGAAAGCTCTTTGCCAAATTTTTAGCTAAACCATTAACATGGAAACTTACCTCATCCTCAAAATCCATGGAGGAGGTGGAAATGGAATCCAAATTGCTTTTGATGGCTTTGAAAGCCGTTGGTTCTTCCTTTCTTCTTTCATACTTTAACTTGCTTGTAGAAGCCTCTTCTGTAAGTCTCCTTGACATTTCTATTTTGACGGTAAGAAGTTCCCCAAGGAGTTCATCCAATGAAAGTTTGCTAAGATCCTTAGCGGCTTTAATAGCCGTTGTAAGTGGATCAAATTCCTTTGGAAGGATTCTCAAAATTTTCCTAACAAGGTCACCATTTGAGAATGCCCTCCCAAGGTTTGCCAATCCATTTGTAATATCATTAAATCTCAAAAACATGCTCTTAATACTTTCATTAGGATTCATTCTAAAAAGTTCGTAGTCATGGGTGAGGATATTGATCTTAGTCTCTTTCACATGTGAGGTACCCTCATAAGTTACTTCGAGTATTTTCCATACCTCAAAAGCCGTATGCAACTTCATAATTTGTGTAAACTCACAAGGAGAAATTCCACAATGAAGATAGTTCAATGCCCTAGCATTTAATTGAGCCAATCTTTTGTGCTCAACGTTAAGCTCACTAAAAGGCTTGACTTCATCAGTAGAACAATCTCTAGGAAGTTCACAAGGCTTCGTAATGACTTCCCATAATTCCAAATCAATAGATTGAATGAAAATTCTAAAAAGATTTTTCCAATATAGGTAGAATTCTCCTTTAAATAATGGAGACTGATTTGAAGAAAAACCTTCACATAAGGTTGCACTCATTTCGACCAAAGAGGAAGCCATACAAAATCACAAACAAAAAAAAATAGTGAGAAAGCCTTCACTTAGCACAAGAGGATCTCCCACGTGATGTTACTCACGTAATTTGGTGTTCCTCCTCTGATACCAATTGAAGTGTTTCGTGCTAAGGAAATCTCACAAGAGGGGGAAGGGGTGAATTGTGTATTTAAAAATTTTATAACTTCCGAAATTAAAACTTAAAAAGTTTTAAGCACGAATAAAGAAATTTGAACACAAAAGTTTTTAGGTGGTTCGACTCAAAACCGAGTCTACGTCCACCCCCAACCGGTGTTGGGAAAAATCTACTAAATGCACCAATTACTAGTGAGGATTTTCGTACGGTTCACCTCAAACCTACTTGGGATTTTTACTACGGCTAATCCCAAACCTACTTGAGTTTTTCTCTGGGCTCAACAAAAAACCCGGGGCTTTAGCACTACTGCCAGGATGCCCTTACCCCAAAACGAAAAATACAACGATTGGCAAAAAGAACTTAGGAGAAATAGGAGAAAAAGGAGGCACACACAATTGAGAAATTAGAAGGATAGAAATGAGAAAAATTGAATCATGAACTCTAATTTCAAGGGCCTTGTTGCAATTTTCCTTTTGAGCATGAAGGCACCGTTTTTGCTTGTGATTGCTCGAATTTGAGATCTGAAATATTTGAAAGAATTTAGCAAAGGTAAACTAAATAAATCTTAATTCATCCCTATTTATAGAGCTTAAAATTGAGCTCAAAACAAACCTTCAACGGCTCCTAAAAAACAACTAGCCGTTTGGGCAACGGACGGAAAGCAGCCACCGTCCGATCCGGGCCCAAAATCGAACGGCGCTGATCAATTTACGAAACAACCGTTCGATTTTGATCTGGAGCGTTGGATCCACGCGCTGAACGAACGGCGCCGATTAAACTCGCGAAATAGCCGTTTGATTTTGATTTGGAGCTTTGGATCTGCGCGCTGAACGAACGACGCCGATTAAACTCGCGAAACAGCCGTTCGATTTCGATCTCGCGCGTTGGATTTGGGTGGGCTTGATCTGCGCCTTTGGATCCTGCCGAAGTTATAAGGTGAGATTTTTAGTCCCACACTGCAGAACTAAAATCGGCGCAGCGCTTTATAAGGGAATTGCGCTGTTAATTTCTCGAGCCTCTGTGGGGCTGGCTCCCCCCTTCCTTGATCGGGATTTCACCACCCGGTCGGGTTGACTTGACCATGCACTGTTCATTGACCGTTGACCGTCGTTGTAGTTTGACCTAGCCGAGCTCCTCTCTGTCGGCTTTAGGCGGGCTTGGCTTAGCCAAGCACTGTTCATTTGACCGTTGACCACCGCTGTAGTTTGACCTCGCCGAGCTCCTCTCGGCGGGCTTTGGGAGGTCTTGGCTCGCCCTTTTTGGTTCAACCAATTTTTTATTTTTTTTAATTTCTAAAATACCTGGACGGGCTAATTGCGTGACGGGTCGGCCCACCCAGTGCTACAGTGAATTTTCCCGAGACTTAAGCTGTTTTGAGGTTGATTGGAAGAATTTTTGTGCTAAAATTTTAAATATAAGTGTACCAAAATAATTCTATATTATCATAGTATTATAAGTTTTCTAAATGAGTATGAAAAGAAATTTGCGAAAAATAATTCCTAAATAATTTTAAAAAATCAAATACCAATGTCTATACTTCTTGTCAATAAAGCTTGGCCCAAAAATCAAAATTCAATAATTATTAATTTTATAACATTTTTAAATATTAATACTACTAGTGTGTCTCATAATCTAAAAAATTGGACATCTCAATTTCAAGAAAAATTAATAAAAACTCAAATATGAAAATTCTAGTACATGTCTCAAATTTCCTTGAAGTATGCCATGGCTTCAAGGTCCTTAGAGACCACTATTTTAGACATGTCAAATACTTGGCTTGATTTAATTAAATATTAACAATTTTACTTAAAATCAAGCCTAAATAAAATATAAACATTTATGCTTGACTCATCAAACACAAGGGTGTAACAACTACTTCTTCTTTTTCTTCTTCAACTTCTTGATGTTCCACTTCTTCCTCTTTAACTTTTTCCTCTTCTACTTCTTCCTCTTCTTCCTCTTCTTCTTCATCTTTTTCTTCTTTTTCTTCTTTTTTTTTATTCTTCTTATACTTCTTCATCTTGTTCTTCTTTCTCTTCTTTTTCTCTACATTTTCTTCTTGTTGCTCTTATTCTTCTTCTTGTTCTTCATCTTCTTCTTCTTCTTCTTCTTCTTCTTCTTCGTCTTCTTCTACTTATTCATCTTCTTGTTCCTCTTCTTCCACTTGTTCTTCATCCTCTTCTTCTTTTTCCTCTAGTTCGTCTTTTTTCTCTTGTTCTTCTTCTTATTCTTCTTCTTCTTCTCCTTCTTCTACTTCTCATTTTTCTTCTACATTTTCTTTTTCTTCTTCTTCCTCTCTTCCTCTTCTTCTTCTTCCTCTTCTTCATCCCTTTGTACTTCCTGTCATCTTCTACTTCTTCTTCTTCTTGTTTCTCTTCTTCTCTTCTTCTTCTTCTTTCTCTTTTTTGTCTTCCTCTTCCTCTTCTTCTTTTCCTCACCTTCTTTTACTTCTTCTTCTTCCTCTTTTTCCTCATCTTCCTCTTCTTCTTTTTTATCTTCTTCTTCTTTTATCTTCTTCCTTCTATTCTTCTTCTTCTTCTGCCACATCTTCTTCCTCTTCAAATCATCTTCTTCTTCTTATTCCCCTTCTCCTTCTTCTAAACCTTCTTTACCTTCTTTTTCTTCTTCTTCTTCTTCTTTCTCGTCTTGTTCCTCATCTTCCTCATCTTCTTCTTCCTCTTCTACTTCTTATTCTTCCACTTCTTCTTCTTCTTTCTCATCTTCTACTTCTTCTTCCTCTTCTTCTTTTTATTCTTCATCATCATTTTCTTGTTCCTCTAGCTTCTGTTCCTCATCTTCCTCCCCTTCTTTTTTTCCTTCCTCTCCTTCATCTTCCTCCTCTTTCTCTTCTTCTTGTTATTCTTCTTCTTCTTCTTCCTCTTCTTCTTCTTCCTCTTCTTCTTCTTCCTCTTCTTATTTCTCTTCCTAACCTTTTTCTTCTTCTTCTTCTTTTTCTTCTTTTTCTTCTTCTTCTTCTTCTTCACCTTCTTCTTCTTCTTCTTCTTCTTCTTCATCCTCCTCAAATTCTTCTTCTTCTTCTTCAACTTCATCATCTTCTTTTTATTATTATTATTATTATTATTATTATTATTATTATTATTATTATTATTATTATTCCTATTCTTCTTCTTCTTCTTCTCATTCTTCCTCTTCTTCTTCTTCTTCTTCTTCTTCTACTTCTTCCTCTACTACTACAACTGCTTCTATTTCCTCTTCTAGTTATTCTTCCTCCCCTTCTTCTTCTTCTTTATTCCTCTTTTTCCTCTTGCTCTTCTTTTTCTTCTTCTTCTTGTTCTTCTTCTTCTACTTTTTTCTTCTTCTTCTTCTTTTTCTTCTACTTCTTCTTTTGCTTCTTCTTAGACTTCTTCCTCTTCTTGTTCTTCCTCTTCTTCTACCTCTTCTTCTTCCACTTCTACCTCATCTTCTTCTTCTTCTTCTTGTTCTTCTTGTTTGTTTTACTCTTCTTCCTCATCTTCTTCCTCTTCTTCTTCTTCATCATCTTCTTCTTCCTCTTCTTCATCCAATTCTACATCTTCTACTCCTTCTTCTTCTTCTACTTCTTCTTCTTCTTGTTCTTGTTCTTCTTCTTCTTCCTCTTCTTCTTCCTCTTCTTCCACTTCTTCTTCATCCTCTTTCTCTTCTTCTTCCTCCTCATTAACATCTTCTTCTTCTTTTACCTCTTCTTCTTCGTCTTAATCATCTTCTTCTTGTTGTTCTTCTTCTTCCTCTTTTTGTTCTTCTTTTACTTCTTCTTCTTCATCATCATCTTCCTCTTCCTATTCTCCTTCTTCTTCTTTTTCTTTTTGTTCTTTTTCTTCTCCCTATTTTTCTTCTTCCTCCTCTTATTCTTCATCTTCCTTTTCTTTTTCTTCCTTTTCTTCTTTTTCTTCCTCCTCTTCTTCTTCTTGCTCTTCTTCGTCTTCTTTTTCTTCTTGTTGTTGTTGTTCATCTTCTTCTTCTAATTCTTTGTCATCGCCTTCTAGTTCTTCTTCCCCTTCTTTCTCATCTTCACCTTCTTCTTCTTCCTCTTCTTTCTCTGCTGCTTATTCTTCTTCTTCTAATTCTTCTTCTTCTTGTTCGTGTTCTTCTTCTAATTCTTCTTCTTCTTCTTATTCTTCTTCTTCTTCCTCTTCTTCATACTCCTCCTCTTCCTCTTCTTCTTCTACTTCTTCTACTTCTTCTACTTCTTCTTCTTGTTCTTCTTCTAC
>JAIUJO010000739.1:252500-257500 GCA_023846275.1 Vanilla planifolia
TTCTTTTTCTTCTTCTTTTCCTTCACCTTCTTCTTTTCCTTCTTCTTCTTCCTCTTTTTCTTCATCTTCTACATATTCTTCTTCTTCTTCCCCTTCTTCTTATTCCCTTTCCCTTTCCTCTTCCACTTCTTAGTCTTCTTCATCTTGTTCTTGTTTTCTTTCTTCTTCAACATCTTCCTTCATCATCCTTCCATCTTCCACCTTCCTTCTTCGTTCTTTTTTGTTCCTTCTTCATTCTTCCCTCTTCCTTCTTCCTTTTTCTTTCTTCCTTCTTTCATCTTCTTTCTTCCTTCTTCTATCTTCTTTCTTCTTTCTTCTTCTATCTTCTTCTTCTTCTTCTTCTTCTTCTTCTACTTCCACAACATCTTCTTCTTCTTCTTCTTCTTCCTCCTCTTCCTCTTCTTCTTTTTCCTCAATTTCTTCTCCTATTTCTTCTTCTTACCCTCCTTTTTCTTCTTTTTCTTCCTCGTCTTTTTCTTCTTTCAGTTCTTTATCTTGTTCTTCTTCTTGTTCTTCTTCTTCTTTTTCATATTCTTCTTCTTCTACTCTTCCTCTTCTTCTTCCTCTCCTTCTTCTTCTTCTTCTTCTTCAACTTTTTCTTCATCTTCCTCTTTTGCTTCTTCTCCCTATTCTTTTTCATCTTCTCCTTCTTCACCTTCTTCTACTTCTTCATCATCATCATCATCTTCTTCTTCTTCTTCTCCTTCTCCTTCTCCTTCTCCTTCTTCTCCTTCTTCTTCTTCTTCTTCTTCCTATTCTTCTTCTTCTTCTTCTTCTTCTTTTGTTTCTTCTTCTTTTTCTTTTTCTTGTTCTTCTTCTTCTTCTTCTTCTGTCCTTCTTATAATTCTTCTTCTTCTATCTTTTCTTCTTCCTCTTCTACTTCTTCTTCTTCTCTTCTTTTTATTATTCTTCTACATCTCTACATCATCTAGTTCTTCTTCTTCTTCTTCATAATCTTCTTCGTCATCTTCATCATCATCATCATCAGCATCTTCTTCTTCTAATTCTTCTTGTTCTTTTTCTTTTTCTTCTTCTTCTTCTACATCTACTTCTTCTTCTTCTTCTTCTTATTCCTCCTCCTCCTCCTCTTCTTCTTCTATTTCTTCTTTTTCTTCTTCTTCCTCTTCTTGTTCATATTATCCTTCTTCTTTTTCTGCATCTTTATCTTCTTCTTCTTCTTCACCTTCCACTTGTTCTTATGTTTCTTCTTCCTCTGCTTGTTCTTCTTATTCTTTTTCATTTCCTTCTTCTTCCTTTTCTTCTTCTTCTTCTTCTTCTTCTTCTTCCTCTTCTTCTTCTTCTTCTTCTTCTTCTTCTTCTTTTTCTTCTTCTTCTTCTTCTTCTTCTTCTTCTTCTTCTTCATCCTCTTCTTCTTCGTGATGTTCTTCTTCTTCTTCTTCTTCTTCTTTAACTCATTCATCTTCTTCTTCTTCTTTATTTTCTTCACCTTCTTCTTCTTCTTCTTCATCTTCTTCTTCTTCTACTTCTTCTTCTTCTTCTTCTTCTTCTTTTCTTCAACTTTCTTCTTGTTCTTCTTGTTCTTCTTCCTCCCCTTCTTCTTCCCCAATCTCTAATTTTAATCCCTAATCTTTAATCCTTAATATCTAATACATAATTTCTAATCCTTAATCCTAAATAACTAATCTATAATCATTATCTCTATTCCTTATTCTCTAATCCCTACACCCTAATCCATAAATGCTAATCTCTAATGACTAATCAATAATCTTTAATATCTAACCCCTAATGCCTAATCCTAAGTCCCTCCCTCAAAAACCCTAGTCTCCAATCCCTAATCAGTAATACTTAATCCCACCTTGCCAAATCCATAATTCGTATTCCCTAATCACTAATTCCTAACCTCTAATCCTTAATCCTTAATCCAATCCTTATTCAACTTATTCTTGTTCTTGCTCCACATCTCCCTATTATTCTTGTTCTACTTCTTCTTCCTCCTTTTCTTCTTCTCCATCATCTTCCTGTTCGTCTACCTTTTCTTCTTTTTCTTCCTCTTGTTCTTGTTCTTCTTCTTCTTCTTCTTCTTCCTCTTCTTCTTCCTCTTCTTGTTCTTTCTCTTCAATCTTCTACCTTCCATCTTCTTTCTTCATTATCCCTTCTTCCTTCTTTCTTCTTTCTTCCTTCTCCCTTTTCCTTAATCCCTAATCCCTAATCTTTCATCTTTAATCTCTAATCCATCTTTAATCTTTAATCCCTAATCCTTAACTCGTAATCTTTATTCCATAATCTCTAATATCTAAAATCTAATCTTTAGTACCTAATTTCTAATCCTTAATCCCTAATCTATATTTCATAATAAATAATCTATAATTTATAATCCATAATAACTAATCTATAATCCTTTATCCTTAATCAGTAATCCTTAATCCCTAATCTCTAATCCCTAATCCTGATCTTAATCCCTTGATTAATATCCTTAATTCTAAATCTCTAATCTCTAATACCTAATATGAAATCCTAAATCTTTAACGACTAACCTCAAATCCTTAATCCCTAAACTCTAATCTCTAATCCCTAATCTTTAATCCTTAATCCCAAATCTCAAATCCCTAATACCTAATCCTTCCCACCTTAATCCATAATCCCTAAGACCTAATCTTGACTCTCAATCCCTTCCTCCTTAATCTGTATTCGATATTCCTAAATCTCTAATCCTTCCCTCCTTAACCTCTAATCCCTAGTCCCAATCTTAATTATGATTAACTAATTTCTAATTCCTTAATTTCTAATCTTTAATCCCTAATCCTGAATCTTGAATCTTGAATCGTGAATCTTGAATCAATAATCACTAATCTTTAATCCTTAATATCTAATCCTTAATCCCTAGTCATTAATCCCTTCATCCCTAATCATTAATCTATAATCTCTATTACTTTTTTCTTAACACCTACTCCCTAATCCCTAATCCCAAATCCTTAATCTCTAAACCCTAATCTCTAATTACTAATCCATAATCCCTAATTCCAAATCAGTAAACAATCCTTAATCCATAATCCCTAACACCTAATCCATAATCCCTTCCACCTTAATCTCTAATCCCTAATCCCTAATCTTTAATCCATCTCTTCTTCCTCTTTTTCTTCTTCTTCTTCTTCTTCTACCTCTTCTTCCTTAACTTCCTCTACTTCTTATTCTTCTTCTTCTTCCTCTTCTTCTTCTTGTTCATCATCTTCTTCTTCTTTTACTTCTTCTTCTTCTTCTTTCCCATCTTTTTCTTCTTCTTCTTTTTCATCTTCTCCTTCATTTCTTGTATTTCTTCTTCCTCTTCTTCTTCTTCTTCTTCTTCTTCTTCCTCTTCTTCTTCTTCTTCTTCTTCATCCTCTTCTTTTTCTTCTTCTTCTCCTTCTTCTTCTTCTTCCTCTTCTTCTTCCTCTACTTCTTCTTCCTCTACTTCTTCTTTTTTCGCTTCCTCTTTTTTCTGATCTTCTTCTTCTTCCTCCAATATTTCCTCATCTTCTTCTTCCTCTTCATCTAATTGTTCTTCTTCTACCTCTTCTTCTTCTTCTACTTCCTCTTCTTCTTCTTGTTCTTCTTCTTCTTCCTGCTTATTATTGCCCTTTCTTCTTCTTCTTTTTCCTCTTCTCCTTCTCTTCTTCTTATTTCCCTTCCTCTTGTTTTTTTTGTTTCCTTCTTTTTCTTCTTCTTCTTCTTTTTCTACTTTTTTCTCTACTTTCTCCTCCTCTGGTTCCTCAACTTCCTCTTATTCTTCTTCCTCTTCCTTTTTTTCATCTTCCTCGCCTTCTTGATTCTCTTCTTCTTCTTCTTCTTCTTCTTCTTCTTCTTCCTCTTTTGCTTCTTCTTCTTCCTCTTCTTCTTTTTCTTTCTCCCCTTCCCTTCTCCTTCTTCTTTGTCTTCCTCTTCTTCTTTTTCTTCTTCATCTTCCTCCTCCTCTTTTTCCTTTTCTTATTATTATTATTCTTCTTCTACTTCCACTTCTTCTTCATCTTCTTCTTTTTCTTCTTCTTCTTCTTCTCCTTTGTCTTCTTCTACGTCTTCTTCTTCTACTTCTTCTTTTTCTTCATCATCTACTTCTTCTTGTTCATCTTCTTCTTCTTTTACTTCTTCTTCTTCTTCTTGTTCTTCTTCTTCTTCTTCGCATTCCTTCTCTTCTTCTTCTTCTTTTTCTTCTTCTTCTTCTTCTTCTTCTTCTTTCTCCTCCTCTTCTTCTTCTTCCTCATGTTCTTCTTCTTCATCTTCCACTTTTTCTCATCTTCCTCGTCTTCTTTTTCTTCTTCTTCTTGGCTCTACTTCTTCTTCTTCTTTCTTTTCTTCTACTTCTTCTACAGCATCTTCTTGTCGTTCTTCTTCTTCTTCTTCCACATCTTCCTCTTCTTATCATCTTATTCTTCCCCTTCAACTTCTTCTTCTTCCCTTTATTCTTTTTCTTCTTCTTCTTCTTTATCTTCTTTTTCTTCTTCAACTTCTTCTTTCACCTCTTGTTAATCATCTTCCTCATCTACTTCTTTCCCTTTTTCTTCTTCTTCATCTTCTTCTTCTTGTTTCTCTTCTTATTCGTGTTCTTCATCATCAACCTCCTCTTCTTCCTCTTCTTCTTCTTCTTCTTGTTCTTCTTCTTGCTCTTCTTCTTCTTCTTCCACTTCTTCTTCTTCTTATTCTTCTTCTCCTTCTTCTTCTCCTCTTCTTCTTCCTCTTCTTCCTCTTCTTCTTCTTCCTCTTCTTCCTCTTCTTGTCTTCTTCGACTTCTTCTTCTTCTTCTTCATTCTGTTTTTCTTCTTCTTCAACTTCTTCTTCTTCTTCCTCTTCTTCTTCTTCTTCTTCCTCATCTTCTTCTTCTTCTTCTTCTTCCTCCTTTTTCTCATCTTTCTCATCTTCTTTTTCTTCTTCTTCTTCCCATTTCTTCTTCTTCATATTATTCTTCTTTCTATTCTTCTTCTTCTTCGTCTTCTTCTTCTTATTCTTCTTCCACTTCTGACTCTTCTCATCATCTTCTTCTTCCCCTTCATATTCTTCTTCTTCTTCCC
>JAIUJO010000739.1:260000-263721 GCA_023846275.1 Vanilla planifolia
TCCCTCCTCTTTCTCTTCTTGTTCTTCTTCTTCTTCTTCTTCTTCTTCTTCTTTATGTTCTTCTTTTAATCCTTCTTCATCTTCTTCACATTGTTTTTCTTCTTCTTCTTGGTCCTCCTCCTCTTCCTCTTCTTTTTCCTCTACTTCTACTTATTTTCCTTGTTCCACTTCTTCCACTTCTTTTTCTTCCTCTTCTTCCTCTTCTTCCTCTTCCTATTCCTCTTCTTCTTCTTTTTCATGTTCTTCAACATCTTCCTCTTCTTCTTCTTTCTCTTCTTCTTCTTCTTCTTCTTCTTTTTCTTCTTCCTCTTTCTTCTTCTTCTACTTCTTCATCTCGTTCTTCTTCATGTTCTTTTTTTTCTTTTTCTACTACTTACTCCTCCTCCTCTAGTTCCTCTTCTTTCACTTCTTCATATCTATCTACTTTTTCTTCATCTTCCTCTTCTTCGTCTTCTTGTTCTTCATCTTCTTCTTCTTCTTCTTCTTCTTCTTCCTCTTATACTTCATCCTCTTCTTCTTTCCCCTCTAGTTTGTCTTCTTTTTTCTTCTTCTTCTTCTTCTTCTTCTTCTTCTTCTTCTACTTCTACTTCTCCGTGTTTTTCTACTTTTCTTATTCTTTTCTTCCTTTTCTTCTTCCTCTGCTTCCTCTTCTTCTTCTTCCTCTTCTTCTCCCTTTTCCTCCTCTTCTTCTCTGCTTCTACTTCTACTGCTTCTTCTTTCTCCTTTTCCTCTTCTTCTTCCTCCTCTTCTTCTTCCTCTTCTTCTTCTTTCTCTTTTTCCTCATCTTTCTCGTCTTTTTTTGTTCTACTTCCCACTTCTTCTTCTTCTTCTTCTTCTCTCTTTTCTTCTTCTTGTTCTTCTTCTTCTTCTTCTTCTGTCTATTCTTCTTCTTCTTCTTCTTCTTCTCATCATCTTGTTCCTCTTCATCTTCTTCTTCTTCTTCCCCTTGTTCTTCTTCTTCTTCATCTTTTTTACTTTTTTTTCTTGTTCTTCAACTTCTTTCTTCTCTTGTTCCTCATCTTCCTCATCTTCTTCTTCATCTTCTTCTTCTTCTTCTCCTTCTCCTTCTTCTTCTTCTTCTTTTTCTTCTTCTTCCTCAACTTTTTCTTCTTCTTCTTGAATTCCTCTTCCTTTTTGTCTTCTTCTTCTTCTTCTTCTTCTTCTTTTTATTCTTCATATTCTTCTTCTTCTTCTTCGTCTTCTACTGCTTCTCATTCTTCTACCTTTTCTTTTTCTTCTTTTTCTTCTTCTTCTTCTTTTTCTTTTTCTAATTCCTCATCTTCCTCTTCTTCTTCTTCCAATTCTTCTTATTCTACCACTTCTTCTTCTTCTTGCTCTTCTTCTTCATCCTCATCTTCTTCTTGTTCTTCTTCCTCCTCTTTTTCTTCTTTTTCTTCTTCCTCCTCTTTCTTTACTTCTTCTTCTTCTTCATATTATTTATCTTATTCTTCTTCTTCTTCTTTGTGTTCTTCTTCTAATTCTTCTTCTTCTTCATGTTCTTCTTCTTCTTGTTCTTCCTATACCTCCTCCACTTCTTCTTTTACATCTTCTACTTCTTCTTCTTGTTCCTCTTCTTCTCCAACTTTATTGAAGTGTTTCGTGCTAAGGAAATCCCACAAGAGGGGGGGATGGTGAATTGTGTATTTAAAAATTTTATAACTTTCGAAATTAAAACTTAATAAGTTTTAAGCACGAATAAAGAAATTTGAACACAAAAATTTTTAGGTGGTTCGACTCAAAAACCGAGTCTACATCCACCCCCAACCAGTTTTGGGAAATATCCACTAAATGCACCAATTACAAGTGAGGTTTTTCTTATGGTTCACCTCAAACCTACTTGGGATTTTTACTACGGCTAATCCCAAACCTACTTGAGTTTTTCTCCGGGCTCAACTCAAACCCAGGGCTTTAGCACTACTGCCGGGATGCCCTTACCCCAAAACGAAAAATACAACGATTGGTAAAAAGAACTAACGAAAAATAGGAGAAAAAAGAGGCACACACAATTGAGAAATTAGAAGGATAGAAATGAGAAACATTGAATCATGAACCTCTAATTTCAAGCGCCTTGTTGCAATTTTCCTTTTGAGCTTGAAGGCACCGTTTTTGCTTGTGATTGCTCGAATTTGAGATCTGAAATCTTTTAAAGAATTTAGCAAAGGTAAACTAAATAAATCTTAATTCATCCCTATTTATAGAGCTTAAAATTGAGCTCAAAACAAACCTTCAACGGCTCCTAAAAAACAACTAGCCGTTTGCGCAACGGACGGAAAGCAGCCACCGTCCGATCCGGGCCCAAAATCGAACGGCGCTGATCAATTTACGAAACAGCCGTTCGATTTTGATCTGGAGCGTTGGATCCGCGCGCTGAACGAACGACGCCGATTAAACTCGCGAAACAGCCGTTTGATTTTGATCTGGAGCGTTGGATCTGCGCGCTAAACGAACGGCACCGATTAAACTCGCGAAACAGCCGTTCGATTTCGATCTCGCGCGTTGGATCTGGGCGGGCTTGATCTGCGCCTTTGGATCCTGTCGAAGTTATAAGGTGGGATTTTTAGTCCCACACTACAGAACTAAAATCGGCGCAGCACTTTATAAGGAATTTGCGCTGTTAATTTCTCAAGCCTTTGTGGGGCTTGCTCCCCCCTTCATTGACCGGGATTTCACCACCTGGTCGGGTTGACTTGACCATGCACTGTTCATTGACCGTTGACCGTCGCTGTAGTTTGACCTAGCCGAGCTCCTCTCTGCCGGCTTTGGGCGGGCTTGGCTTAGCCAAGCACTGTTCATTTGACCGTTGACCACCGCTGTAGTTTGACCTCGCCGAGCTCCTCTCGGCGGGCTTTGGGCGGTCTTGGCTCGCCCTTTTTGGGTCAACCAATTTTATTTTTTTTTTAATTTCTAAAATACCTAGACGGGCTAATTGCTTGACGGGTCGGCCCACCCAGTGCTACAGTGAATTTTCCCGTGGCTTAAGCTGTTTTGAGGTTGATTGGAAGAATTTTTGTGCTAAAATTTTAAATATAAGTGTACCAAAATAATTTTATATTATCATAGTATTATAAGTTTTCTAAATGACTATGAAAAGAAATTTGTGAAAAATAATTCCTAAATAATTTTAAAAAATCAAATACCAATGTCTATACTTCTTGTTAATAAAGCTTGGCCCAAAAATCAAAATTCAATAATTATTAATTTTATAACATTTTTAAATATTAATACTACTAGTGTGTCTCATAATCTAAAAAATTGGACATCTCAATTTTAAGAAAAATTAATAAAAACTCAAATATGAAAATTCTAGTACATGTCTCAAATTTCCTTGAAGTATGCCATGGCTTCAAGGTCCTTAGAGACCACTATTTTAGACATGTGAAATACGTGGCTTGAATTTAATTAAATATTAACAATTTTACTTAAAATCAATCCTAAATAAAATATAAACATTTATGCTTGACTCATCAAACACAAGGGTGTAACAATCTCCCCCTTTTGATGATGGCAAGACATAAATGTTTTAAAATGATAAAATGAATAAGAATAAACTTTTAAGAAGAGAAATCTTAATGAGGAGATTAATAATTATTATGCTCCCCCTATCTTTATGCTCCCCCTAACTCCAAACTATTCTCCCCCTTTGACACCATCAAAAGGTAGTTAACCCTAAGCAATGTCTAAAATTCCTAATTGTTCTCTCAATGTTTGAAATTGCTCCGAT
>JAIUJO010001359.1:30000-35000 GCA_023846275.1 Vanilla planifolia
TTGTATTACTACTACTACTACTACTACTACTTTTTCTTCTTCTTCATTTTCTTCTTCCTTCTCGTCCTTCTTCATCATCATCATAGTCATCTTCTTCTTCTTCTTCTTCTTCTTCTTCTTCCTCCTCTTCTTCATCTACTTTTTTCTTCTCTTTCTTCCTCCTCTTTTCTTCCTCTTCTTCTTCTTCTTCTTCTTCTTCCTCTTCTTCTACTTCTACTGCTACTACTACTTCCCTATCTTGTAATTCTTCTTCTTCTTCTTCTTCTTGTATTTTCACTTCTTTTTTTTTCTACTTTTTTTTCTTTTTCCTTTTTTTTCTTCTTCTTCTTCCACCTCTTCTTCTTCTTCTTCTTCTTCTTCTTCCCTTCTTCTTCTTCTTCTTCTTCTTACTCTTCTTCTTTTTCTTCTTGTTCCTCTTCATCTTCTTTTTCCTCTTGTGATCCTCCTCCTCTTCCTCCTTCTTGCCCTTCTTCTTAATCTTCTACTTCTTCTTCTACTTCTTCTTCATCCTGTTCTTCTTCTTCTTCTCCTTCTTCTTCTTCTCTTCTTCTTCTTCTCTTCTTCTTCTTCTTCTTCTTCTTCTTCTTCATCTTGTTCTACTTCTTCTTCTCCATCATCATCATCTTCTTCTTCCTCATCATCTTCATCATCATCATCATCATCTTCTTCTTCTTCTTCTTCTTCCACTTCTACTTCTTCTTTTACTTCATCGTGTTCTTTTTCTTCTTCTTCTTCATCTTCTTCTACTTCTTCCTCTTCTTCTTCTTCTTCTTCTTCTTTTTCATCTTTCTTCTTCTTCTTCTTCTTGTTTTTCTTCTTCTTCTGCTTCTTCATCTTCTTCTTCAACTCCTTTTTCTTCTTCTTGTTCTTCTTCTTCTTCTTCTTCTTCTTCCTCTTTTCCTCTACATCTTCTTCATCTTCATCTTCTTCTTCATCTTCTTTGAAATTTTCTTCTTTCTCTTCTTCTTCTTCTTCTCCTTTTCTTCATTTTCTTCTTCATTATCTTATTCTTGTTCTCCATCTTCTTTTTGTTCAACTTGTTTTGCCTCCTCTACTTTATCTTCTTCTTCTTCTTCATCTTCTTCTTCTTGTTCTTCTTTTTCATCTTCTTCTTCTTGTTCTTCTTCTTCATCTTTTTCTTCTTGCTTTTCTTCTTCTTCTTCTGCTTCCTCTTCCTCTTCTTCTTCCACTTCTTCATGTTGTTCCTCTTGTTCTTTTTCTTCTTCTTCTTCTTCTTCTTTTTCCTCTTTTTCTTCGTCTTCTTCTTCTTTTTCTTCCTCTTCTTCTTCTTCTTCTTCTTCTTCTTCTCTTTCTTCTCCTTCTTTTTCTTCTTCTTCTTGTCTTTCTCTTTCCTATTTTTCCTCTTCTCCTTCTTCTTCTTCGTGTTCTCCTTCTTCTTCTACTTCTTCTTCTTCTTCTTCTTCTTCATCTTTTTCTTCTTCTTCTTCTAGATCTTGTTCTTGTTCTTGTTCTTCTTCTTCTACTATTTTTTGTCATCATCTTCTTCTACTTCTTCATATTCTTCATCATCTTCTTCTTCTTCTTGTTCTTCCTCTTCTTCTTCTTCTTCATTTTCTTCTTCCTCTTCTTTACATCCTCCTCCTCTTCCTCCATCTTTTTCTTCCTATTCTTCTACTTCTTTTTCAACTTCTTCTTCATTCGCTTCTTCTACTTCTTCTTCTTCTTCTTCCTCATCTACTTCTTGTTCTTCTTCTTTTTCTTCTTCCTTTTCTTTTTTTCTTTTTCATTTTTTTTTCTTCTTCTTCTTCCTCTCTTAAGTCTTCTTCTTCTTCTTCTTCTTCTTCCTCCTCTTCCTGTTCTTCTTCTTCATCTCCTTTTTCTTCATCTTCATCCTCTTTTTCTCCTTCTTCTACTTCCTCCTCCCCTTATTCTTCTTCTACTTCTTTGACTACTACTACAACTACTTCATCATCATCATCATCATCATCATCATCATCTTCGATGTCTACTATTCTGATTTCATCATCATCATCATCTTCATCTTCTTCTTCTCCTTCTTCATCTTCATCTTCTACTTCTTCTTCTTCTTCTTGCACTTCTTCTTCTTCTTCTTCTTCTTCTTCTTCATCTTCATCCTGCTCTTTTTCTTCTTCCACTTCTTCTTCTTCTTCTTCTTCCTCTTCCACTTCTTCTTCTTCTTCTTCTTCCTCTTCTTCTTATTCATCTTCTTTTATTTCTTCTTCTTCTTTTTCTACAACTTTTTCTACTTTCTCTTTTTTTTCTTCCTCTTCTTCTTCTCCTTCTCCTTCTTCTTCTTCTTCTTCTTCTTCTTCTTCCTCTTCTTCTTACTCTTCTTCTACATTCTTCTTCTTCTTCTTCTTCTTCTTATTATCATTCTTCTTCTTCCTCTTCTTCTCCTTTTTCTACATCTTCTACTACTATTACTACATCATCATCATCATCATCATCATCCTCTTGTTCTACTACTATTACTTCATCATCATCATCGTCATCATCATCATCTTCTTCGTCTTCTTCTTCTTCTTCCTCTTCATCTTCTTCCTCTTCTACTTTTTCTTCTTCTTCTTCTTCTTCCACTTCTTCTTCTTCCTCTATTTCTTCTTCTTTTTCTACTATTACTACTACTACTACTTCTTTATCTTCTTCTTCTTTTTCCTCTTCTTCTTATTCTACTTCTTCTTCTTCTTCTGCTTCTCCATTCTCCTCTTCTTCTTCTTCCAGTTCTTCTTCTGCTTGTTCCTATACTTCTTCTTCTTCCTCCTCCTTCTCTTCTTCTTCTTCATCTTCTTCTTCTTCTTCTTCTTTATCTTCATCTATTTCTTACACTACTACTTCTTTCTCCTCCTCTTCTTCTTCTTCTTCTTCTTCTTCTTTTTCTTCTTCTACTTCTTCCACTTCTTCGTCTTCCTCTTCTACTTTTTCCTCATCATCTTACTCTTCTTCTTCTTCTTCTTCTTCTTCTTATTCTTCCTCTTCTTCTTCCTCTTTTACTTATTTTCTTGTTCATTCTCTTCTTCTTCTTCACCTTCCTCTTTTTCTTCTTCTTGTTCTTCCACTTCTACTTCTTCTTCATCTTCTTCTTCTACTTATTCTTCTTCCTCTTCTTCTTCTTCTTCTTCTTCCTCTTCTCCCTCAACTTGTTCTTCTTCTTCTTCTTCTTGTACTACTTCTTCTTCTTCTTATTCTTCTTCTTCTTCTTTTTCTTCTTCTTCTTCTTCTTCTTCTTCTTATTCTCCTCCTCCTCCTCCTCCACCCCTCCTCCTTAATCTTCTTCTTCTTCTTCCTCGTGCTCTTCTTCTTCTTCTTTTACTTCTTTCATCTTCTTCATCTTGTTCTTCTTCATCATCTTCTTCTTCTTCAACTTCTTCTTCTTATTCTTCTTGTTGTTCTTCTTCTTCTTCCTCTTTTTCCTCTACGACTTCTTCTTCTTAATCTTCCTCTTCTTCATCTTCTTTGAAATTTTCTTCTCCTCTTCTTCTTCTTCTTCTTCTTCTTCTTCTTCTCCTTTTCTTCATTTTCTTCATCATCATCTTCTTCTTCTTCTCCATCTTTTTTGTTCTTCTTGTTCTGTCTCCTCGACTTTATCTTCTTCTACTTCATCTTCTTCTTTTTTTTTTCTTCTTCTTCTTCCTCTTCCTCTTCTTCTTCTTCCACTTCTTCCTATTCTTCCTCTACTTCTTTTTCTTCTTCTTCTTCTTCTTCTTCTTCTTCTTCCTCCTCTTCTTCTTCGTCTTCTTCTCCTTTTTTCTTCTTCTTCTTCTTCTTCTTCTTTTTCTTCTCTTTCGTCTCCTTCTTCTTTTGCTCTTTTTCTTCTTGTCCTTCTCCTTCGTGTTTTTCCTCTTCTTCTTCTTCTTCTTCTTCTTCTTCATTTTCTTCTTCTTCTTCTTCTTTGTCTTCTTCTTCTTCTTCTTCATATTCTCATTCTTCTTACTCTTCTGCTTCTTCTTCATCATCTTTTTCTTCTTCTTCTTCTAGATCTTGTTCTTGTTCTACTTCTTCTTCTTCTACTATTTCTTCATCATCATCTTCTTCTACTTCTTATTCTTCATCTTCTTTTTCTTCTTCTTCTTCTTCTTATTCTTCTTCTTCTTCTTCTTTTTCTTCTTCCCCCTCTTCTTTAGTTCTTTCTCCTCTTCCTCCATCTTTTTCTTCTTGTTCTTCTTCTTCTTTTTAAACTTCTTCCTCATTTGCTTCTTTTTCTTCTTCTTCTTCTTCTTCTTCCACATCTACTTCTTGTTCTTCTTCTTCTTCTTCCTTTTCTTTTTTTTTCTTTTTCTTCTTCTTCCTCTTCCTCCGTTAAGTCATCATCATCTTCTTCTTCTTCTTCTTCCTCTTCCTTTTCTACTTCTTCATCTCCTTTTTCTTCATCTTCCTCATCTTTTTTTTCTTTTTCTTCTTCTTCTTCCTCCCCTTATTCTCCTTCGTCTTCGTCTACTACTACTACAACAACTTCATCATCATCATCATCATAATCATCATCTTCTTCTTCTTATTCTTCTATTTCTATTATTATTACTTCATCATCATCATCATCTTCTTCTTCTTCTTCTCCTTCTTCATCTTCATCTTCTACTTCTTCTTCTTCTTTGTCATCTTCTTCTCTTTATACTTCTACATCTTTTTCTTCATCTTCTTTTTCCTCTTGCTCATCTTCTTATTATTCATCTACTTCTTCTTCTCCTTCCTCCTCCTCTTCTTCTACTAATTCTTCTTCTTCTTCTTCTTCTTCATCTTCTTGTCCACCCTCCTCTTCTTCTTCCTCCTCTTGTTCTTCTTCTTGTTCTTCTTCTTCTTCTTCTTCTTCTTCTTCCTCATCCTCTTTTTCTTATTCTTCTTCTGCATCTTCCTTTTTTTCTTCATCTTCATCTAATTGTGCTTCTTTTTTGTTCTCCTCTTCTTCTTCTTCTTCTTCTTCCTTTTCTTCTTTTTCTTCCTCTTCTTCTTATTTAACTTCTTTTTCTTCTTCTTCATCTTCTTCGTCTTCTTCTTCTTCTTCTTCTTCTTCTTCTTCTTCTTCT
>JAIUJO010001359.1:45000-50000 GCA_023846275.1 Vanilla planifolia
TTCTTCTTCTTGTTCTTCTTCTTCGTCTTCTTCTTCTTCTTCTTCTTCTTCTCCTTCTTCTACTTCTACTACTACTACCTCTTCTTCTCATTCTCTTTCTTCTTCTTCTTCTTTTTCCTCTTCAACTTTTTCTTTTGCTTTTTCTTCTCCTTCTTCCTCCTTATCTTCTTTTTCTTCTTATCCTTCTTCTTCTTTTTCATCATCTTCTTCTTCTTGTTCTTAATCATCATCTTCTTCTCTGTCTTCTTCATCATCATCATCTTCTTCTTCTTCTTACTCTTAGTCTACTTCTTCCTCTTCTTCTTCTTCTTCCTCTTCTTCTACTACTACTCCATCATCATCATCATCATCATCATCTTCTTCTTCTTCTTCAACTTCTTCATCTACTTCTTCATCTTCTTCTTTTATTTCTTCTTCTTCTTCTTCTTCTTCTTCCATTTCTTCCTCTTCTTCTTCTTCTACTTCTTCCTATTCTTCTTCTTATTATTATTATTCTTTTACTTCTTCTTTTTCTTCTTCTTCTTCTTTCTTCTTCTTCTTCTTCTTCTTCTTCTTCATCTTCTTCTTCTTGAACTTCTTCTTTTTCTTCTTCTTCTTCTTCTTCCACCTTTTCCTCTGTCTTCTTCTTCTTCAACTTCTTCTTCATCATCTTCTTTGAAATTTTCATCTTTCTCCACTTCTTCTTCTTCTTCTTCATCTACTTTTCTTCATTTTCTTCTTCATCATCAGCTTCTTCTTCTCCATCTTCTTTTTCTTCTTCTTGTTCTACCTCCTCTACTTTATCTTCGCCTTCTTCATCTTTTTCCTCTTCCTTTTCTTCTTCTTCTTCTTCTACTTCTACTACTACTACCTTTTCTTCTTATTCTCTTTCTTCTTCTTCTTCTTTTTACACTTCAACTTTTTCTTTTGCTTTTTCTTCTCCTTCTTCCTCCTTATCTTCTTTTTCTTCTTATCCTTCTTCTTCTTTTTCATCATCATCTTCTTCTTCTTCTTAATCATCATCTTCTTCTCTGTCTTCTTCATCATCATCATCTTCTTCTTCTTCTTACTCTTAGTCTACTTCTTCCTCTTCTTCTTCTTCTTCCTCTTCTTCTACTACTACTCCATCATCATCATCATCATCATCTTCTTCTTCTTCTTCAACTTCTTCTTCTACTTCTTCATCTTCTTCTTTTATTTCTTCTTCCTCTTCTTCTTCTTCTTCCACTTCTTCCTCTTCTTCTACTTCTACTTCTTCCTATTCTTCTTCTTCTTATTATTATTCTTTTACTTCTTCTTTTTCTTCTTCTTCTTCTTTCTTCTTCTTCTTCTTCTTCATCTTCTTCTTCTTGAACTTCTTCTTTTCTTCTTCTTCTTCTTCTTCCACCTTTTCCTCTATGTCTTCTTCTTCTTCAACTTCTCTTCATCATCTTCTTTGAAATTTTCATCTTTCTCCACTTCTTCTTCTTCTTTTTCATCTACTTTTCTTCATTCTCTTCTTCATCATCAGCTTCTTCTTCTCCATCTTCTTTTTCTTCTTCTTGTTCTGCCTCCTCTACTTTATCTTCTCCTTCTTCATCTTTTTCCTCTTCCTCTTCTTCTTCTTCTTCTTCTTCTTCTCCTTCTTCTACTTCTACTACTACTACCTCTTCTTCTCATTCTCTTTCTTCTTCTTCTTCTTTTTCCTCTTCAACTTTTTCTTTTGCTTTTTCTTCTCCTTCTTCCTCCTTATCTTCTTTTTCTTCTTATCCTTCTTCTTCTTTTTCATCATCTTCTTCTTCTTCTTCTTAATCATCATCTTCTTCTCTGTCTTCTTCATCATCATCAACTTCTTCTTCTTCTTACTCTTAGTCTACTTCTTCCTCTTGTTCTTCTTCTTCCTCTTCTTCTACTACTACTCCATCATCATCATCATCATCATCTTCTTCTTCTTCTTCAACTTCTTCTTCTACTTCTTCATCTTCTTCTTTTATTTCTTCTTCTTCTTCTTCTTCTTCCACTTCTTCCTCTTCTTCTTCTTCTACTTCTTCCTATTCTTCTTCTTCTTATTATTATTCTTTTACTTCTTCTTTTTCTTCTTCTTCTTCTTTCTTCTTCTTCTTCTTCTTCTTCCTCTTCATCTTCTTCTTCTTGAACTTCTTCTTTTTCTTCTTCTTCTTCTTCTTCCACCTTTTCCTCTATGTCTTCTTCTTCTTCAACTTCTTCTTCATCATCTTCTTTGAAATTTTCATCTTTCTCCACTTCTTCTTCTTCTTTTTCATCTATTTTTCTTCATTTTCTTCTTCATCATCAGCTTCTTCTTCTCCATCTTCTTTTTCTTCTTCTTGTTCTGCCTCCTCTACTTTATCATCTCCTTCTTCATCTTTTTCCTCTTCCTCTTCTTCTTCTTCTTCTTCTTCTTCTTCTTCTTCTTCTCCTCCTTCTACTTCTACTACTACAACCTCTTCTTCTCATTCTCTTTCTTCTGCTTCTTCTTTTTCCTCTTCAACTTTTTCTTTGCTTTTTCTTCTCCTTCTTCCTCCTTATCTTTTTTTCTTCTTATCCTTCTTCTTCTTTTTCACTATCTTCTTCTTCTTCTTCTTAATCATCATCTTCTTCTCTGTCTTCTTCATCATCATCATCTTCTTCTTCTTCTTACTCTTAGTCTACTTCTTCCTCTTCTTCTACAACTACTCCATCATCATCATCATCATCATCTTCTTCTTCTTCTTCAACTTCTTCTTCTACTTCTTCATCTTCTTCTTTTATTTCTTCTTCTTCTTCTTCTTCTTCTTCCACTTCTTCCTCTTCTTCTTCTTCTACTTCTTCCTATTCTTCTTCTTCTTCTTATTATTCTTTTACTTCTTCTTTTTCTTCTTCTTCTTCTTTCTTCTTCTTCTTCTTCTTCTTCATCTTCTTCTTCTTGAACTTCTTCTTTTTCTTCTTCTTCTTCTTCTTCCACCTTTTCCTCTATGTCTTCTTCTTCTTCAACTTCTTCTTCATCATCTTCTTTGAAATTTTCATCTTTCTCCACTTCTTCTTCTTCTTTTTCATTTACTTTTCTTCATTCTCTTCTTCATCATCAGCTTCTTCTTCTCCATCTTCTTTTTCTTCTTCTTGTTCTTCCTCCTCTACTTTATCTTCTCCTTCTTCATCTTTTTCCTCTTCCTCTTCTTCTTCTTCTTCTTCTTCTTCTCCTTCTTCTACTTCTACTACTACTACCTCTTCTTCTCATTCTCTTTCTTCTTCTTCTTCTTTTTCCTCTTCAACTTTTTCTTTTGCTTTTTCTTCTCCTTCTTCCTCCTTATCTTCTTTTTCTTCTTATCCTTCTTCTTTTTCATCATCTTCTTCTTCTTCTTCTTAATCATCATCTTCTTCTCTGTCTTCTTCATCATCATCATCTTCTTCTTCTTCTTACTCTTAGTCTACTTCTTCCTCTTGTTCTTCTTCTTCCTCTTCTTCTACTACTACTCCATCATCATCATCATCATCATCTTCTTTTTCTTCTTCAACTTCTTCTTCTACTTCTTCATCTTCTTCTTTTATTTCTTCTTCTTCTTCTTCTTCTTCTTCCACTTCTTCCTCTTCTTCTTCTTCTACTTCTTATTATTATTCTTCTTCTTATTATTATTCTTTTACTTCTTCTTTTTCTTCTTCTTCTTCTTTCTTCTTCTTCTTCTTCTTCTTCTTCTTCTTGTTCATCTTCTTCTTCTTGAACTTCTTCTTTTTCTACTTCTTCTTCTTCTTCCACCTTTTCCTTTATGTCTTCTTCTTCTTCAACTTCTTCTTCATCATCTTCTTTGAAATTTTCATCTTTCTCCAGTTCTTCTTCTTCTTCTTCTTCATCTACTTTTCTTCATTTTCTTCTTCATCATCAGCTTCTTCTTCTCCATCTTCTTTTTCTTCTTCTTGTTTTGCCTCCTCTACTTTATCTTCTTCTTCTTCATCTTTTTCCTCTTCCTCTTCTTCTTCTTCCACTTCTTCCTTCTGTTCCTCTTCACCTTTTTCTTCTTCTATTTCTTGCTCTTCTTCTTCTTCTTTGTCTTCTTTTTCTTCCTCTTCTTCTTCTTCTCTTCTTCTTCTCCTCCTCCTTCTTCTCCTTCTTCTTCTTCTTCTTCTTCTTCTTTTTCTTCTTCCTCTTCTTGTCTTTCTCCTTCGTGTTTTTCCTCATCTCCTTCTTCTACTTCTTCTTCTTCTTCTTCTTCATCATCTTCTTCTTTTCTTCTACTTCGCATTCTTCTTCTTCTTCTACTACTACTTCTTATTCTTCTTAATCTTCTTCTAGATCTTGTTTTGTTGTTCTTCTTCTTCTACTATTACTTTGTCATCATCTTCTTCTACTTCCTCTTCTTCTATTTCTTTTACTACTACTACTACTATTACTTCTTCTTCTTCTTCTTATTCTTCTTCTTCTTCTTCTTCTTCTTCTTCCTCTTCTCCTTCTTCTCCTTCTTCCTCTTTATTAGATCCTCCTCCTCTTCCTTCATCTTTTTCTTCTTGATCTTCTGCTTCTTTTTCAACTTCTTCCTCATTCGCTTCTTCTTCTTCTTCTTCTTCTTCTTCTTCTTCTTCCTTATCTACTTCTTGTTTTTCTTCTTCTTCTTCTTCCTTTTCTATTTTTATTTTTCTTCTTCTTCTTCTTCGTCCTACCTTAAGTCTTCTTCTTCTTCTTGTTCTTCTTCTTCCTCTTTCTTTTCTTCATCTCCATCTCTTTTTTCTTCATCTTCCTCTTCTTTTTCTTCTTCGTCTTCTTCTTCTTCTTCTGCCCCTTATTCTTCTTCTTCTTCTACTACTACAACAACAACTTCATCATCATTATCTTCATCATCTTCTATTTCTACTATTATTACTTCATCATCATCATCTTCTTCTTTTCTCCTTCATCTTCATCTTCTACTGCTTCTTCTTCTTCTTCTTCTTCTTCTTCTACTACTTCTTTTTCTTACACTTCTTCTTCTTCTTCTTCTGTTCTTCTTCTACGTCATCTTCTTCTCCTTCTACTTCTACAACTTTTTCTTCATCTTATTTTTCCTCTTGTTCTT
>JAIUJO010001359.1:57500-262500 GCA_023846275.1 Vanilla planifolia
TTCATCTTCTTCTTGTTGTTGTTGTTGTTCTTCTTCTTTTTATCCTTCTCCTTCTTCTTCCTCTTCTTCCACTTCTTCTGGCTCTTCTGCTTCTTCTTCTTCATCATCTTTTTCTTCTTCTATATCTTCTGCTTCTTATTATTATTTTTATTATTATTATTATTATTATTATTCTACTTTTACTTCTTTTTCTTCTTCTTCTTCTTCTTTTTCTTTCTTCTCTTCTTTTTCTTCTTCTTCTTCTTCTTCTTCTTCTTCCACTTCTTCTTCTTCTTCTTCTACTACTACTTTTTCTTCTTCTTTTTCTTCTTCTTCTTCTTCTGCTTCTTTTACTTCTTTTCCTTCTGCTTCTTCTACTTCTTATTCTTCTTCTTCTTCTTCCTCTTCTTCTACTACAACTACTTCTTCTTCTTCATCATCTTCTTCTTGTTAGACATTAGAGTTGTGATATTCCTTTTGTTTCTATTATTGATTTATTGCTAATCAAATTAGAGAAGGCCTTTATTATTTTGCATTTATGTTTTCCAATTATTCCACCATAGCTAGCTAACCCTTTTTTACTCTATGTGAACCCATTAATGATGAGTTTAGGCATTTTATTAAGATGGAAAGACCATTTTATAACTTTGTAGGCTTTACATTTTCAGGAAGTACATGGAGGAACCAAACCAACACGAACCTATTGGGCATCTTCTTTAACTTTTTGAGTGAGTGGAAAGTAGAATATAATGTTGCAACAATTTAAGATAGCATTGTACAAAATGTTGTATGCTACTTGTATGTTTCCTTAATGAGTTTTAAAATTTCTATCCTTCCATATGTTCCAACATATGATTAGAGAAAGGAATTGAATGACATCTCCACTAGTAGAATTGTTATTGCATTTTTTGTAGCATTAAGATAATACAATTGTTGTCCTAATTATATTAGCTTGTTGAATGTAAAAAGTATCACTAAAGGTAGATCCAAAATTATGTGCTTTATAATAGTTTACAAATGCATGATCCATTGAGTCTTCCTTTGAACATTGCAGGGATTTTGATGCCATTTATATTTTGAGCTTTCTTAACATGGTGTAATGGCAATAATTTCTTAAATATTGTATATCTAAAAGTGGAAACTTCTATAGACAGTTTGAGTTACAACTTTTTGTCTCTGGATGGTAATATTAGTGCATTACTTCTAGTTACTTCCCACACCAACCAAGTCCTATAGTTTTAGTCAACTATGAGAGTAAAATAGCTATTTTCACTTGGTTCAAAAATTTAGTGTGATTCAAGACCATATATTTTCTCATTTCCATATGATTCCATGTGTTAGATATGATGCATTTTTTCTTGATGTCATGTATATTACTTACATCTCGCTTTTCCATAATGAGATGTTTGAGAGAAGTTTCAAATTGAATTTTGCTAAAAATGTTAACATTACTTCTGCAAACATTTTTAGGACAGGTCATTCTTATTAGGCTAACTTTCTCTTAAATGGTCCAATGGTTCCTATGATTACTCTCTAAATTGAAAAATTGTTTAGTAAGAGGGTAAATAGCTTGGTATAAAAGTTTGATTTATATAAAATATTCAAGGAAAGGTCTTTAAAGTAATTTTTAATACCATCGAGTAAGTCCCTGAAAGAAAATTTGCCTAAATTTTTATTTTATTTTAAAACCTATTAATTTTTTAAATAAAATATTTTAATGAAAATTTGAAATTAAAAAAACAACAAAAATTAATTTTTGTTAAGATTAAATCAATCCTACATTCAACCTCGAATGAAAACAAGGCATAAAAAATAATAAATATAAACCTCCTACAAAAAAATATGTAGGCTAATCCCTCACTATAATGAAAAATAAAACGATAAGTTATAATTACCTTAGAACAAAATAAGATCAATAGAAAGAACAAAAGAAAGTAGTGATTTAAGTTTGTACTTAATTCTAACTAATTTCATGTGCTTCACAAAATGCATAACAAGGCATAAGTGTTTTAATTTGATAAAATAAAATATTAGAAATAATAGCTTAACTGTTTCAAAAAGAAAGAAGAAAATAGAGTTTGTTGTTGGAAGAATGTGGTGAATATAAGAGAATGAATATCCTCTTCTAACAATTAGAATGGCTTAAAATGTTTCTTTAGAGTTCACCAAATTTTTTTTAGAAAATTCAACAATCAATAATGTTAAAAACTCTCCTATTTATAAAAATTTTCTTATGACTAAAAGTAGTTACAAAATAAACCAAAATATCCATTACTACATTTTTTAATTGAAGGACGACGTAAGTTTTTTTATTAATAAATTTAGCAAATTTTAAATTACGATCCTAAGAGCTCATAAATAACATCTAAAATAGCCTTTATGTAGGGAACCATATAATTGGAAGGATTTTTGGCTTTTTTATCATTAAAACTATGCAATTGGATAGCTACATTTATGTTGGCTTTCTTTGGAAAATGAGGTTTGGCATGAACCATAAGATCTTAATCATCATCAAATAGTAAGACGTTGATCATAAGCATGGATTAAATTTAGACCATGTGATAAGGAAATTAATTATAAAATTGCTATTAAATTAGCATTTTTTTTGCATCAAGTTATTGAATGAAGATTTTCAAAGATATGATCAAGAATAAAATGATTTTTTATGGTTATGAAGACATGATCAATGTTTCTTAATCTAAATATTTTTTAAGATGGTCAATTTAAATAAATTTTAACTTTTTTAGCTTGAAATAATAATTTCATTGAAGAATAATATTCTATTCAAAATAAAAGTTGAATTTCTAAATCTAAACTCAAAATAAATCTCTTAGTAGTCTTCTGCTAATACTAAGATGGCCTTCATCAGATTTTACTTTTGCTCCATTTCTTCTTTAAGTTCACCGTTGAATGTTACAATGAACTATTTAAAATTTGAAAATTTACTCAAACAAATTTAATAGAAATACTTATGATTTATTATTATCAAATAACAAACCATGATTAGGGTCAAAACACAACATAAATCACTAATAAAAAATTGTGCATGCACTTTCCAATTCTATGTTGTATAATTAAAGAATGATTTATTGCAATTAAAGTGTATAAAGATATTGAATTTAGAATGTGCTTAATAAGAATAAGTCTTTTTCACACAGTCAATAGCCTTGTTTTGACCCTATAATCCTTTCTATTGATTTATCAATTAGGTATTGAAAGTGAGTTTTTTCTTTCTACCAAAAGAGAGGGTACAAACCAAGTAGGCTACGGTGAGTTTAGTTCTTTGAAAGTTGAGCCTTTTTTTATTTCCTCTAGTATGTCCTATATTTGTTTTGTTGCCATTAATAAATTTTTTTGTGATGTTTGATGTGTAAAATGGATATTTTTTTGAAGTCTAGAAGAAAGTTCTAAAAACAAAACAATTATTTTCAATCTCTTGCATGTCCTTTATCTTCGTAATTATTATTTTAGATCATTTTTCTTTTACAAGGTGAGGAAAAAATTTTCTTATTCCTTTTCTAATCTTTTAGTTATTTAATGTTAGCATTTTGATGCTAATAATTTTATTCTTTTTCAACAACACCTATGTGGATCTTAAGAGTCTTTGTTAGCTCCATCCTTACTTCCTTACTATTTGCATGATTCAAATTGAATTTCTTTAAGTTTAACTTGTTCATTAGGAAGCTCAATTATATCATATATATTTTCAACAGTTGTTTTGCTCCATTCCATGAGACAATATTTTAGACATTTAAAATTAAAAGTAAGAGCTATCATCCCATCACACTTAGTAATATCTAATTACTTCCATGAATTTGTAGAATTGATTTCACTTCCACCACATGCTCCAAAATTATATTATTTTGCTATAGAGGAAGATTCCATAGGAGAATGTTGAAGCTATGGAGTATGATCTAAACTTGTTTTCCAAACATGATGAATTATTGCCACAACAAGTTGATCAATCTAACCTTGATGCACCAACACATTATCAACACTTTTCAAGACCCATTTTCTTTTCCTTTTATTAGTCCATGAAAAATGATTTAAAGATAATGGAAGTTAAATAAGGTTACACATATCAATGAAGTCTAAACATTCTTGAATTTCTTTCAATTTAAGAGTTGAATGCTCCATATATAAATTGAACGTTTTCACTACATTAAAATCTCTTCCAATAATACATGATAGGTTGGAGCTCTCAAAACTTTGATGGGACTTTGTCAAAGAGAACTTTTATCAGCATTTGAGCTCTTGTCATAAATTAATATGTAATTAGAAAAATTGGTTCAATGTTGATGTTTTACTAAAAGTTGAGTTAACTGCACTTCATCAAGTATGACTTGGAAAGAATAATCTTTTTTTGAAAAGATCCATTGTTATTTGACTTATTACCTTCACAGAACATAGAAATTTTTTAGATTGTTGAAACATTCATTCTTCATGTTCCAAGGGTTACATTAGCAAATATAGGGAAATTCCCAATTTAATAAGACATTTGTCGACTAACTAAATATTTATTCACAAGTTTTGCTACATTACATATATGGATGTTAGCTTTTTTATTGCATAATCATCAATTTAGATAATTCATGTGATTTTATGATTTCCTTTTTGAAAAGATCTTGGTTTTCTTGAACCATACTCTATCTTTTATTTGTCTACCTACTCAAGACAAGGGTGAAGTCTTCATCATTTTATTGCAAATAGCCTAAGCTCATGGCTCTTTCTTGATGTTCTTTGCTAAACTTTTTTGTGTTTGAAGATAATAGTAATGGTGAACTTTGTACTATGATGCTTTGGAATCTAAAACTAAAACTCTTGTCCACTTACTCTATGAAATTTCCTTAATATGGTGAATTCATCATTGATTTGATTATTAATTTTATTTTGTTCTATTACTTTTACTAAGACCCATTTGATGTACTAAGGACTTCATTGACTAATACCACTCTTATTCATATTTTTGTTCTAATTTTTGGAAGGAGATAGACAATAAATTGGAGAATTGATTCCATTATTTTTGGACACACATTTTGGTGTTGATTCATTTGAATACGTTTTCCTTCACCCTATAATTAGAAATTATCATCCAACATATGATTAGGAGGATTTAGTTAAGTCAAGCTAGTGGGACTGTCTTACTTATCTAAAATTAGTGCTAGGTTTGTTTTGGTTTCATTGTACTAGCAATGAAGAATGTAATGAACTTACTTGCAATAACCTTAGCATTAGCTAAGAAGATAATCATATTGAATTTTTTTATTAAAATCCGTTATTGTTGTCTCATTTTTTCAAGTTCCTTAATTTAGTTTGTTAATCCTTTTCCAATCCCACATCCATGTAGACCATTGCAAAATTTGCCCAACTTATGTTGATTATTGTTACATCCACTTTGAGTGGGTTTTTTTAATTAATGATACTAGAAATAAAGAGCTACTTTATTGAAGAAATGGATTAGAAGTGTTCCATTAAAATCTAAATTAGTGCCATAATATGTTTCAAGTTTAGATGGAATTTAAGGTGCCATTTGAACACTCTCACTTAGAGTTACATTACTTTTTATGATCTTTTAAACCTATAACATAAGTAGTCTTCCTTTCTTGTGAATCAAATAAGGATGTCTTAGTGGATTAAGTATTACTCATGTATTTTAGTTTCTTCTTGGAGTAACTTTTGTATATTACTTTTCCTTTAACAAAGATGGTTAGGAACACAGAACTGCTTTGAGAGACTCAGGGGGTAGTGAGCATGCCAAAGGAGATTCCATTATTGAACAACCTTCTTAGGCTATGACAATCAAACAACTGGTCAAGTCCTTATTAGAAGATTTTATAGAAGCATGTATGCAATTGAGGACATGGATATTAATAGGTATGACAAACTTAACAATTGTCAATTATTTATTATGCTATGTCAACGAGTTGTTGGATGTATTGGGATGGCAAATTAAATAGAATGTTGCACTTTTAGAATTGCTTTTAGAAGGGGAGGCAGCTACTTTGTTGTGTGGCTAGTGACATATAATGTTTTGGGACCCTAAATATTCATATATCATGGAATGACTTTGGGGTTGATTTTTGTCATTACATTATAGTAAGGTTGACTAGGCTTAAAGTAGGAAGGATTTGACATAAATTAAAGAAGGTTAGATTTGAATTACCATCTTTGCTTCTTGATTTGTATATCATATTACATATCTATCTGAGCTAGTCACAACAGAGCACTACCATTGTAAGCTTTTCATGGTGGGGCTTTTACCTGTTCTTAAGAGACTTTTGTTGGTGGCCCATTTCACTAAATATCACAATTTGGTTAAACATGCCAGTTTAATGGAGTAGGTAGAGCATCAGATAGACACACATCATGAAGTTAGGGACAATAGAAAGGATTATTTGTCCTCACGAAAAACAAAGGTCTACTAAATTTTATGATAACAAAAGGGCAAGGAAAGTTAGCTATACTAACCAATTTTCACTAATTGTAACCTACCTTATTAGCAATTGTCATAGAAACCATCTTAGACATCAGACTCAGAGAAATAAGATCCATGGTAGGAAGTAAAGGTTGTTGAAGAGTAAATAAAAGTGCTAGTTACAAATATATAAAGCTTGGACATAGAAGGAAAACTATCATAAGTGCAAAGGAGCATTAATGTTGTAAATCAAGAAGAAACCACTCTAGGAGTATGCATCAATGAACAAAGATTTGTAGATTTTATTCAAGTTCCTTAGGTTTAAACAACACTATGCCAATTTCACAAATTACTTCTTTTGACTTGATTCTATGACATCTTTTTGAACATGTTGTAGTGGTAATGGCATTGTAGTGGATCCAAGCAAGATACGAGCTACTACTAATTGGCAATGATTTTATATCAGATCAAATATTTCTAATTTCTTGTTCCTTGTGAAATATTTTTACAAGTTTGCTTTATTTTTCCATGATTTTTGCATCACTTAGAAAAAAAAGAATGGGTTTAGTTTACTTATTCTTATTTTAAGGTATGTAGAGCTTTGATGAGTTAAAAAGCAAATTGATGTGAGCTCTATTGTCCACCTTACTATAATAGGGTAAGCCTTATCATGCCATCATTGTTGCATCACATTTTTAGTGAACAACTATTCTTATGTGGGCTATTAATGGTTTAGATTATTCATCTAAATAGTTATGTCATGAATGAAACTATTTGATCCATGATTTGTAGTTGAATGTTGTAGTCCTTACTCTTAACATTTTGTGGCATAACTTATGTGGGCTTGAAGTTAAACTCTTTATCGACTACATGTATCCCAAATATATTCTTACTCAATGGGAGCATAACTAAAAGTAGCAACTTTATTACATTAAAAGTTATTATTTTGATATAAAATACTACACAAGTAGGAGAGATTTAGTGGTTGATGCTTTCAATAGAGGCTTAACAACTGGATCCATGTTTATGAGTAGATCAAAAAGAGAGAGCCTAAGTATTATTTTAGTTAGATTTAGGATTAGTTGGTGGTATAATTTTTAATAGCTCAACTCAACTCATCCAGTTTCCATGATAATTGGTTGGATGATTTGAGGCCACTTCAATTGTAGTACATAGAGTGATCATTTTTAGACCATGACACAAAGCTTACATTCTAGTTTATTAATCTTTTGCATCACGTGATGGTAACTACCCTTAGATTTAGTATAGCTTTTCATTCAAATACCATTAGACAATTAAGAAGGTAATTTAGTTTCATAATTTTTAAAGGCATTGTATGAATCTTACTCCTCAAATAGGTTTATGAATTTATAATTAATAGAATTTATGTGAAATAATATCTAATAATTTGCAATTATCATGGTGTAATTTGAGGCCTTGCATGGTTAGTATTATACATTTCCATTCCTTTACTTAGAGGCTAAGGCTAGATAAGATTTTGGTCTTAAATTTGTAAGAAAACATTACCAAGGAGATTCGTAGATAGAAGGATAAAGTGTGGGTTGTTCAAGACTATCAAATGAAGAACTAAGTTTGTAAACATATATTTGGTCATTTTCTTATTAAGGACTAGATATTCTTTAAGGTTAGTACATGCAAAGACTATTCAAATTTTGTAAGGCTTCCAAATTGAGCCCAAGTACATTGAATCCAATCAAATGGTGGAAAGGGTTTCATTTGTGGCATATTTACTTTAGTTACTAGAGGCTCTAACTATGATATATGCTTTTTTTCATGTATCTAGCTTGATGAAATGTGTACAAGATCCTTTATGAGTTGTTTAAGAGTAACATGAGAATCGTAGTTATAGGCAGATGCCTCCTATTTGGAATAGTTGATGCATATTTTTGAGTTCAATGTTAGATACAAAAGAAATCTAAGTATACCTTGTTAAAGGTCAATTTGAATGGCTTGGTCTAATAGGAGGTAGAAAGTGAAGTTCTTTATAAGTGGCTAGGGTTGCTTTGTAGATTTTGAGATTAAAATCACAATTAAGAGGGGGAGATTGTTACACATCCATTGTGGATAAGCCATACATGTTATTTTTCTCTCATACTATTGATAAAAGATATTTAAATGTTAAGTAATTAGGTTGTTGCTAGTCATGGCTTTGATTAGAATCGTATAGTGCCATGGTAAAAGGTTGTATGGCATGATGGGTGACCAAACATAAAAGAGGCCTTGATTATGAATATTGTATAGTACATTTTAGGCTAATCATAGATTACAATCAGAAACAAAATTCAATTAAGATGCAAGTGTAAAGCACATTTTGTTCATATAAGTTCCAAACTATTATCATATAGCATGGTCATGTCATGAGCATTAATGTTTGATGCTTCACCTTCTACTATTTTATAAAGTTAGTGTCATACAATACAAGTGTAGCACATGCTCTGGTGTGATCTAGTATGCCATAATGCCAAATGCGAATGCACACAAAGCTAACTTGTGATCACACCATGCATATCACATTAGCACACAAGTGCATTAATATGAAAACTAGAGGTTAATCTAAGTATGGTTGTGATCATATAGGAACAAAGTAATGGACCTTGCAAGTATGATAATATTAGAAGAAGAAGATTTGAAGTCCAAAGCTTTACATGTTTAGCGAGCTAAAGATTGTATAATATGCATGGAAATATTGTTTGAGTGCAATCAATTAAGAGACTTATTGCATAAGGGAATTGTTAAGTTATGACTTGAGAATTGTGAATGTAGTGTACCTGTAAAACATGTATGAATACTAGATCATACAACTATGATAAGAGGTAATGTTTGTTAGTAAAATAAGATTTGGATAAATATACCACATGATATAGGAACAATACTACAATAATATAAGGATGTTGAATAAAATTTTTTCTATAGTTAAGTAGTTTTTGTTCCTAACAATTATAGTTTGTTGCTTAAAATCAAAAGGATGGAAATGACTTTGATAAGTTTGGTCCCAATAGGATTTAATGATTTTGATTATATTATTATCATGGTTTAATCGTAGCCATGGATCTTATTAAGAGGGATTATGGGTTTACGAATGTTTATATATAAGTTGCTTTGCTTATTAGACTAGAATACCCTAGCCAATTTTTGAAGTAAATCCCATGACCTATTGATGATTATGCTAGCATATTTAAGTATTAAGAGATATCATTATTAGGCTTTAGAAAAACTAAGTCATCAGAATAGGTAAGAAGGCCAACTATAAGAATCTAAGGGGAAGAATAAGAACCACCTATGAGCATGAAAAGGAAGAATGTTGTTAATACTTTGAGGAAAAGTATACCTTCGTAGAAGTCCTACATATGAATCACAAGGTAGAATGATACTCAAGATTTTACACCAAAATCTTTTAGTTTTAAAGTGAAGGAAGTGGTTAATTTGATAAAGTTGCATGTGCAGTGTTGTGGTCATGATTGTGATAAAATATGAAAGAAATTATTGAGCCATGTTTAATGACATGATTTTTTTATTTAGATAATAATTCAAATTTTTTAACATGTGGTTTTGCTACACAAATCAACTATCCATCATTTTCCCTACTTGTAAATATAAGCTTGTTAAGTTATGATCTCTTTGTGACCTATGACTTGGAGAATTTTTTATGACCATGCATTAGACACACTTTTATTAATAGCTTTGTAGAATATTTCTAATACCACACATATTCTTCAATCGTCTTAGTTAAAAATGTAAGCTGGAATAACATAATTAAATACTAGTTAATGTAAAGATCCTTTATTTACACGTGTTAATTCAAAATTTTAGTTTAGGATATTATTTTTTTGTATTAATATCTCCAATAACTAAGCCATGACTATTTTGAATTGTGATTAAAAGCATGTTTGAATGGAAAGCCTTGATTATTTCATGAATATTCATGAAAATGTGTTTGGTTTTTGCTACCTATGAAAGAATTGATTCACGATTAGCATATCTACTCACTTCACACATTATAGTATTGTTTTACAACTAAAACAATGATAGAATTAATATATTTAAATTTTTCATGTCTTTATATGTGGCATGATAATTGTAAGGTGATTTTATTAAGATGCTTCTTTAAATGCTTATGGTAGAACTTATGTTAAATTTTAGACATGCAAGTTTGATGATTTAGCTAAAGGAAATGCATCATATCTTAAGATCAAACCATATAAAACTAAATTTCATGTTCTTTACAAAAATATGTTGTGGAAATCAATAACTAAAATTGTTAAAGAATATAAAAAACTATTATTTTTGTGAAGGCTTGATGTTGTGTGAAAACTTATTTGCAAACAAATGTGTTCATTTGCTAAGTAATTAGATCCATGTGTTCATTTTATATGGAAATTGAATTCTATGGTCACATGTTGATTATTTTAAATACTAATCTATATATATTACGTATTGTCTCTAATTAAGTGTGATGAACATATAATTCTAGATTATGCATCATAGCATGTTGATGACATATGTTTATGATTGTAAGACCTTGTTGAGAAATTGCTAAAATTCTATTTTATGCAAATGAAAACATATCTTTGGTCATGAACTTTATAATGGAATTTTGAAACTTATTGTAGCCTAAGAATCTATTGTGTGTCAAGCATCTCTTTTAATCGAATATGATTAGGGAGCTCAAAACATGGCTTGGTATTCAAGCCATGGGCTTAAGCCTTATGTGAACCTAGATGGATTATAAAGAGAATATGGCACTCGATTCCTAGATAAAAATCATGGAAGGACTTGAGTTTTGACCTTAAAAGTAGGTTATGTTGGTTAAGATCATAGTTGGCTAGCAAAGTGGATTAGGTTGTGGATATGAGCATTAAGGCTATGGATAGGCTTTGATTAGTAATTATTATTAAAGAATTATTATTATTTCTTAGTTGGTGTTAAATGAGACCGATGTTGCTTAGGAAAACCTAAATGATGTTACATAATATTTGTAACATAAGGTTAGCATAAGAAAGTGGCAAAACATTATGGCTAAGACTTTGCCAAAAAAAACAAATGTAAGGAAATCCTTGCTTTACGTTATGTTTAGGATATTTCTACTCTCCTTTTATAAAAGTAACCATGCCATATAGTTCATTGTGGTTATAAGATCATGTGGTAACAAGCATGATTATTGTTAAGTGAGATTTGTATATATAGACTCAGGAAGCAACAATTGCAAATTTAGTTCTATAAGTAATAGATGATTTTTTAGAGGATATGTGGTTGTTGAGAACTCTTAAAACTTTGACACATTAGCCCATGTAATTGACATTGCCATGTCTGATGCTAGGCCATATAATGTGATAGATGTTCTAGACCTTACTTTCATCCTCTTTGTTTAGTAAGAGCACTAGATTGATGGTGGAACACTATACACCTAACTATTAGCAAAATTGGTCTTTTACATAGATAAAATATATCTTAATACATGCAAAAAGGAAATGCCAACATCAATTTATGGAGAGTCTCACACATTTTAGTTGTACAATTTACTTAAATATTGAAATACTACTTTGTAAAATCAAACTTTGATCCCACATTTTCACCTTCAATTATGTAACTAATGGAGCATTGTGCATGTTTTATTATTGAATGTATTAGCTTAATGAGTCAGACCATGTTCAATGTAACAGAATGATCACATCATACCTATTGTAAGTTGATGTATATGCTTAATGTAGTAACTCAGCATTTCATCCAGCAATGGTATGCAAAAAATTAAATTGGGTTATCTCCACATCATAGCAGAACAGAATGGCAAATGACCATGTCAAAGTATGCAACCTCATGAATACTTTCCTAAGGTAAGGATCTTGAAATGGCCAATGAAGATTCTAATATGATTTAGTTCATTATTCTATTTCTTATATTCTAACATATTTGTCTAGTGATTTGATTTGGCCAAGCACACAATTATGGTGATAATAAAAATCTTAATAATTCCAACCTCTCTTCAAATGAGATTTAAGTGGTAGTCAGCTAAGTCTAACAACTCACTTTTTTGAATAATCTCATGTAAGACTCCTTTGTTCATTAATGAACATCATTCATATCGATCTAATTTGATTGATGATCCAATATGAGAAGCATAGAAATGAAATGTCATTAGCATAATGTGATAATTCATTTTATTCATTATTTTCATTATGACATTAATGTCTTAGAAGTTAAGCTTCATGACAATTTTACCCAAGGGCAATTAGATTTTGTACTTTGTATGATGACCTAATGTAAGGTAGGAGTGTTTTTTCCGTATTATAAGGGCCTTGCATTGAAGGAAAACACTACATGCTTCTTAATTTTGTGCGTTCTTCATTTGCACTATTATTTTTAATAATCTTCTTACAGTAATGTTTTCCTTCTTATAAGGGAAAGTCCATTTTAGTAAGAGTTTCACTAACTCCAACTTAATTTGTTGAATATTATAAATGAGTTTTTATGCAATTTTATACTACCTTGGATAATTTTAATTAATATGTTGCAATCAAGTTCAATCTCCACTATAATATAGTTGTTACTTTAGCACCATTCCAATACTTTCATAATAATTTTCATTATTACCTCAATGGCCATGGTATGTCTATAAGACAAAATGAAAGCATAATTAAATTACCTTTATATGCTCAAATGATTCCTTTTCTTGTAAATATTTCCTCCTTATAGATTCCATTAATGTCAAGCCTCATTATGTTGGTAGATAGAGACTCCAAAAACCTAAATCATACATTAGATTTTTCGTTTTTCCAAAAAGGGGGACACAACCCAACTACAACATGAGCCTATACTCTTTCTTAGTTTTCTTAGAGGAAAACACATGAATATCTTATAATAGTAGCTAATAACATTATTATGAGCTTATTCCACTAATTCACATGATTCCTCGACTACTTTTGTTTATGTATCTTCACTTGACGGATTGGCAATGCAAAAGCAAAAAAGATCATACCTTCTTTGCCATATGACAAATTTCTTAAGAGTGATCTAAAGGTTCCTCACTAGGATTGTAAGGAAATTTGGATGCCAACTAAATATTTAGACTTTACAATTTTTTAAAGAAAGGGATAACCTTGTTTTAGATTCTCGAAATCAACAAAAAGATCATGGTGGGGCAATTAGCAATCCAGATCATTTCTATTAATTACAATATGAAGAAATTTCTTCTAAAGATATTCTATGCAATTGGTATATTGAAGATCCTTTTTTTTAATTGTCCAAGTGGAGAACCTTGAATCTAGATATGTATTTGCACGCTCTTACACCATATCCTTTGTTTTAGCTTTGCATTCCCATGCGACTAAGTTGGTGGCCTTTACACTGCCAATCATATAATTATCTTTCATGAAATTGGCCTAATAAAATTAATTAGTCAGTAGCTTCTAGTTTAGCTCAATAAAGAAAGTATTCATAATGCTATTTTGTTCTTTCAATACTAAACCATTTTCATCTATAAGGGCACATAATTTTTCCAAAGCAACTTAGTTAAGCTTGTGAGTATTATCAACTTCACCCATAGGAAGCTATTCAGAATCCTTTCAATGATTACAATTATTTTTTTAGGGGGATGCATTATAATAAGTGGTGATGTTGAAATAAAGTTTAATATATTTTTTACTATGATTAATCTATCATCCATGGATAATAACTTTTTGTTTCACCTTACCATCTTCTTTATTTGTTTATATAGAAATTTTTAATAATGCACTTCTTTTTTCATGCTAAAAAACATGAGATAAATAATTATGTTATGTGAAGGGATGTATTCTTAAAGACCATCACCTTTCTCATTTTTCTAGTTGATGTTATCTTCATTGCCCTACTAGTCTATAGTTTACTTTTACATTTATTTAATTAAAGAACAAACATGTCTTTTTACTTTTTTACAAATTTTCTTAGATAGCTCATTGATCTTAGAACCAGTTTGATAAAAGTTATAATATCATTCACGTAACTAAGATGAAAAATTAATGGGCAACCTTAAGGTATTACATAGGGCATTTTTTCTAATTTATGAATAGACTCTTTAGTCACTTACTAAATGGTTACATGGATAGCATATTTATTAAAAGATAGATAGGGTTTTATTGTTCTAACCCCCTTTGATAGCTAAAACAATCTATTAATAATGCCATTAACCAAGATGGAAAGCCATGAGTTGCTTATGATGTTCAAGATCAGTCCATTGAGTTGAGTTCTAAAGTTGAAATTTTTCTAGTGTTATAAAGGAAGCCACTTGACAAGCTATCAAATACACTTTATGACTAGCTTAAGAATGTAATTCCTACCTTTAACTTTTTTGTTATGTGAACCAAATAATTCTTTAGCTAGAGCTACATTATCAAAAAATTTTCTCTTTTTAACAAAATTAGGTTGCTCAAGTGATGTGACTCTTAGTAGCACTATGTGAAGCCTATTTTCTTGTTGTTTACATAGTATTTTTTAGTAACATTGCATGCAAAACTAGCCTAAAGTCTTTAAATGATCCTAGTATTTTTGTCATTGGAATCAACAATAGGTTGTCACTTTTAATCCCCATAGGAATTGAATTTCTAGTTATGAAATCCTTAGTAGCCTCTAATACATCACAAACTATAATTTTTTAGTATTTTGGTGGAAACAAGATGGTTAAAGCCATTTGATAAAGGTTCGATATCATTGTCAAATTGATGTACTATTTCTTTGAGCACCTCCATTATGACCTCTTTCACAAGCTAACAGTTGTCTTCATATGACATTAACTTAGGTAAGTTCCATTGTAATTTCTCATCCAATGTGACCTTTTCTAAAATATTGTAGAACCTAAAAACATTATATAAGTATCTCTTTAAGTTCAACCTATCTTGTTAATATTTGCCCATTTGGGTATTTAATATCATTAAAGTTAAGCTTATGCATTTTATCACAAGCTAAAGGATGAAATAATTTAGTTTTCCTACCTCCCAATTTAATCCATCTAATTCTAGTCATGTGACACTAGAATAATTCTTTCCTAAATTGTCACTCCATAAGCTAATCATTTTCTTTAATTAGTTCAATGCTTTCTTCAAATTATTTACTAGAAATTATTTTCTCTATTATTAAATTTGCCTAATTGCTTAAAAGATCTTACTAAATGTTTGATACAAGATGATATGTTAAAACCTTTTTTTACCTCATAGAAAATTAAGAAGTAAATCTATATAAGCAATATTCCATACAAGAGCTTACCAAACGTACTTTTTGTTTAGAATAAAAAAAAATAGAATAAACAAGCAAGTAAGAACTTTTTCAAGGAGATATGGACTTATACTTATTTTTGACGTAAGGGACCTAAACCTAATGAAAACATAGTTTTAAGAACTCACACCTAAAGTGCTTATGTTGGTGCTGAAGGGACAAGTTACACATGAAAGTTGAGTTCTTTGAATGCTACAAAATGAATCGATATAAGCTACCCCAAATAGGCCTATGCATTTTAAGAGCTAATCTAATGAGTAGCTTGGTAGTGGGCTACGTAATTAGTGCATCATAGATAAGACTGAATTGGCATAGTTTGATGAGTTGGTGTGTGTTGATGAGCCAGGCATTTTTGTAGATGAAGATTATGTAGCTTGATGGGTAATGTAGAACGATTGGTTAGTATGTTTTCATAGGATCAACCAGCTTAAAGGGCTGACAAAGATCGAGTAAGCCATGAATGTTAGCTCAGTAGCAATAATCGTGGCAAATAGTTGAAAATGTTAGTTGGGAATAAAAAACGTATATAACTAAATTTTAAACCTTTTTTAAATCATTTGACCACAACTTGTATCAATGGAATTATAGAGCTTTCATAAAGATATCTTGCACTGAATTTGAATATAAAAAAATCAAAAAAATATGCAAATCAATCATCAAATGATTAAAGTAGTGTGTAAAATGCAAATAACATGACAAGGTAACTAAAAGTAAATTAAAATATGTAATAAACAAGTGTCAAATATAATTGACTCTTATAATGATAATGATAATATAGAGTAATGAGAAGTAAAGAAGTCAAACCTTGCATGGATACTAGTCTGAATAGGACTAGTACATCTCCTACTTGAAGATCTACATGATGTACATATTGATATTTTATTAACGTCATTTTACTCTATTATTTTGTGCATTTGATCAGCGATATCAATTTTAATACTATAGCCTCTATGCCAAAATGGTTTGTTGGAATTAAAAAATTACAACAAACCAATCTATAAAATGTTGAATTCAATAAGCATTAATTTGGTACATGAATTCTTTAGGCCGTGACTCATTATGTCTTGGATATTAGAGTAGTACTGGTGAGTGATTTGGCCTCGTTTTACATAGATTTTTTTAATATTTTATATGTTATATGTTTCGATCCAATAGTTATTTGCTATAATTTTGTCATTCCTTTTCAAGACCCACCTTCCTTTTCTATCTCCAAACTAGGCAATTATTGAGCTGAAGAAAAGGAGGTCTTTCAGGCTACATTGGCTTATGTAATCTGTAAATTCCATCGCACCCAAGGAAGGAATGGAAGAACATTTATATTAATTCATGGAAGCAATAGCAATCATGTCTCCCACAATAATCAATTATCTTTTGAGATCAGTTGCAATTAAGGTTAAATGTCTCCACAATGTCCTTCTCTCCACTCATACACAAATATTTATATACTAATCTATAGTAAACGAGTAATTGGTTTCTAGATTTATTATTGAGTAGATGAATGAATTGATCATCAACATATAATTTAAGATATTGCATGATTCCTTTTAAAAGCCTTAGATCTTTTTGGAGGAATTCCCTATAAAATGTTTAAATCCAAATGCATAGCTAGGTGAGGTAAGTTCTATTCTGATGACATTGGTTTTTGCCATACCACTAATCTGATACTGATCAAAATAATTAGATGGTTGACGTGAGAGATTGTTCTTATGTTCATGGCCACCTTTATGTTCTAGACAAGAGTATATTCTATTTATGTTTTTTTGAACCATAATGTTTTAGGTCTTTCAACTTCTATGTGTCCCTTTCAAACTTGTTTTATATTAAAAATCTCTAGTTGTGCTTCTTTTAAATCTTTTGGTCTATATGGAGATAAAATCATCTCCAACAAGTTGTATTACTCAACACTTTATTTCTCTTTTTTGTAAGTCATTTTTTTTGTTTTCATTAGGTTTAAAGATCAAGGATTTTTTGATAGAATTTCATTGCTATTTTTGTTACCTAATACTTTTAAATGCAACAATCATTTGAGAACTTGATTATAGTTATTTTTCACTCATTTTTAATCAAACTAAGTATACCCTTATTTATGTTCATGCATTTTTGTGGAGCTTCATTTGAGACATGACAATAGTTGGAGTTGTCAACCTTATTAAGACTTGGGTATTAGGAGTTGCCCTCCTTAAAATTATAATATGGAGAGCTTACGAGTTTAGTTAACGGATGCATCATATGCCACATAGGTTTCCCTTCGTGATTCAACCGCTAATTCTATTTAATTGGAGTTTACTTTGATATAATAGGGTATGAGTTACTTCCTTATTACACTAATTCCTTTTAAACTCTACTAAAATCTTTTTTTACTCTTTTTTGCATAATTTGTATCCATTTTAGTAGTTCCTCTACTAAATCTACTTCAACATAGACTCTAGCTACCTTTGGATGGGTTTCATTTAGAGACTTAGCATCCACCTTAAGTAGGTTTCCCATTATTATAGTTGTGAAACAAATAGCCCCATTTTTTTGTAATTTAATGGGTAGTTGCTCAATTGAGACTCCTTCTAGAGCTAAGAAAACCTTACTATTGAGATGAAAATTTTGAAGCCACTTGAAGATTCTCAAATGTAATCAAGACATGCTTGTTATTTATAAATCAAACTTCAGCTTCACTTTGGAACCCATGTTTATTTAAAGCCCTGCTTATGATGTATATGCTAAGCAACCAATTTGAGAATTTCATAATCAATGTTAGCTTGAATGAGTAAGCACTTTCTTTATTTTTTCTACTTCAAAGATAATTTCTTCTTCCACTTTGGTTATCGTTGTATATTTGATTTAGATTGAGGATAGATTATTAAGTTTGCCAAATACCTTAGCGAAGGGAGGTTAAGGAAGGGAAGGCCCACTTGAACTAGTAATGTATTTGAGTGGTCCAAATGTCCAATTAAGAATCTAAAGAAGCATGAGGCCATAACATTACTTTCAAGCTCAATCTATTAATTGATAAAAAACCAATGAAGCCTCCTCCATGACATAGATTACTTTAACTATCACATATTAACCAGCAACTATTTCTTATAGCTCATCACGTACCTTTTTAATCATTTAAATAATGCTAAAATTATTTGCCCATAAACATTTATATCAGCTTGGCATATTATTCAGAGATACAACAAACAAGATTTTATATCTAGTGTTAATTAGACATTACTACTATAGATTAATATATATATATATATATCATTTTCTCTTGGTGTTGTAAGGGGTTACAAAAGGCTTCCTTGTTGTGCCCCTTGGCTTTACCCAATATTTTTGGTGGTTTGGATAGTTAGGAGTCATTTTGGACCTAGTATTTGGATCATTATAGTTTATATATATATATATATATATATATATATATATATATCCTTTTCTCTTGGTGTTGTAAGGAGTTACAAAAGGCTTCCTTATTGTGTTCCTTGGCTCACTCCTACCCAATATTTTTGATGGTTTGGATAGTTAGGAGTCATTTTGGACCTAGTATTTGGATCATTATAGTTTATACATCTATTGGATGACATTCTTTTTTTTGAATAGTAATAGTTGTGTTATTATTTGTATTCATGATTATAAGTTGTACATTTTCATGGATGTTAGAGTATAAGAGATTCTTTTGTTTGACTTTATCATTTGCATTGTTATGCGCACTTTTGGTTCGACTCAGATTACAAAGTCATTTGAGAATTTGATAGTTTATTTTTTTATCTTGGATATAGTTCTAGAAGTATTTGACAAATATCATTAAACTAGTATTCTGACATATACAATTAAATTTGTGGTACAGTTATGGATATTTAGAATTAATTGCTTTTTTGGTTGGTAAAACAATTTGTTAAGATCTTAGTGTAATAAGAAGATCAACATGGGAATAGTGGTGTTCTTGGAGATGTCTCAAAGTATACTCAAATGATTTAATATAAAGGAAACTAAACAACTTTGTCGTAATACTTTTCATAATTTTTTAAGCACAAATGCTATCCATTATAAAAATATTATGGAAAAGATTTAAATGTTGAGTGAAGCTATTACCAAGAAAGATGAAATATGAAAATTAGAAATGATCAAAATACAATTAAGATAACAAAGATTAAGTTAGAGGAAATATCTTAGCAAATTCACAAAGTTCTAGCAACAAGTGCTCTTGTTTCTACTTTTAATGATAACTAAATAAAAATATCAACTTATTCTCCATTGAAAGCATTGTTATTTATGTTTCTTAATTAACTAAACTCTATGCTAGAAGTCATAATTACTTAAAACGTTTTGTTTAGAAAGTGATCATTAAGATATTAGTAGTGTCCTGTTGTGTTCATGCTATTATGATTAAACATTTATAAATTAGTGATAAGTGAATTAAATGAATCACCCAAATAATTACCTATGTTACCCATGTATTTTTGTTATATAAAACATATCATTCATGTATGACATAGGAGTTTTTAGTTATGATTAACATACATCACACATTTTAAAAAAACCCTCGCGTTTTCAAAACATTATCATGAAGATTCATGACAATTGTACAAGAATAATCTCATTAAGACTCACATATATGCAAGTTGTTTAAGGATTGTTTGCATCTTAAAATTGGATCATCTAGGTATGATAAAAGTTTGTAAAAACTTGCAACACTTTAAGAATTTTATGCATTTTGTATAACAATGATTGTTTGATTATGCCAGTATTTTGGTAAGTGCTTTTGTAACATTCACTTATGATCTTTAGGAAGACTTTATTACATATGTGTATGATGTTTATGCCATTGTTATATCAATTATGATAATTTTTCATAATTCTATGCTTTTGTTAATTATACACATGTGCTATTGGAGTATTTAAGTGTGATTCCACTATGAATCAATTTTATCCTTTCATTTTAAGGATTCTTTGCAAGAATTTATAAAAGATTCCACCCAATTCTATGATGAATGAATGGTCGAATATACAAATCATTAAGTTGTCTTATACATGTCTAACATCTAGTACCACAATGCATGATAATGTTATGAGCAGCCTATTTAAGTGATAATGGTTGTCATTCCAATACCATGAGGCTATAGTGTAACATGAAGCTCCACATGAGGTATAATCCCTATTTAAAGGAGCCATACAACAAACTAAAACAAGTCAATGCAAAGGCAACTAGATAAGTTTGTTATAACATTTTTCAAATTTACTAAGCACAAATGCTAACCTTAGAATAATAATGTAACAAAGTTTTTAAATGATGAGTAAATATTTCAACAACCATCTTGAAATATGAAAATTTAAATGAATTGTTCGAAATTAAGAACACAAAGAATTTGCTAGAGAAGATATCCCAATAAATTCATACTATTGCAGTCACTAGCACTCCCTTTCTTCCTTAAATAATAAAAAATAAAAAATATAAGCTTATTTTATAATGAGAGTCATGTTATTTATGTTTCTTAACTAATTAAACCTTATTTTAAAATTTATTATGGCTTAAACATTTTTATAAAGAGATTAACTAGCTATTAGTAGTGTCACCTTAAGTCCATGCTCTTATAATTAAATGTTCATAAACAAGTGATAAGGGAATGAAATGAATCATCCAATCAATTGCATATATTATCCATGTACTTTTGTTTTTCTTAACATATCATTCAAGTATGATATTAGATTTGTTGAAGGATATTGCATGTACATCACACGTTTAAAAAACTCTCAAGTTTTCAAATCATTGTCATGTGTAAATATGATAATCATAAAAGTATAATCTTTTTAACACTAACACATGTACAAGTTATCTAGGCATCATTAACATCTAAATAAAGGATCATCAGTGTATAATGAAATTTTGCCCAAACTTGTAACCCACTTAGATTTTTATGCACTTTCTATAATTACGATAGTTGGATTATGCCAGTACAATGGTATGTTACTTTAGGCATTTAATTATATCTATAAGATAAATTTATTGCATATGTGTATGATATGTAAATCATTGTCATAGAAATTTATGATGATTTTGTCATAGTTCTAGGATTTTGTTAATCCTATGCATATGACATTGGATCATTTATGCACTATTTTAATATCACTTAATTTTATTACAAGTCATTTCAAGGCTTCCTTACAAGAATGCACAACATATGCATTCATATTATATGATGCATAAAATTGTTTAAATACACAAAATAATAAGTTTTCTCATATGCATCTAATTTCAAGAATGAAAATTTATATTAATGTTATAAGTTTTTTTATTTAAGTGAGAATGGTGGTCATACTAGCATAATGGGACCATAGTACATATATGATAAACAATACTAACTATACATCACTTGAGCATAGAGAAGGAATGCAACTGATATTATTATGATGAGGGACATCAGTTTGTGTAATTAGAAAGTACGTTTCAATTAAAGCTTTTCATCTAGTTTACTTCATGCTACACATGCTTAGTTTTAGTCTTAAGATTTTTTTAACTATATAGGCTTCAAACATACATTGTGAATTCGTTTATATTCATTAATTTGGTTCATTAGAGGGAAATTTAACAAGATGGTGTGAATGAGTTGGAAGAATATGATACTTTACTCCATAAAGTAATAAGTAAATGAGTAACATTCTACCAATTTCAGTAGTAAACGATGAGCTTTGTATGGCTCGCCACTTCACCAAGAGCTAAATCAACAAGCTCAATGGTTTAGAAGCTATGCCATGTCATTGAAAACTGCTACAAATAACTTAACTTTAGCAAACATGTGGTTTGTTCTTCCTATTCTACTATTTAAACGTCTATTTTATGTTAACTACATCTTCCACAAACTATTAGTAGATAATTTTCTTGATTGTGTTCTCATCAAACCTTCCAAGGCATGGAGTCATTAATCTCCCCTCATTGATGATTACATAGGTTTCACTAAAATGAAAACTTTGCCTATGCTCAACAAATAAAAGCATGGAAATAGTTGAAAAGATATGCAACATTAATAAAGCAAAAAATTCAACAACATTTAGTACAAAAACATAGCAAAAAAACTCCCTTTAAATGAGTGCAAAACTCCATATCAATGCAAGCATGTTGCTTCTCCCTTTTTTGGAATCATTCGTAAGCATTGTGAATTCCAAAGTTTTGCAAAATTGTAGTAAAGTGTTGATAGTAAGGGTTTTCCAAAGATGTCTACCAATTTAGCACTAGGTTGAAAAAACCTACTATATTATCATTCTTTTCTACAAGACCTTAGTTCATGTGGTTCCTAATATCATAGTTCTTAGTAAAGGAATGCTGAGCTAGGCCTTTTTATAAGAATATAAAACTACCAATATCACAATGACCTATACATTTATGAAATGTAATCCATAATCTTGAACTTGTAACCTAATCCAAAAAACTTGAGCTGTAGAACAATTAATTACACAAATATTGTCTTTTATAACATCCTTTATTTAGTACTCTATATGACTTACTATTCATGTATCTCCCTAAGAAAATTCCCTCATCAGTCATTGGATCAATCTTATCCAATTTTTCTTTAGTAAAGTTTTACAAAAAGCACAAACACATGCAAGAAATTTTTAGTTTTTTATCATATAAAAGTTCATAAGAGAAAACATGAAGTAAAGGTCTTATAGGAACTCTATTACTTACATAACAAGAATTATTAATTAATATAATACAAAAAGAGTTTGGTAGACTATGCTCATTCAACATATGCTTAACTTGGTGTAGTAATGTTTTATTTCTTCTACCACTTATATCATTATTTTGAGGAATTTTAGATGATGAGAAAGTGTGTGATATTCCATTGTGATTATGATATTATATTAATATTTTTTTTAGATTCACCTCATTGGTAAGTACTAATAAACCCTATGGATAAATCATGTTTCTCTTATAATCTGCTAAATAAACATGTAAACTATTCAAATGCCACTTTTCCTATTAATGAACAACATAAAAGAAATCTATGAATAATCATTAATTATCAACAAATTGTACTTCCTTCATCCAAGATTTTGTAGATGAATGGGTTTTCAAAAAAATTCTTAGTGTAGCAACACACTTTATCTTCTAGTCATCATGTGCTTTATAAATCTATTTGAGGTTTTGTGCTTTTTTTCTAATTCACAATGCACACACATAGACTCATCATTCCAATAAAGATTAGGTAGACCACTAACATTGTAATACATTGTGGTCATCTTAAGTGATGATGAGCTAACACTACATAACCTTCTATGCCACAAATCAACATTATTCAATCGTGATACATTCCATTCCTCATGTTTTAAAATTCTTGAAGTGCAATGCATAAGCATTATTATTTCCAAGTTATACATTAATAATTTTATTATTTCTACTAATAATACATTAAAAAAAAATTAAAAATAACCCAAAACATAGAGTCACATAATTGTTTAATATATTGAAGATTGCACTTGAAACCTTAAAATAAAAGTATGTTTTTGATAGATGTTTATAAGCTACATACTATTTTTGTTGAAATGACCCCAAGTGGATTAATAGATAAGAGTTACTAATCATGTTCCTTGAGTAATAACTATCAAGATTTTGCACACCCTCCTTAGTTTCGATGGAAGGCAAGCATGCAAAAGTGAAGCACATGCTAGGTTTAGAGATTCAGATCCTTTTAGATCTAGTTGTCTTAACATAAATAATATTTAGACTATCTCTTCTTACCCAAGTACATCTTAGAAACTTGAAGTGAATATTGATTTTAGTCTTACATTAAGATGCTATAGGTCAATCTTTTAAAATATATTTACAATTGATATAGTTAACATAGGAGATAACACAGATGGATGAAAATATCACTAGAATAAAATGTGGCAATGTGCATGAATTCTTTTAAATGCATTGAATTATTGAGCTAGCATATTTTGTTTGAGTTATTACATTAGCTAGCTGCACTCTTTTTGTTTTTACTTCAATTAAACAATTAGAATTGTTATGATTTAATTGTTCACATGAGCCTAAATAGTTTGCATGCTCTTTTTTCCAACGTATTTCACATAGAGACCAATTTTTAACATTTAAGTAACATTTCTATATATTGCTTCTCATAATATATATTAGAGGAAAAGTACACCTCATTACCATTAGAAGTACACATAATTTCTCCATTTACAAACATATATGAAATAGGGCTATCTTTTTTTTTCACTACTTTCCTTTAGGAGGATTCATTAGCATTAGTATGCAAAATCTTCATAGACTTCTTCTTTCTCTTCTAAGTTTTTAAATTTTTAACTCTCACTTTATACATAAGGTAACAAAGATGAACATGAAAAGGAATTTTGCTTTCTTGGAACCATGGTTAACAAATTTGTGTCTTATTCCATTTCAGTTTCCTATTTATATTGAATCCCATCTTTGCAACAAAATTTTGAAATAAGATAATCCATTACAAATCAAGGTTAGCTCATTAGTTCAAGAGGAATGTAATTTTTTTTGGCTCTTCCATGTTTTACCTTTTCTCCTTCTTTATGCACACATCCTCTATTTCTCTTCTTGCAATAACCATTTCATTTATAAGGAGCATACCCATGGGTTCATCAATTCAAAGTCTAGTTTCACCATTTTAGCCTAATAGTACCACACAAAGGATCATACTATTTTTGGAGGAAATATCTTGCACACTTCAATAATATTAGAAAGCTTTCTAATCATGTTTTGACAAAACATTAGTAATGATAGTAAATCAAGTGAACACAAATCTGATATATTCATAAATTCCATAAAAAAACTCATTCATAAACAAAAAAAATTGACCTTACTATCTCATACCTAGGAGGTATCCTGATAGGTGACCTTCCAATTTATTCAAATTTTCTTAAGCTATTTTAAGGCTCAATTCCTAATTACTTTTGACCAAGAAAGGCCACAATGAAATATATTCACAAATATTGACAAGTCTTAAATGTAGTTAACCTTATGTTTGTCCTCTAGAATAAGCTAAAAAATTCATTTCCTTATGCATTCACCATTCATAAGTTTAGCATAATAAGTAAATGGTTGTTCAACTTTGTCAAAAATGTTTGAGTCTACAAGCATAGACCTTTTAGCTCAAATAAACCATGTAGCTATGCATGATATGGTGTACATAGATGTTCTCATGCATAGCTACAAGTTTTATGTTCAATGTCAAATATTTTGAACTTCTAGTAAAGTACTTTATGAAATTGTCAACTTTAGCTTCTTAATGTGCAATCATGGAGACTACAAAACTTAGATGATGTCCTAATTATATTTACTATTCACACTCTACTACATTTGTAATAAGATGAGAATTTTTTCAATTGTTTTAGAACAAAGACTCCAATTTCCAAATTCTCTTCTTAGCAAAAAAAATATAGACCTCGTAGCTTTGTGTGAAAAGGAAAATTCTCAATTACAAAAATTGGCATTGCCTTACTTTGAACATGGTGAGGGAATGCTTAAAATATGTTATATTATTGAGTGAAGACAAATTAATCATTTGTGTTAAACATGAAAGTATTCCCTCAAAATGCCATTGTTAATGATTTCCACATCTAATAACAAATGATGATAGGGTGAATCAATGCTAATAACCAAGCTGGGAAGGAATTTTCATCTGTATGACCATAGAAAGGAGATTTAGATGGTAATTGATATCCAAACGTCATAATTGTAGAGAGAAAAGGTAGAATTTGATATGTACTCTAAAAGAATAGAAATTTTGATTGGAATGTACTTATTCTAGTAATTGGAAGAATTCAAATATGTTAGATTATGTCCACATAACTTGTAACATGCCATAATTGAGTTGAAGTTTTGAACATATTGGAGGGAGCAAATGAATTCTTGTAGATCAGTATCACTCAACAATTCTAGTTATTGTGTGAAAGAATATAGGTTGATCATTATGCACAATGTAAGGAAATTAATTTCAATTTTGATATAGCTTGCTAATTGTCAAGGTTATTCTCATACTTACCTCTCATGAATTTTGATCACATTTACTTTTGGAATTAAAGAATAACCACCATAGTTTATGTGTAAACACCCTTGATCCTTGTGGCAATGCTCTTTATTTCTAGACCATTTTTCTCAACTAGTTTAGTTATTGTCTTTTGAGAAGTCCAATTAAAGCTAATGGGGTCACTAGTACTTTTTTCAATAGTTTTGCAATGCCCATTTATAGCCATTTGATAATTTATTTAGGAATATGTAACACCATTAAGAAGTGAGTTGGTCTGGTATTTAGTACACTATTAATTAATGTCAGCGTGGTACCTTTTGATAACCATTTATTTTTTGGTAACGTTATTTGTGCGATGGTGATACATTTATGCTTTAATTTGGACCTTGACATTCTTAATACCCTAGAATTTGGATAACATAGATCCATTTACGAAACCCATTTAACATTTAGTTGATTTTAAATTTTCTTGGAAGTTTTATTTCAAGAAACAAATGTACTTTTGCAATAATAGATGGTTTGGCTAGAGCCTTATTTAAGCAAATGTAAGAATTCCACTTGGTTCTTTTAGTTTGAATTAATTTACTAATTTAAAAATGATAATGTCTAACATGAATAGGAGATATGTTCTAGGCATGAAACCTCTCAACATTAAACAATTGTACACTTACCCATTAGAATATAGATTACAAAACCCATTGCTTAAAGACTTCACATCCATGATAAATAAAGTTGGTAAAAGTGGGTCTCCTTGTTTTATATATTTTCAATCTTTTGAGATACCTTAATGAAATTATTTATCAATATAGAGTAACTACTAAAGCATAAAGTTTCTACTAAAATAGGTGTGGTTTATAATCAACTTGATGAATTTTGCATGAAGTCTATACAATTCTAATAACTTAATTAAAAAATCATATATTAAAGCTTGTTAAATGCAACGTACACTTCTAGGATAATAATGAGAATATATCTTCTATTTTTTTGTGATTGGCATAACTTACATTCCTTTTAGTGAAAGTACTATCAGTTTTGTATTTACCTTTTGCAAATGCAATCCATTTTATAGAAATTATTGCCTGAGGGATGTCCGTCAGCTTATTGACTAAACTTTTTGTGAAAACCTTGAAGGACATGTTTGTTTTATACATTTATAGGCCTAAAATCCATCAATTATATTATAGATTTTTGTTTTGGCATTAGGATTAGCCAAGCACTTGTAATTGATGGAGGAATTGGGCTCTCACTCAATAAGTCCTTGGTAGCATTTAAAAAATCTTTTGTGATAATGTCATAGTAGTGCAAATAAAATTAACCTGTAAATCCATATAGACTTTGTGAGCTATCACCATTCAAACCTTGCACTACTTTCTTAGGATCTTCCTTGGAGCCCTCTTGGATAATTGAGTTAATTTGATCTATATTAATAATGCAATGTATATAATGAACTAAAGTTTGTAATTTCTTTGACATTATAATTCCCATAAAAGTGGGATAATAGAATTTAAAAATATTGAATAGCCTCTATACTTATCTGAAATTCTTCATCAATATAGGTTCCTTTGTTATTTTCTTATCAATAAAAAACTTAGATTATTTGTCTAGGATTGACTTATCAATAGTGTACAAAGGATCTAAGCTTTTAACTCATCAATCATTGAAAAAAGATAATAAAGTTTCTATTAATAAGAAAAAAATAGGAAAGGAAGCTACATTAATGAAGAAAATTTGATGAGTATGGAGGTTATTTAGTATTATGAGGACTATAAGGAAAATAAAATTTTTTTCTAATAGATTTCCGCCAAAGCACGACAACAAATAAAATCTACTTGTGAATTAGACTTAATTCTTTTGTCACTTACAAGGAGTTTGTGATATTACTATTCTAATGACCTCATGTCCTAATCTACTACTTTGTCACTTCTTCACAATTCATTAACTGTATATTCGTTATTCACTACATCTTTAACAAAAGATTAGTAGACAACTTGCTCAATTTGTTTATCATTAAATCTCATATCCATCACAATAGTTTTTTATCAAATGTTTTTTAAATTATTTAGTGCAACCAAATTCACATATCTATTAACAAATCTACAAATATAGCCATCCATGCCAAAATGCCAACACAATAAAATAACTCACAAACATCATAATCTTGATCAAGAATACAAAAAGCATAAAAACAAATACTTAAATGGCATTATAAGTCAACTCTACTCTAACATTAACGAAAACAAATAGATGCTAAAGTCGACAAATAATTGTCGATTATGATCAAAGGTACATCAACAAATATAAATAGTCATCAACAATGCAAAATAATAGCTTGCTACCCTTAATTAAATAAAATAACAAGAAGAAATGTCATTCAACAAATATAGTAGCCATGATGATCCCATTTTCACCTCGAAATGACTTCTATCTCCTCGAACATACAAAAGTATTAGGGAGAGATTGCTAAAAAGCTCAATAGAAAAACCATGGGTCTATTATAAAACTAACATGCAATGAGTTGTAGGTATACATATATCATAAAGCTACTTGGCAAGGTTAAGGTTGAAATGCACCACAAATGGCTAGAAGAATTCTTTGAACTTCAAGGATGAAATATAAATTACGATGGGGAGGATGTCTCTCCCATCATTTTTGCTACTTATTTGTACCTCAGTCGAACATGGTAAGTTTCCTTCTTACAACATTTAAAATTACAATTTTAAAATAAAATGTATTTAAATTTTGAATGTTAAGAAAATTTGTATTTTGAATTTTGAATCTTGAACCTTTATAATGGAAAGAAGTGGGGATAGTTTTATTGTGAATGCCTCATTTTATACGATGATGTAATATTTAAATTATTGAGAAGATTAAGCTAACTAACTCAAAGGAAATTCATTACAACTTATTTATCAATATACAATAGATATACAACATAAAGATGTGTATGAAATTCCACAAATCAAGGAATAGTTTACGTTTGATTTGGGTAAGCTATGTGCTTAAGATAAAAGCCTACTTAATTGTTAGGAAAATCCCTTCATTTAAGGATTCCTAGCAAAGATTATTTAGTCCTTAAGATGTGGTTTTGGACAAAAACCAAGATTTAAGAACACATAAGGAGGCCAATTGAGAGAAACTAAGGGAGGAAGAAGTTGTACTTGCGAGCAAGAAGTGGAAAAAATCTAGATAATGAAAAGCCCTCCATTAAGATTACAAGGTATAATGATCCTTGAGATTATACATTAAATGCAGTTAATTATAGAATCATAAATATGATGACAATGCTAAAGTGTCATCTACATATGCTTCTTCTTCTTATTCTTCCTTCTTTCTTTATTTAATTTTTCCTTTCATTCTTTTCTTTCTTTCTTCTTCTTCTCTTTCTTCTTCTACTTCTTCTACAGTTTTTCTTTATTCCCTTCATTCTCTCTTTCTTCTTCTTGTTCTTCCTCTTTCTTTCATTCTTCTTTTATTCTCTCTTTGTTCTTGTTCTTAAAATTTTCTTACTTCACTTTCTTCTTCTTCATCTTCTTCTTCTCCTTCTCCTTCTCCTTCTTCTTTCTCCATCTTCTTCTTCTCCTTCTTCTTGTTCTTCTTTCTTTCTTTCTTTATTTCTTTTCGTCATTCGTACTTTTTACTATTTTCTTCTTCGTCTTTGTCTTTTTCTTTTTCATCATCTTTCCTTCTTCATCTTCTTCTTCTCCTTCAATTACTACTACTATACTTCTCCTTCTATTTCTTTCTTTCTTTCTTTCTTCTTCTTTTTCTTCTTCTTCTTTCTCTTCTTTTTCTTCTTTTTTCCTTTCCTTCCTTCCTCTTCTTCTTCTCCTTCTTCTTCATCTTCTTCTTCTTCATGTTCTTCTTCTTTCTTTCTTCTTCTTCTTATTCTTCTTCTTCTTTTACTTCTTTTTTCCTTCTTTCTTTTGTTTTTTCTCTTCTTCTTGTTTTCTACTTCTTCTTTGTCTTCTTTTTCTTCTTTCTTTCTTTCATTCTTTCATTCTTTCATTCTTTCATTCTTCTTTTGTTTTTTCAACTTCTTCTCCTTCTACTTCTTCCTCTACTGCTTCCTCTTTTACCTTTTCTACTATTCTAATTCTTCTTCTTCTTCTTCTACTTCTTCTCCCTCTCATTATTTCTTTCTTTCATTCTTTTTTTTTTTTTCTTTCTTTCTTTCTTGATCTTATCGATCTCCTTCATATTCTTTTTCTTCTTCTTCTTTTCTTCTTCTTCTTTCTCTTCTTCTTCCTTCTTACTTTTCTTTCTTTATTTTCTTCTTCTTCTGCTTCTTCTACTCCCTCTCTACCTCCACCTCCATCTTCATAATCTTCTTTTCATTATTCTACATCTTCTTCTTCTTCATCATCTTCTTCTTCTCATGTTCTTTCTTTCTTTCTTTCTTTCCTCTTCCTCTCCTTCAAGTTGTAACTCAAATTGGGATTTTAGCTAGATGAAGATAATGATTTCTTATGCATTTGATTAATGCACTATGGTAGTTTTGTTTGTTTTGCAAAACTAGTATGGCCACAAATGCTTCTTTTTGCTATTTCTTTCTCTTTCTTTCCTAAGGATTGTGTTGAATTAGGGTTTGTTCATCTTTGTAAATAAATGACCAATTTTTTTCATTAAATCATGCATTCTAGAGTTCTCTTTGTTTCTACAAATTTGGATGAAAAATGTTCACACAAGTATGATTAAAACATGTGATCAAATAAACTTTTATACATGTATGAAGAAAAAAGCAAAATATTCGTATAAAGATTGAATTATGTTTCATCATTAATTTATTTTTTTATCAGAAGATTAATCGATTGATTTAATGATAGAGTTATTTTCTAATTTTTTGAGTTTTTATAAAAGAAATTTTAAGAGAATTGAAATTTTTTTTAAGATTTCATTGAGGGGCCTTCACATGTACATGAACAATTATTTTTTCCTGGATATATATAATTATTCATTTATTGATTCCTTTTCCATCATGAAAACTTAGAACAATGGCTTAATTAAACCTACATTATGACATTACTGTAACCATTAATGGTAGATATACTTTTTGCAAGAAAAGTGCAATTGCTTGTTCACTTATTCACTTGTAATTTTTCCTTATTAAGAAATTATGAACATTATTATCCCCAAGAGATCATGGAAGATCAAAGAGGTTTTGATGACAATAGCCCAAATAGTGATGTTTAAAATAACCATAAAGCATGAATATATTTAATCTAAACAAGTGATGTAGAGGAGCTTCAAAGGAACATCAAGAACGTTTGCAAGCATGATGTTATGTTGTTGATAACAAGCCACACCTAGCCATTGTGCTTAGTTTGATGATAAAAAACTTGATGTATTAATAATGGATTTGGTTGATTGAATTTTTAGATATTAGAGAGTTGATATGTTTTTTCAAGAAAAAAATTAAAGAAGAAGAGGAGAAAATATGAAATCTCATGAAATTATTCATAATTGGTACAGTAAACATCATGTGATACATTTTGAATTTAATTTTATGTGTTTTAATTTTTTCTTTGATTACAACGTTTTGTTTAATTTAACCTTTCATGCAAGCTACAAAAATGAAATTAAACTTTAAATTATGTATATTAAAGAAATATTTTAGTTTTTAATATCATTTGTCATCATATATTGATTATCATCAGAATCATTTTTCTTATCTTTTAGAATTACTATTTCAAAAATAATTAATTAAATCTAAAATATTAAAAAAAATAATTCTAATTGAAGTAACAAACTTAAATCTATATAAAAAATGTTTGGCGTAGAGCAAAAAAAACCCAAAGGTAGCTAACACTAAAATTAGACTAGTTCTAAAGAACACCAGATGTCCTATAAGGAGCAAAACGAAGAGCAAGTACATCATGTTTGACTAAAACATAATGCTTTTCTACATAGCTAACTTTCAAATTTAAAGGCTGATGTGAGTTGTCTAATCATAAAATTTTGTAATCAAATAGTTGTCAACTCATTTACCTTTTTATAAGCAATAATTTCATCAGTTTTGATCACACAATTTTATGATTGCATGGTTCAAATTTAATGCACAAGTAAAATTAAATCCAACTATCATATCACAATTTAGATCTAATAGTTGAGATGAAATCATAATTTGAAAACTACTCTGGTTTATTCAAAACAATCACTTCATATAATTTTCACAATCGAATGGTTCAGGATGCTTCTCATCGTCTGGCTCTTATAAAACCACTATTTAACTATTATTTATTGGCAATTATAACTTTCATTAAAATAATATTATGTTTCTAATTAAAAAACATCCTTGAAATCCTAATGACTAATAGGCTGATTTGATAAGTGCTATTAGTCGATATAAAATGTTTATAAATTTGACAATTACTAAATAAAATAAATTGATGTAATTTTTACAAGAATATAAAAAAATGCTTCTACTAATGATGTTGAAGCCATTAGCAGCTTATGCTAATCATCACCTCCATTTCTTGTGTCATTTATCATCAGACTCAAATTCTTGCTTAAAATTAGTTAAGCTCTCATTTTCAAATTGATTAAATTGAAATATTTGTATCTTATTGAGCATTTCATTAAGCATGAGAATTACACTTTATTGATTCTTATTGTTGCTTTCCTTTCATCTTTTTATAAATCCTTTTTTATTATAAGGCATTTTTGCAACTCTTTTCCTATTTAAATATTCTAAGGGTTACCTTATCCATTTTTTTGTGTTATTTTATGTAAGTTGTTTTTGCATTCCTTGGCTTTTCCAAGTGTAAATGTAGTTTTGGTTTGAAGTCCACCTCTTAGATATACTTGTGTACCATTAAAATTTTTGTCGTCTTTTGCTTCCATAATTTCACATAAAATTGATTATTAAATAAAAATTAATGTATTTTAAAATAAAATAAAATATGTATAAATTTACTTTTAAGGATTTGTTCAAACTTATTAAAAATACTTTTATATATATTTTTAAATATTTTTATTGGAAACCAAAAGTTTTAATAGTAATTCATCATCCCTTTTGCTAAACCGAACACCATGTGATGCAAGTAGTGCATTAGCATAAGATTAATGTTGAAACGTGAAATGAACTGTAAGTAGTAAATTTAGAAAAGGAGCATACTGAACCATGAGGAAGTAAGTTGATATTTGAAATTAAGAGTTGATAGCATAAGGGACATGGTACCAGACTTAAAGAACACACAAAGAAAATGAACAATTTTGAGAAAACATTTTCACTCTGTAATTTTTAAAATTGACAAATCGTAGATATTGATTGCATTATTTTATGCATTATTGGTTTTCAAATTAATAAAAAATGAGCATTTGACGTGGCATTTCAAAAGAACATCAAACATAAACATCTAAACGATAGTGAGGTGATAACATTTTTAATGTTTAGTGTGACGATGATGAAATTTGCAACATGATTTTAGGGTCATTCATTTATTTTTGGCATTTTGAGTGCATTTTCCTTGGGCCCTTTCTTTTATGGTGAATCTAGATAAGTTCTCCATCCTTGCTCAACATAATAATTCCAATGTCTTTGAAAAAGAGGTCAAGTTCAATGATGACTTTGCTTCAAACAAGGATTCTCCCTTCAAACTCACCCTAATAGGCTATGTTTTTAATTGGATGACTCAACATGGAATTATAAGACTAAGAACCAAAAAAAATTTGCTACATTGGATCTACCATGATGGGGTAGACGTGTGCTCTTGAGATTTCACTAGAACTGGACAACATTTGATACTAGATGTATAATATTTGGAAAATGAAAGTCCTTCAAATGAGAAACTTAAAATATTTTCCAATGTTTTGGCTCAATATTGAACCTTTGAAAGATATGGTGTGGATCTTATTGGAGAACATTTTAATCCACCTAGTCAACAAGTAGTCTCTATTCTCAATCATGTCAATAGTCAACAACCCATTAAAAGTCGATTCTACACAAATCAACATAACATGGTGTAGTTCGACACTACCCAATGTATTAGTCAATCTTGTTAAAGATCATCCTTTAGATATTGAATCTCTAGAAAGATTGCGATCAATAATGGATTTTGGAAAAGGAATTAAGTAATTTAAATTTTACAAACACTATCTATGGAATTTTAAACAAGGATGCTTAATGGCCCAATGTAAGCAAGAAAACATTTGTAGATCCTTATTCGTAAGCAATGGTGAAGATGAGAAAATTCCAATTAGTTAAACAATAAGTAATGTGAAACATCCAACTTTGTTAGTCATCAATGTTGACACTTGAAGGTTGGATAATGAGACAAAAAAAATGAGGCAAACGGCATAGAAATTAATAAGTGTACCACAAGATCTTATGCCACCATAATTAAAAGAAATAACTCCCTCCACTACATCATGGAACATTAAAACTTAATAAAAGAACCTAATTATATAATGAATCATTGATTTGTTCATTTTTATGATCAACTTCAATGATAAATTGTGACGTATGTGTAAAACATTTAAACCTAACTTGAAACAAAAGAAGGATGTGTAGCATAAACAATAAGTGGAGATTTAATCTGTTAAAAACCTTAGTAAGGACCTCTAGGAAAAAGCAAAGGATCTTAAGCATTTTGAGATAGACTATAATGGCTTTATAGTGGATACCAACCATAAGTCAATAAATAGGAAACTAAATAAAATGTAAAAAATTCATTTTCTAGAAAAAGACCAAGAGAAGCCTTTAGGAATCTCATAATGCAAATATCACATATTATAATTAATAACTCCTTGATTTTAAACATCAAGGGTGTAGTTAGTTCTATAGTGTCTTGATGTCATAATGACATGATCAAAATGCACAAAATTAAGTTAATTTCAATGCCAAACAATGAAAATGAAGAAAAATACCTTCACGTGGTTATAATGCATGATATATAAATGGTGTGTTACCTATTGAATCATGATTGGTTCATAGAATTTCCTACTATAATTGTTCAACATATGAACAATATCTTATCAGACTACTCCTTATATCGATCGTTTGTCCATCAATAATTAAATCTAACACTAGAAAACTTAGATTCCAAAGAACTAGACTTGAAGGCATAGAATTCTATCTAGTGGTTCATTAGAATTGGAGTCATCCAATTGCTAGGTCAGGAATGAGGGCCCTCGCTTACAAGTTGATGAGAGTTTACGATCCATTTTAAAGAATGAAGTAAAACTTAATTTTTATAATGTATTTTATAAGATTGAATTATCAGAATAACGTGTTTAAAAGAGGGAAAACAAACTCAAAGTGTTATAGTGGAGTTATCAAGTTTGGAACTATCTGAGCTTTGGGTCAACTAATAATGGTTGCTAAACTAGAGGAGATTATTAGTGCCAAAAGACATTTTACTGTATGACTCAAGGATGGTGATAAAAACACTAATGCCTTCTACACAATGGTCAATAACAAGAAAAGGTTTGTTAATACATAAAGAATTAAAGATTCAACTAGGAGTTTGGTATCAAAGGAGGATTTAATTTCTAAATATGTCATGAATTGCTTGAACTCTAACTAGTCACTACTAAAAAAATGGGAGGTGCTTTTTTTGCTTTGATATGCTTAGACTCACTAAATAGTACTATTGTGTTGAATCAGCATGCTAGCAAGGAGGAAATATAACAAATTATTTTTTGGATTGATTCTTTAAGTTCTTGTGGATTGGATGGGTTTAATGATTTCATTTATAAGCATTGTTTCACCATAATTCTATATGACATTTATGATGTTATCATTGTTTTTCTTGTTGGTAGCCCATCACCTAAAGAATTCACTAATACTAATATAATCTTCCTTTTGAAGTCTTAATGTAGTACATCTTTTGAAGATTTTAGAACAACTTTTTTCTATAGTTTCTTCTAAAAAATACTAAGTTTTTAGTAGTTAGCTTACAGTGTTTCCTACTCAGTATCATCTCGATGGAGCAATTAGCATTTAGGAAGGGGAGTTCATTAAAAATATCTTACTTTCATAAGAACTACTTAATAATTTAAATCACAAGATCCAAGGTAATAACTCTATTATCAAGCTAAATTTTAGGAATGTATTTAGTAGTAAACCTTAGGGTTTTGTTAACACATATTACACAAGTTTAACTTCAATAGTTAATTCATTATTCTAGTGATGAGTATTTATAATATAAGTTGTTTGTTAGTCATTATTAATGAGAAAGGAAATGATTCCTTCTAATTGTCTCATTGGCTAAAGCAAGGTAATGCTTTATCCCTATTTTTTTTCCACATTGTGGTTGAAGTGCTAAGAAGAGTGTTAAACAATCTATATATATAAGGAAAACAAAATCTCGAAACCCCCTAAAGGGCTTGTCAACCAAACTCCCATTTGTGCTTTGTCGATGGCTTTATCCCCTTTTGTAGTGGTGGCAAATAGTGCATTAAAACTATCAAGTTCTTTTACTCTAAGCTCGAGAGCACATAAGGTTTGCATATTGAAGTACAAAAGGATTTCTTTATTGGATTGAAAAACATGAATGACAAGCTTGAGAACATCATTTAGGAACTCTTGTGATTCAATATATGCTACCTTCCAATCCCTTCACTTGAAAGCACATTGTTTAAAGCTAAGAAATAGGTGGTTCACTTCCAATATTAGATTAATAATATTCGCAAGAAGAAATTTGTCTTAATGGGAGTTAATAATGGTCAGTAATGTCCCCTAACTAATACAAATTTTACTCTAATGATGCTTTATCTACCTAACAAGATTATTAATATAATAGAAAGTGTGACAAGCGGTTTCTTATATTCTAATATTGATAAGGTGAGTAATCAAAATTTGGCCAACTAGAAAAAAAATTAGGTTCACCTAGGAAAACTATGGATAAGTGGTTAAGAAATTGAAATATTTTAAGGATGCATGTAATGCGAGGCTTTGTTAGATTCTCTACACTACAAAGACTATCTAGGCTAGAAACATAAGTGGTAATTACTTCAATAAAAATTGTTATGAAGCATGCTCATAACTTGGAATGATTTAGAGAAAATCATTCTCACTATTTTTATACATGGAACGAAATAGACATGGATGGATACAATTCACTATCAATTCAACATGATAAAAGCTTATAAGTAATTCTCTTAAAAAAATAATGTAAAGTACATGTCAGCCTTGCAAAAATTAATTATTAATGTGGAGGCACCTAAATAGTTCATTGCCATTTGCTAACAACTTGAAGAAATTGAATTTTAAATTCATAAACAAATATCCTTTTTGTACATATAGGGATTTTCAAATTCATGCTTTTATGGAATGTCCTAGTTGTACAAACTTATGAAACCACTTTGCACTAAAGTTTGGCATTAAACACATCCAACTTTATGCTTCTGCAGTGGTGGAATTATAGTCACACACATCAAGACCTTATATAGTGATTGCTTAGGTCTAGGTCATTGTTATCATGAAGTCAATACTTCATCTAATAATGTTTTTTATGATTATTATTTGAAAGAAGGTATTTTTGTGTATCTCAACTTTACATACCCCACCCCACACATCTATTAAGGATTTTCTTGTCTAACAAATACATCCTAGAAGTCTTAGAAGAATTTTGGTCGTGTCAAAATAATAAGAGCGACCGATTGATTTCATGAGCCAAGATTTCTAAAAAAAGTTGCATCGACAGATTCTTAATGTTGAACATGCGCCACAACTAAATTAGGTAATTATAGTCAAGGTGCATATGCACCATTACTTATAGCACATTGACCATGGAAACATGTAAGGATGAACTTAGTATTATGATTTCTCAATGTCATTAGAAATAACAGTTTCAATATTCATATTGATATGTTTTCTAAAATGATTCATTTTATACCTTACAATAAGACATGAAATACCTCCTATATTACAAAGTGTTTTCTTGATGAAATTATGAACCTATATTACAAAGTGATTTAGTGTGACCTACTTTCTTGCATTTTTCTTCATATTTTCTTTTTATGAACAAAAATGCTAAAATTCAATATAAAGTATGATTTTTAATAATAAAAAATTTCAATAATCAAAGTTCTCCACCTTTGGTTATGCCAATTAGCTAACAAGTTGTATCAATGTAGGTTGTTGCTTTGTGTAGAGAAGTTATTTATTCCATAGGTCTAACATTATGGAGTAGATCCTCTATAGGTATATTACATTATTTCTTTAAAATTTTACAAAATCTCATTTGGAAGCATGCTCAACTACCCAGCAATGTTTGTAAGTCAGCAATTTTAATTTTGGAAAAACTCTTTCCCACTATTTTGTTCAAAATGTTGATTTAAAGTTGAGGAAATTATTTGAATAACTCATGTCATTATTATGAATATTTCTTATGAACTTAATGGCAACAAATTATTCAAAAGGAATAAATAACTTTTTTGTGTTATATCATATGAATTTGCATTGAATTGTTAATGAAAAGTACTTTCCTTAAGACTACGTGTGCATTAGATGGGTAATATGGAAAAGCAAGAAATAAGGTAATAAGAAGAAAAGAAAGAAGAAGAAAGAGAAGAAAAAGAATAGAAAGAGGTGCCCAAAAAGTATGTTGTCCTATTCTTGGAAAATAGCTCATGATCAAAGTGAATGTTCTTCATATAATAAAATTCATTCAAGTGTTTTATTTTATGATGAATCATTTTCTTCAATTGATGAATGGAATTACAAATTTGGAAAACATATGGAGAAATATTTTTTTGTAAAGGAATATTGTACATTTCATGAAAATAGCATTAATGATCTAAAAATGAAATATGAATAACTCAAGAAAAACATGAACCATTATCATTGACAATTATTTGAACATTTCTTTCATTAGTGAATTACATTAAAAAAGGACTACTATGAGATTGTTCTTTTAGAACATGAATCAATTTTCAATTATTTGATAGAAAAAAACAACTTGCTCAGAAATGAAAATTTAGATTAGAATAATAAAAAATTTCTAGTGTTTGATTTGTATGAAATCTATTCTTTGAGGGAAATATTTTTAGTTTGAGCATCAAATGTGCATAGGCATGCATCATCATATACTCTTGCTAACATTGAAACTAAATAAAGTTTATAAATGGAAATGATTTATCACCTAGGAGCAATTTGTATGCCTTGCTTAGTATCATCAAACATAATACCCAATTATTAATATAAACTAAATTATATTTTATTAGACTACCCATTCAGGAAAATCATTTTTTTAATTACATGTAAATATGTTTGAATTCTTAGGTGACATTGCTTTGGATGTGGCTTGAAGTTGTTCAGTCACCACACACTACTTACTTATACTGAATCTCAAGTTTAATTTGGATTCCTAAACGCAAAGCTTAGATAGGTTTATAGGTCTCCTTCCATTTTATGCTCTTATAAAGATTAACCTTAACTTTGGTTGGTTCAATGTAGCAAAACTTGCTGCTTATTAGGGTTAACATCTTCAACTATTTGATTTTAGAACTATTCTATGTGAGTAGATAATATTATCACATTTTGGTCCTTTACATTAGAGGCTAATTCTAAATTTTATTTTAAAAATAAGTTTTATTTCAATATTTACTCACCATTATTTTCTATATGTCATAGAACTTAGTGTAACTATGATCATAATGATTAGCTTCAAGACTTAATCATGTACACAACTCCTACCATCAAACAAAAAATTTTAAACATAGAATAATGCCTTAAGATTTCAAGATCCTAATCAATAATGATAAATATGTTGTAAATATAATTAAATTATTCTATTAATTTTGACTCACAAAGAATTAAACTACACCAAATTCGTAAGGATTCATCCTTTTTTTAATAAACCTAAGTTAAACAAGGAATCTAGATGAACTAGAATTCTTAATCCCTAAATACATATGTTGTGTATCATATTTGAATGGTAAATATTCTAAATTCATATTTATTTAAGGCAAACATAGATTATTATATTTCAACCTGTTATGTACACTAATTAGTTATGGAACTAAAATTATATATGAATTAGTGTCTAGTCACATGACAAGTTGTCATATTTGAAGGCTTGATCATGGTACATAGTATAGTGGCAAATAATAGTAACTTATGATTCACCCAATTACTTTGTTAATAAAGGATTATTACTAATCATTGCATATCTCAAATCATATTTGTTTATATTTACATTTAATACATGAATAACAATATTATATTACCAAAAAATAAAATGATCAATAGTTATGATAGGTAGGCAGCTACAGTATAAACAAATAATTCTAATTTTCTACCAAACTGGAGTGATCAAGACTCTTGTAGGTGAGCCCTAGAACATATTTTAATTATACCAAGCCAACTCGACTTTAGGCCTTCAAAGCCAGATTGGAGGGCCTCACCTCCATCAACTATTCATTTGTTGATGTTGTTGGTTACATAGCTAAGCTTTCACTTGTCTGCATCAAAGAATAAGAAAGTCAAATGCTCGACTAATTATTATTTTCATTGAAAAAGAAACTGGTAAAATTGCCATATCATTCAAGCTTGAATTGATTAGGAAATTTTCACACAAATCACCAAATATGGAAATTGTCCTAGTGGCATTTGAGAATATCAAAGTTTTAAAAAATTTTAAGGTTGGATCTATTGATAACTAGCATGCACTAATTACACTAGCTAGATAATTTGTAATTTTAGGTTGACTAGGAATGGAACATCAATGACTTTAAGCATGAAAACTTTAAGTGGCATCATGAGTTTCACTTAAATGTTGGATCATCATTTGCTCTAGTTTGGGTTTCATATTAGTATCTATTGACACATTTTTTTAATAAGGTAGCATTGAACTACTTAGTTTTGGTAGTAAAAAAAATCCTATTCATGTGGCAATTGCTACTATAAACCTAACAAGATATGGAAAGCAAGGATGTGTGTTGATGTGGATCTAGTAATGGAATCACATAGTTTCATCTACATAACAAAAAGAAGGTGAAAACTCAAATGGATTATGGCAATGAATTCAATATGATAATTTGTTCTTGAATTGACTTCTATGTTTCAGGACACACCTCTCTAAAATGTAAAAATATAAAATGTCATCTAATATTGAACTTGTAATTGAGGCTTCCAAAGCACAATAAGTGCAGATGAATAGAGTCTTACTATTACACTATCTATGAATTTGGCTAATATGGTAAATGAAAAGTCATTGCAATCTTATAGATTATGTTAAGTAAGGATGCTTATGTAAAAATAATCAACACACCCACATTGTTACACCCCAATGAAGGAGTACATAAAATTCATAAATGATTGCGCTAATAAAATGGGTAAAATAATTAGCACTTGCTCAGGGAAAACAAAGATTACTAATCAATTTACATGGAACAACATGAAATTTTGATCCAAATTATTGATATTTAAATTTCTTTTAAAAGAACTCAAAGGTAGAATAAACAATTATGTTTGGTTTATAATTTAGTAGCATCTTAGGATAAAGCTTATTTGTATTATGACTGAACAATCATTTAAAGATTTCAGCAATGATTGACTTAAAAGAACTACAAATTCTTATCCAATGTAATTTAAAGAAAAAGATGTCAACCTATTTTAGAATAGACACTTAAAGAGAGACTAGAAATGGTTAAAAGAAGCATCTCAATTTGAGCAACATTCATAGAATTTCTTGATTCTCTAAAATTGCATAATAGATAACTTTTTTTGATAACGGCTTAGTTTAGAATAAAAGAGTTGCAACAAATAAGAGTACTAAAAGCTCTTTGATCTACTAAACAAAAAAGGATTACTTTGATTGCTATCAAGGAAACTTTGATTGATAATAACAAATGGCATAAACTATCTAAGAGATTAGATTTCAAGCACAAGTTAGTAATACATCAAATAAGACTCAGATATTGTGAATAAAAACCATCCATTGTCTAGCCTTAAATGAGGATGAGTACTCAATTGGTATGCTCATTTATAATCCAAGGGAGTAGAATGGTCCCTATTATACCTTTATGTATGCTAAATTCAAGGGCTAAAGAAAAGACACTTTAGTGCAAGTTAACTCAAATTATAGAGAGAACTAAAGCTTTGTTTTTAATAATAGGTGACTTTAACATAAAAACTACACCTGATTAATATAATGGCTCCTCCAATCCTATGTAGGATGTATTGAATGAATTCAATAATTATATTAGTCAATGGTGCATAAGAGACACCCATTCATGAGTCCTTTAATGACATGGTCAAAGAAAGGAAATGGAAAATGGTTTTAGAAAATATTGGACTGATAGTTTGAGAATCAAGCTTTGATTTTTCTATTCTAACAACCAATAATGCAACATTTATGTTGAATTACATCAAAGCATGCACATCCTCTTTAATCTATAAAGGATCCCACTTCTTTTGCCAAAGTTGTTAAAATTTCAAAATGTGTCAGTGAAACATTCACCAAAAATGCAAAACATTTTACAAAATTTTCATGTCATTAAAATATTTAATAAATTTCTCACTTCAAAATTCTCTTTTGTTTTCACTTATAATGGTAAGTTGTGACCAAACTCCTTTTGTAATTTATTTATAAAGATATTAAATTTTTGACATGATTTACTCCTTTTCCTTAGGAAAAGTATCTATGCTTACTTAGAAAAGCGATCTAACACAATAGTTCATATTTCTAACATCACAAGCTCATGGGGTGTATATGTCAAAAAAATTTATTTGTAAAAGCTCCAAGATTGTTTTAGAAGTTACAAGGTTTATTGTTTTAAAATTAATTTTTTATTTTTCCTAAACTATAAGGATGACAAGCATGATCATCTACAAAAGTCAATTTGGTTAAACCTCTTACTAAGTTATGTTTAATCATCTCTCTTAAGGTGTGTATTATCATGACAAAGTGTTGTATGCCAAAAGTTAGGTCAATAATATGTGATACAAAAAATTTTATTTGAAAATTATTTATTATTTTTAAACCATGTTGCAATAGCTACTACATTTCCATCCTACTAGTTTTGCATATAATGACATCAAGTGAAACACTGAAACTACTATTCCATCATTTATTTATACTATGTAAATTATAGTATTAACATTGAAGAAATAAAAATTTATTAAAAAATTAGCATTTGCTGTGTTACATATTTTTTGATGAATTTCTTTGAGTTTTCCATAAATACTACTTTTATATCGAAATAGGCTTCTAGTGGGTGAATAGATTGAAATTTCTAATCATATGTCTCAAACACCTACAATCTAAGAACCATGTCTTACTCAACCTTCAAAAGAAATCCTTTCTATAATTATAAATTAATTTATTATATTTAGCAAACCAATCTATTTTTGACCCAAAACACTTAAGAGTAGGTAAACCATAATTTTTTTTGAACTACCACACATATTCAGGAAATTTAGATTAAATATTAGCTTTAATATTATATGCATGTGATGTACAATGTTGTTGCAAGCAATGATGACATGCAAAATTATTATTGTAACTATGAAAAATGTCAACATTACTATTATTTATATGAAATCTTTTAGTATTTGAAACAAAAATATTTTTACTAATAGGTTTTCATTTAATGATTAACAAGTAGAGTGCAAGATTTGTAGTCCATAAGTTCTTTAACTAACGATCATGCTCCTTAATTTTTTGTGTTGATATATAATTATTCTTATATTCTTTAGATAAAATTTCATATTTAACACAAACATAAATTAATTGTTAATGAAATCTTTAATTAAAGTAACTTACCTCTGCTTTACTTAATGTTATTCTCTCTTTTTCTTCTTCCTTAAGAGCCATCACACAAAATGGCCTTTTATTGTTCCCTTATTCTTCACTTATCCTTGTCTGCTCTAAGTCACTTCAAGTTGTATTCAATGTTTTCTTCTACTTTTTGCTTTTCCTCATTTCATTCTTCACTTTTTTTCATTTTATTCACCATGCTATTTTGATATGCCCTAGTTTGTCACATTTATGGAAAATGATCTCTTTTTTCTCATGCTCATCTAGCACCTTTGTTTCTTATATCTTTTTGCAATAACAAAAACTTTAGAGAAACATTATGGAAAGTAGTGCTATACAATCTACATCTATAATTTCCTCTTTTAATGAATCTACCACTTTATGTAGTCTTATTGTTTGCAATTTCTTCATTACATTTTTTTCTTAATCAAGCCTTGCTCCTATTTTCACCTCTCCATCTCAAGCTCATTCGTCTTGTGCCCACCTACAAAATCATCCGATGTCATGATAGAAATGTTTGTAACAATTTTAACGGTAGTGGTGAAACGATCACACTACTTTGGCAAAATTCTAAGGATCATTTTTAATTTATTCATTTGTAGATATAGGCTTTCCCAAACTAGCAATCAATTTGTAATATTAATAAAACTAGCAAATATTTCTTAATAAATTCATTAGAAAGAATTCTAAATAAGTCATAATCTTGTGTCATAATATATATTTTAGTTTCTTTAACTATAGATTTTCATTTATTTTTTACCTTTAACTTGAAGTAAATTTAAAGCATTATTTCAAAATTAATATTTCTATTAAACTCAACAACATTTTAAGAATAATGTAAAATATTTATAGTATTTTTCTCTCATATATTTTAGTAAATGTTTTAAGTACTATTACACCTTATGCAGTTTTTCAAAAAGTGAAATTTGAGTGAATTTTGTAGTAGCTCCAACATTTCACTATCTACTCTCCAAGTGGGTAGCAATCCTAGTGTTCCAATAGGGATTGTAATGACCAAAAAAGTGTTATAACATATTGAAAGATGCATCTTCACCAAAACTTACTAAAGTTTTCATTTGAGCCATAATTGTCCTTGGAGAACTTTGTCTCACTAGATTAAAATCAAGGTAATGAGAGCCACATGATTGATTTTAATTTAGATCATTATATCAAAAATTGTGTAATCAAATCAAGGTAAATAAGAGTCACCTAATTGATTTTAATGTAGACTATTAATTCAAAAAATTATATGGTTAAATTAAAGTAAAAGATAGATGTAAACTGTTACAACATAAATAATGCAAAATAAGATAAGTGGATTTAAATTTAGTCAATTTAGAAGGATAGATAAAACTTTGATAGCTTAAACCTACAAATTGTATGTCCAGATGACTGAATTTAAAGCTACACATTTTTGGAAAAAAGGAAAAATATTTGAATGATCATGAAAATTGTATGACCATAGAACTAGATTTTGATCTATGCTTTAAAAGGGAAGATGAACTTTAGATCACTTAATTTGACTACAAAATTGAATAGTGCACATTCACTTCCATTTTTTTGAAGTGATATGTGCAAATGAATTGGGAATTTTTGTCCCACATTATTTATTTGGAAGTGAGATAGTTGTATATAAGTTCTACTTGTGTGTATACAATAAGTCCAACATTTAAGGTTTCCTAATCCTTGGCTTACTTTGATGATAATGACCCTTTCTTTCTAATAAGTGCATAAAGGTTTAAAGAGTAATTTGTGACAAAATACTATAGCATATAAGTTCAGGATTCATGCCTTGACTAGATACTTAGCAAGGTCTTGGCTTAGGTTATTTAGAGCAAGGTTTTTCTTAATGAACTTTTTAAAATGATAAAAGTTTTAAATCTTATGTTTTCTAAGATTAATAAATTTAAATAAATATTTCAGTGAAAATGAATTTTGATTTTACTGTATTATAAAAATGATTTCAATCAAGCTTATCATTTGAATTAAAAAATTTAAATTCTTAAAATTAAATTAAAAAATAAATTTCTCAATGATCTATTACTCTAACAAAGATTATATTCATAGAATGTAATATTTGCTCTTCTATAAGTTCTACCATGAACATAGAAATTAGTTGTCTAAAATCTGAAAAAATATGCTCAATAAAACTAAATAGAAATACTTCAATTTTATGATCAATTAAAGCAACATAACCACTGTTCAACTCCACACTAATTATGTGAAGAGGCAAATTGTTGTACGACCTATATGCATGTTGAAGTCAAGGTTTTGTGTCAACATGGTTACAATTCTGGTTCATTAAGCATTAAACTTAAGAATAATTTAACTGTTTAGATTTTAACTATTCACAATTCTTTAGCCATTTGTTTATGTGATTGACATTTTAACATACATATAGATCACACAAAGCAATGACCCTTATAATGAGTAGGATGAAAATAAATTTATATGCATTATGAGTATTAAATGATTTGTTTAACAATGCTAATCCAAATTATTATGTAGATGACATTCTTAAAAAAGAAAAACTACTACATTAAGGGAGCTTTTCATAAGCTCCAACATTTGAAAGTTGAGACATTTTTAAGTAGTGTCTCCAATAGATATTTACTTGTGCTCAATTATGGATTAACCCATGAATTAATTAATTAAGCTATATAATACGTTGATCTACTTGACCTTGAAACATAAGATTTGTAGCACTCAATAAAAAGATATGGTATAAAAACAACATAATTAATATTGGAAATAATAAAATTACTCAAAAATTAATTTTTTTTACTAAATAAATTCTTGAATAAATGGAATATAAATAAAAGAATTGAATGAAGATTAAAGACTATCCATAAAAAATTATCTTAGCTCTCCTCTTCATTTGTTGTACTGCCAATTTTTGATCCATTATTGTGAGCATACTTTTTTCTGTAATTACATGTTTTGTATAGGTAATATTTTTATTTTTTAGATATTTATTTATTTTTTTAATTTATTGTTTCTAAATATATGAGTTTTTAGTTTCTAGTAACTAATTTGTTATACTACCATTAATCGAAAAGCTCTTTCTTGGTACAACATATTTAATATTTGTCTTTTTTATTAATTAGATTTATATTCCATATTTTATTCTAATCTAATTGTGTTGGAAGTTTTTATTTAAATATTTCATTATATTTTTTACATTAAATTTTGTTATGTTTTTACAATTTTTATATAAATTTTTCTTCTCTGTTTAGTAATTATTTGTCAAGATTAATTTTTAAAATATAATTTTTTTAATGTTTTATAAACATTTCGAAATACTATCATTAAATTAAAAACCATTTCATTGTAAATGATTTTTTAATATTTATCTAACTTATAAAAAATAGTTTATTGTTTAATTATTTTTGAAATAGATGTAAAAGTTGTACATTTTTTCTCTTTTCCTTGTTAACCATAAACATATTTTTAATGCTATTTTTATTTCTTTAGACATTATTTCTCTTAATTATCAAACCTTTATCTTTTATTGTAATATTTATTTTAACAATTTCAAGTTTTTTTTTAATTTTTTACTTAGATTACCTACTATGCTTTCATGCAATTATTAGGATACCTTATTCTAATATATTGTAAATTAGAAATTATTAACTTTAAATATAAATATTTAATACTTTATATGTTTTTACTTATGTTACAATGTATTCTTTTCATCAATTGTTATAATGCTTTACATTGATATAGTATAAAAATAATTAAATAAAAAATATATTTTTTATACTTCATTCAAATTATTTGAAACAATTAAAATTATACTATGAAGATATTGTCTTTGTAAAATTTTATATATTTAATTAGAAATAAAGATAGCAAATACTAATTACAAATATCATTAATTAATTAACACTTTAGAAAGATAGTATTTGAGGTTGTTATTATTTTGACATATTTGTTGTTTTACATTCGCTAAAAAATTGATAAATCTTTTTAAAACTTTGATACTTTGATGTTCACTTAAATTTGAAAATTTTAAAAAAGTTTGTTTTTTTGATAATTGTTTTATCATATTTTTATTTTTTTACCTTGATCAAGTTTATTTTTATTCTCACATCACAAAGAAAACTTTTTAATTGCTTGTAATCACAAAGATTTTATTTTTTTTCTTTTCCAAAAATTTATTTCGTTTACTCTTTCAAATATATTTTTACTTTATTATAATATTTGTTAAATTTTAATTATAGAAATAATTTTATAATTAGAATTTACATAAAGTTTGTAAAATTTTAATAATGTTTTTTGTGAATAAAAGTTAGTGAGGTTACCATAAAATCGGATAAACTATTAAAATATTTACATATTATGAATTTTGATTTCAATATTTGAAATATTTAAAATTCAAAACAAGTTTTGGTCTTATTATGTTTTTTTCACATGTTTTAATGCATAAGTAGTTTCACATTGCAATATGATTTTATATTCTTTTTCCATTTTACTATTTCTTTTGTAAAACTAATATTTGTTATTATTATACTTCTATGATTAATTTTGTCAAATAACACACAATGATTTTTTAAGTTGATTTTGAAAAGAGAAAGCATGCAACAAAAAAATACATAAACAAATTTAAATATTTCATATGAGAAATTATGTTCACAATTTTCTTTTTTTAATCCTATTTATTTGTCATTTATATCTCACACATTTTTTCAATTTTTGGGACTAAAAAGAAAATTAAATATTTAAATAATTAAAGTTTAATTTATAATATGAAATAAATTGTGTTTTAATTTGTAAAATATATTAAATATGAAATGCAAACTATCAAAAATGTTTTAGGTAGGTAAAGAAATTTTAATTTCTAGCTAGGAACGTAACTCATAAAAATCTTTTTAATAATAATGTCATATTTGTAAGCATGTCAGTACAAAAATTTTTAAAACTGAAGATTAAAGGCAAAAAAAAACATTCAAGTGAGCAAAAATTATGAAAGGATTTGAAAGAAAAAATGTTTCATAATTGCATGAATAAGAAATGGATTAACATGATTAAAGACATGAGACTTTTTGAAAAACGATAGATCATTGAGATTAGTGGCCATTGAAAATGTTCAAAAAGAGGCTGACATAATGATAAAAAACAATGAAATATGCAAGTGAAAAAATTAAAAAATTATAGAAAAAATAATATAAAATTTCTAATATTTAAAACATGTGCAAAAGTTTTCCATTAAATTTTGCAAGAATATTTTTTAAAAAAAAATAATTCAAATAAAAATATTTGATAAATAAAGAGAAACTAATAAATATTACAAAACAAAATAATTGTAGAAGTTATCAAAAAAATAAAAGTTTACAATCATAAGAGATAAAGAAATATATAAAAAATTGAAAAAATTATGAACAATATTTTGTTAATAAGAATACTTCTCAACTAATGTATATTTTTATAAATAAACTTGAAGAACTTAGCATAGAACAAAATGGTATGCAAACTGGTTGATTATCTATGATCATGCAAAATAAAGATCAAAATTGAATTTGTTATCACAAATCATTATTATAATTTAGTCCTGTCAGTTAACTTAACACACAGAAATATAATAATAATGGTTAGAACAATTCTTCAAATCTATTATTAGTTTTATTAAGGATGAGCTTAGCATCCCCATGTCTAATGCTTACGGTAATTGTTTACATGCAATGCAAACAATTTTTAACAATTTAGAGTTTAAATAAATTAATTATGTAGTTTGTTTCTTAGAAATTATATTATGCTTATCATGATGAAATTATTTTATTATTGGGTTATGGTTTCTAAACTATTATTATTGCTGAAATGTTTTGTTTGTTATGGTTTTAGTTTGAATTTTTTATTCTTAAGTATTACACAAAAAATTTAGAAATTTATTTTTTCTCTTATCATTGGATTTTTTTTGTGATTTTCATATTTATATATTTTTTGCATTTGTTTCTTTTTATATTATGTTTAAATTATTACTCTATCATTTATTGAAACTATTAACATATTAGTTAAGAACTCAAATGCTTACTTTATTCAATAATTATTATTTTTCAGTTATTAGAAAGGATTGATATGCTAAGTTATTTGTTGAGATTATAACATTAAACAAATTTAAATATATAATATATGGTTTATTTATTTACCTATATGAGTTATATTATTTAATTATAATAATACATTTTAATTCATTGGAGTATTACGAGAACCTTTTTTCACATACTATGAAATAACTTTTATAATTTTAAAAATGAATAACATTATATTTTTCCTTAGTTGCAAAATTTTATTTAAACTAAAACTAATTGAAATCTCCTCCAAAAAAACATAATTTGCTAAACATTTTGTTATTTTACGCTTTATTAAAAGTTTATTCAATATTTAAACAAAATTTATAACATAAAAATAAAAGAAATTCTTAGCATTAAAATTTATTACAACAAAAAATGGTACATTACTTGATAAACAATCTTGAGAATATGATGTTCATTACATTCCATTAAATAGAGCATTTAAAAAAAACAAATAAAAGTTAGGCATCATTATTATTAAATATTTAATTGTTTTAAATTATAAGTATAAGAGTTCTTTTAATGAAATTGATCTATGGTTTCAAACAATGAAAATACAACAATATAAATTAAAATTTTAAAGAAAATAAATGATAATGTATTTACAAATAACATAAAAATATTTAACAATATCTGCCACATTCCAAAGAAAAACAATTAAAGAGATATATGTCTTTTGTTCAGAAAATATTACAAAAAAAAATGTTTTTTTGGTTGAGAAAAAAATAATTAAAAACACAAAATATTAAAACTAATTAAAAGAACAAGCGTTTTCATAAAATGCACTTAAATGTATTAAATATTGAATATTACAAGATAATAAAAAAAATTTACAACAACAAATAAACTCAAATATTCGAAGTATAATGAATAATTTTTTGATATATTAACAAAAACATAAGGAATTATCAAGAATGACGATATGATATTTCAAACAAAAATTAGATAAAAATGTCTATTTTATGAATGATTCAAAGAAATGATAAAGATTGCATGCCAATCATAAATCAAATTTATATAGTCTAATTTGACTAGTTAACATTATTTCAAAATAGTAACTAACAGTATAAAATACAATCAATATCAAGGAAAAATACTGCTTACTGTAGTCAAGAATCTTCCCCTTATCTATCACACATATCATTGAATGTTTTTAGTAGACAATGACCTTTAATTTGTTATATTATTTGTTTGTTTCTAAAAAAGGTTTCTTTATTATTTTAGATTTTTAATTAAATTTATATATTTATTTGTCTTTACTATAAGTTATGTACACTTTTAACAATTAATAGATTTAGCATCTTAAATAATTGCTATTTTTTGCATATTTTTTACTTTTTAACGTCTTTTATTTATATTGTTAGTATTTTTAGATTGAACTAAGAAAAGATTTATTATTCATGCATTTTGTAATTTTTTTTATTTTTAAGTCTATCAATATTGTGTTATATTGATGATATTTTTTTAGTTTTAAAATTTTTAATTTATTATGTCCATATTTTAAATTTAATTATTTTTCAAAATTATAATTTTATATGTTACGATTTTTAAAGTCACTTATTTTTAAAATTGCATTGAAACCTAAAATTCAATGATATTGAAAAATATTTAATATTTTTAATATTTATATTAAAGTAATTTTTTCAACATTCAAAATTTTTAAAATAAGAAATATTTTTTTATTAATGTAAATGCTTTTTCTTTTTTGATCTCATGTGATATTTTTTTGCCAATTATATTTCTTCACAATACTACAAATCATTTTTTTAAAATAAAATTTATTTCATAATAAATGTTACAATATTTCTTGTGTGTTACATCTAATATTTGACATAATATAACAAATTTTTGAGATGATTTAATCTAATAGAGTTTAGGTTGTGAGCATAAATAGTTATTATGTGATATCTGACATAGTTCTTCATTTAGGTGACATAGTTAAAGGCAATGTGATATCACTTATGTTATGCTCACATAATGAATGTGACCAATGCAGAAGTGATGGGCATCATCGTTATATGAATTCTTTTTAATATGAATAGTGAAAAGATTGACAAACATATTTGTTTAATGTGTTTTATAATGTATTTAGTATGAAATGACATCAGTGTGCTTTGTAAATCTTTTTCAATTTGAATAGATGTATTGGAGGAATACAACTATTTAATTTTTAACATTTCTTAAGTTAGACTTTTATTTAAATCAACGTCATATATATTTTAAATTTTAAATATCTTTTTTAATAAGTTTGTTTTAATAAATTTTTTGAAGTATTTTAAAGATCTCTTTTTCATATTTAATATTATTAATACCAAATCAAATTTATACTTTCTAAATTTTGTATATATAATTAAATATTTTAAATAAGTCCTTATCATCACAATTTTATTTTCAATATAATTGTATATATTTTTCTAATAAATTTTATCTCATAGTTTTTTATGCATTTTTTATTCGTTCAAAATATGAAGCTTAAAATAAAACCTAGTTAATTATATATATTTTTATTGTGATTAAAATTAATAATATTTGCACTTTCTTTATATCAATATTTATATTTTAGTTTTATTGATAGTTATAATTGTTTTAATTATATGGAGGTGTACAAACTTTTTTGTCATTATTATAAATGTAAAAAACATATATTGATGATGCATATAATTTTAATTATTATAGTTTCTTTTTTATTCCAAAATTTAATTATTTTTATACTTCTTTGTTTTTGTCATAATCGTGATTATAGAACTGCTCTAAAAAATTATTATATTCAATTTGCAACAATTGTATGAAATAGTCTATTAATTATGTTTCATTTTAATTTTATATTTAATTTATATTTATATATTTACTTTTCTTGTTTTGTTGCATTCAATAATGTCTTTATAATCTTTAATTTTTTTTTAAGTATATTTCATATACCTTTTTTTAACAAGAATAATTTACAATAATTATTGGGACAGATTTTTCTAGTTCTTTATAAAATTTTATTAAATGTAAATTTTCAATATTGTTCACTTCTTTAACTATTATTTCTTTATAATTTTTTGAAAACATATTATAAATAACAAAATTATTCCAAAATAGTATGTGAATATGTTTGTCAAAAATTTTCAAACTTTAGTTTTATTGATGTTATGCTTTTTACGATGTTTTAACTTATCAACTCCAACATTTTTGCATTGCTTGTAAATTAATCTCGCAAATATTTTCACATATTTCGAAATAAATTTTAAAATTGCGAGTGTCATGATATGTTATACTTTTGAATTTTTAAATTTTGCATGAATATGTTATGTAGGTTAGCATATATATCATGATAATATAAATAAATAATTTTTATAAATTTAAATATTATTTTTATCATTTATTTGCCATATATTTTTTTTAATATTGTATATACTTTTGTTAAGTATGCTTTAACATTTTAAATATTATTTTATGTAAGATATTTTTATTCTTTCATAGTTGTTTAATGTTATTTAAATTATGAAACATAAAATTTCCTTTATAAGAAAAAATAATGAATTTAAATTTCTCAAATTTTTTTTAAAATTTGTCAACATAATAATCTAGAAAATATAATAAATGTTCATTATAGATAAAAAAATTAAAGAACAAAAAAAAATTTTAAATAAATAAAATGTATTAATATTAAATCTGTATACATAAATTTTCTAAGACAATTTTGAGTAGGCCAAGGCAGATTTCAAAGAAAATGTTCCACCGCGTGATCTCATAACATTTGGAATGTTTACATTTTTAATTCTGTAGATGTCCTTTTACCATTGTTTTTTTTATTCTTTTACTAACGTTACTTTTGTTATTATATTTTTATTATTATAGCAATTTATAATTAAAATAAAACATCTTGATTAATACTTCAATAGTCTACTGGTTTCTAAATTATTTAAATACTAAAAACTCAAACTAAATATTTCTCAAAGATTATATAATTAAAATTGTAAAATAATTATATTATAACAAAGATTTTGAAAATTTATTCGTACTTTTTTTTAGATTTCTTTTCATTTTTATATTGTTTTTATTTTTTGTACCTACATTGTTTCATGCATGTGTAGTTGGATTGTTATTTATAAATTTTAAGCTTTTGAATTTTTTTATTTTTATTTTTCTTTTAATTTGAATGTTGCGCTTTCACTACTGTGATTTGGTGTTTTACTAAGTTGATTAAAAAAATATTTTAATTGTTAAACTTTTTTGTTTATTTTTTCATGAAATTTATTTTACTTTAAATGACATGAGTTTTTCAAAATGACATGCATATAATTAAAAATTTTTTAGTTTCCTGATTTTTAATTTATTTTCTTTTATTTTGAGAACCACCTTTGACATGGTTTCAAATTACTTAAAACATTTTATTGTTATGTAATAGAATATTTTAAATCATTTAGTGCCTTATAGCTTTGCTTTCACTATTTAATTCACCACATCATTTATTTAACAACTATAATTTACTTAAAAAACATTTCTTCAAATATTATAAAATAATGTGTTATATTATATGCATGTATATATATTATCAATTTATTTCAATTCAAAGTTTATTTATAATTTAAAATATTATTATGAGCATAACATTTTAGAGAGGAATTTGAATAGCATTTTAGTACTAAAACATTAACTAAAAAATTAATGATTTCATAATTTAAATTAAAATAATAGGAAAAAAAACAAACAAAGTGTTCTGTTAAAAATAACGTAAGTAAAATTTATTTACAGTTAAAATGAGAAAATAGTTTATATTGTAAAAACCTAAAGTTCTTTAAATAATTTGCTTAATTTTTTGTAATTTAAAGCACAAGTTTTTACAAAAGTAAAAAGGTGTAAAATAGAAGAAATAAACAAATAATAAAGAAGAGTATTAAAAGTTTAAAATATAGGAATAATTTTATGTTATATTAAATTTTTTTTTAATAGTATATCAATAAGAAATTTGTTATTAAAAATAAAATGGATAGAATGAAAATTCTGACCAAGGATGGAGAGTAAATAAAAAGAGAAAGCAACCATATTAAGGCTACTCATTCAAAATATCAATTATTACAGTAAGGTTTTACAAATGCTAGTTAGTATTATCTTGTCTTCTCAATATCAATGACATTCTATTCACTCTTTCAAAAATTGTGATGATTTCTCTAATCCCAATAAATTTTGTAAATGACATATGCATATCATTTTCAAAGTACTAAGAAATCCATTACCTTAATGACATTTTATATTTTTTAAAATTTTAATGTTTTTGTTGCATATCGTATGTTTGTGATACATTATTTAAAAAAATTATGGAAAGAACATAATTTTTTTTAATATTATGCTTGATTTATTTAATGCCTTTCTTTTGTTAATTTTTATTGTTTTATTCAAAGTTATCAACAAAGTTTTTTGTAGCTAATTTTTGTTAAATTGCCAACATATATTTAAGCATCTAATATTTTTTTAATTACACTTTTATGATACCAACATTAAGATTTTTTTTAATTATCTTCAAAACATTAAACATTTTAATCTCATGCTTATTTTTTTTACATTAATGTTCTCACAAACCTAAAACCCTATTTAAATTATTATAATATAATATTTCTTATAATCAAATATATTACAATCCTATAGTTTTGTGCATTTTTCATTCAACATTTCATACACATTGTTTTTATTATACAATATATTATTGTGCATTTATTTATTTGAACTTATTTGACATAAATTTTGCATACCTTAAAAAAAAAATTATGTTGATAAATTTTTTTAAAACAACTTTTGTTTTTGCTAAAATATTCTCACTATTTATGCTATTAAGATGATATTTAATGAAAATAGCTTAGTTATCCAAGCATTATACTAAAACAAATATAAAAGAACATATTATAATAAAGAAATAAAAGATATTTTTATAATATTTTATCAAAATTAATCAAATTAAGGAAAAAATATCAATTCATTATTTGTAATAATATAAAATAATGAACATTTGAAATGTTAAAATTATTTGTATAACATTTCAAAGAAATTGTTATACTACGATGGACAATGAAAATACATTATCAAAAAATAAAAATTAAAAAATTGAACATTAGAAAATAAATAATATGACTAAAATTATATAATATTTTAAAGTTTTCTTGAACATCACTTTGATAAATTTTTCAACCAAACATATTGTTTGAAATAATTTGAAAATAAAATAACTAAATTAAAATAAGAAAATAAAAAAATACTAAAAAAAAGTTTGTTAATTCCTGAAATTAACATGCAAATTTTGCCAATGCAATGCTTATGAGCTGACCAAAATAAAAAAAATTATTAAAATAGTTCAAAAATACTAAATTTGCAAAAACAAAAATACAAGAAAAGAATAATGCTTTTTATAAGTAAAAAAAATTCACTACTAGAATATTACATGAAATATATTTTTATAAATAAAATGTAAAAAATATTTTTAAACTTTGAATAAAAATAAAAAGGACTTTTCTAAAAGGATACATACAAAAGATCAAATATTTTTTAACCAATTATCAAAATTGTGTACTAAGGTATGAAAAACATTTCATAACACCTATAATAATGTATCACAAAGAAAAAGAAATGCCAATTAATATTATCATAAACCTTTTACAAGTCCAACTAAACTTCATTAATTATTGGGAATTTTTTGCTTTTAGTTACTTGTCTATAAGAGCTATTTACTACTTAATTATTTTAGAATATTAAAATTTTCATGTAGTCAACATTGAGAATATTTTCTTAGGAATTATGCTATGAATTTTTTTTAAACATTTTTAAAATTCCATTATTTTATTAGATTTTTGTATTTTTAAATCTTTACTTTTTTAAATTTTTATTATAATATGTAGTTTTGTTAAATTAAATTATTTAGAAATGTTTTTTTAAACTTTGTATAGATGTGTAAAAAAATTTATATTTTCATTATATTGTTGTTACTTTTTTTTCTTGTACTTTTGTGTTGTTTACGTACACAAAACATAATTGTTCTTAGGTTAATTATTTGATATGTTATAATTTTTATGAAATTTCTATGTTTATTAATTATAATAACTCATTTTTTATGCTTCAATTGCAATATTGAAATATAATTTTGAAATATTGTAACACGTAAATAGAAAACAACTTCAGGACATATTATTCAAACAAATCTACATATTTTAGATTTTCATTTTCTGAATAGTTTATATATTATTATTCCTTACATTACAGATCCTTTGCTTATACTAACATATTTTTTTGTTAATATATTAATATTTTAAAATTAAATTAAAAAAATTTTCACTTTTTTAGTTTTTTTAGAATTTTTAGATGGCACACAAAGTATCACTACTTTAATTCCTATGGTCTTTTTATTTATATTATCTAATTCAATCATATTTTTAATAGAATGTTGTTTGAGCATTTTGAAGTCATTTGTTAAAGAATAGTTTGGAATTTTGCTTATGTATTGGAACTAAAAAATCCAAAAAATTAAATATTTTTTACAATGTATTAAAAATGATATTTAAAATTTAAATAAAATAAATAAGCAAAACAAATATGAATATTATGTCAACAAAAATCGCACCAATAATTAAGGCAATTTAAGATTTCCAATAAATTAGCTTTATGCATATGTTGTAAAAAGCATATAAGTAATACAATATTTTTAAAAAAGCAAATATAATATCAAATATGAGAGTAAAGAGAAAAAGGTTTATTATCAATGTAAATGAGTATAATTGTGAAAGAAAATTCAATAACTAATAGGCTCATCATGCTATTATGAGAAGTATATTTTTGAAATTAATAATATTTTACACACTAGAAAATCTAAAACCATTTGCATTATTGAATTATTCATATTTAATTGAATAAATTATTTTGATGGGATATCTTTAAATAAAATGTTGTGCAATTCCAAACTTGGGAAACATACAAACATAAAGAAAATAATCAAGTAAAAAGTACAAAATTTTACAAATTTAAAACATTACAAAATATTTGTAACATAATATTGATAAGTAATGATAAAAAAATGTTTAACAAAATAATACTAATATAAACTCTTTTAAACTCAAAAAGAAAAATAATAAATATTATATAACATCTAAAGGTTTTAATCTATGTTGCTAAATTAATATAAAAAAGATAATATATTAAATAATAAATAAAATAAAAAATATTAGAAATAACTTCATTATATATTAATAAAAATATCTCAGCAATTAGGAGAAGGAAAATATTTTTTAATGGATAAAAATGGTACAACAATAAAGTAATACACCATGGAATATCATATACATAATGTAAACCATATTGTGATCTACAAAAGGCTCCTTGTTATCTAGGTGCACAAAAGGAAAAGCATGCTCATGCATGCTTAAGTATTTTTCATATATACCTTGAGCATTTATAATCATTTAAAAGATGTTTTGTACCCATATAAGGCATGCCCACACAAGTTACTTGTATGCATTTTAGTTCTAAAAGTTTAGACTCTTGTATTAAGATCGTGATCTCGTTCATGAAATTTTTTGTACACTATACCTTGAGAACATTTTCTAATAAATATATTTTATACATACCTTTAAATATCTTGAGCATTCTAATATGTTAATTGCTTGTGTATCCTTATTAATTTGAGTTTTTTAATTTCTAATTAAAGGTTTTTTCCATTTTTAAGAAATTCTTATTATGCTTAGTAAATATTTTAATTTTTTAAAATAGTTTATAAAAATGATGATATGTTTCTTTTTTAGGTTTCCATTTTTTTGACACACATATCATTATAATTTTTTTATTTAATTATAAAAAAATTCAACTATGCTTTTTCCGAAAATTAATTTTCTTATTTATAGTTAGTCATTAATGATAGTTTCAATAATTTTAAAACTCTTTAGTGGTACACATTATTTTAGTATTTATTATGTTTACACACAAAAAGAAATTGTTTGAGTAAAACACAAATAGTTCTACCTATTGAACACACTATTGTGGAACATTTCTTTGATTAATCATAATTTTATTTTAGACAAGTTTATACTATTGAACATTTTTTTGAATGACTTTTGAATCATGCACCTCAAAATGAAAAATTCATTTGCAATTAAAAAAGCTCTACCAAGTGTTCCATCGTGTAATTCACTTGTGAAAATAAGTCAATAATTGTTTGTAGCTTTGCTCATGTGTGGCCCAAGATGTACACAAGGAGCCATTTCTATAGCATTTGGTGCACTAGTTCTCAATCTATGATGCATCATGTGCACTTTATTTTAGTTAGAATTATAAAACATATCGCTTTATGTTGATATGAGAAATATGGCTATATTATATTACTCATTAACATTAAATTTTTGAGACAATAAAGGATCTATTTCATACATGTTATATACATATAAATATGCCTTAATAGATATTTATTATGTTGATTTCATTTGTTATATTGCTCAACTATCAAAATTTGCAAAAACAGTAAAATTGCATATTACCTATGCTTTTCATGTTTTCACATTTCAACTATCTTATGATACAATCAATATGCATGGCATTAAATTAAACAATAGTCAAATGTGACCTTAAGAGATTTGCATCAATTGCACTGCTTATACTATTTTCATATTCTTATCGTACATCGACACTAAATGGCTACCAGAGCTGTGTGTTAAAGTGTGTAATATTACAAATTCATTCAAAATAATGTCATATGAATCATACAATATTCTCATTAGAAGATTGGATAAGGCTTAAACTAAGGAACATTAAGTATGTGAAGTAAAGTTTGTAGTTTAATTTAAGTACAATAACATTTTTGCCAATGTATATCGGCTGTTATATGATAAGTCTTGAGAGCTTAAATTATTGGTGAGCTAACTTATGTGTTCTTATGTGATCTCAATGTACAACCATATTAATGTAGTTGAAATATGCATTGTCAAAAGAGTATGCAACAAAGTCAAATAAGTTTGATCAATCTTACAAATGACATATAGATAGATTCTTATTATATCAGTTCATTACTAATATCTGATTTTATGTTATGGACTTATTATGGTTTTATTTGAGGAATTGGGCATTTGTTACAATTATTAACCTTTTTAGTATTATTTTTGTTTGGTTCTAATTTCATGCATATACAAACATTTATGATTACCATCTTGAGCTTCTCATACAACAAATTATATGCTACACACATACATTATACAATATTTTCTTGAGTTAAAGAATTTGCTTGGGTAGATTAATGTAATCCTATATTATAATGTATTCCTCATATAAATAAGATACAATGATATTTGCAAAAATGAATAGATTGGATAAGCACTTCGTGTAGACAATTTGAATGGAATAGTGATCGTTGAGTATGATCTTATGTTTGTAATTGTGTGATCATTAGCCTAAAAGCATGATAGTCAATTCAATTCTTTTAAGAATGGGTTTTTAACTGTTTAAATTTCTTAATTTAAGTATATTCCTTTTATTCATATAAATACAAGTTATTTTTTAAAGAATATGACAATGAATCTATTACTAAGTAATGTTACATATAAAACAAGAACAAAGAAGTTTGTTGTATTTTCATTGTGGTACCATCCTTTATTTTATTTTCTTGATTGCTATCATATTAGGTGTTTTACTTGCTTCATCAACGTTACTGTTACTTTAAAGTTTTATAGATTAACATGGCAACATTTTTTATAGTGTTTAGTTATTGGGTTATAATAGTCTTTTTTTTTATCAAAATAAACTATAATTGGAATTTTACTAATATAATTCTTTTTTATGAAATATACAAATAATTTTTAACAACAAAAATTCATTTGAAATAATTTTCATCTGTATTACTGAACGTAATTTTCTTTATTATTTTTTGCGCAATGTGCTAAGAGTTTTGAATTATTCAATTTTTTTAATTTCTTAAATATTTAAAGTTTATTTTTCTAAATAGATTTTTTATGTTGTTATCCTGGTATAATTATTTTTTCTTATAAATATAGGTAATATTTTCTATTCTTAATTTTCGAAATTTTCAGTCTTCTCTATTCTCAAATTGTGTAAACATATTAATAAATTTCATGTTATTTAAAAATATTTTATTAACAATTTATACTTGTTCCACTAAATTATTTAATTGAGTCATTATATTTGAGATTTTTTAATTTTTTTGTAATTTTTTTAATTAATTACAAGATTGAATTAAACAAGTTTATATTTTGAATATACGTCCTATTAGTGTTATACATAATGTTTTGAATATTTATTATTATTTAACATCTTATATGCTTAGTTTTTACAATTTTAATAATTTTTTATTTTCTTAATTTAGTTTTTGAGATTCTATTATGAAAATACTTTCTTAAAAGATCTAACATAAAACTTAAATTTAAATATTTTAATTATAATGCAAACAATAATTTTCAATTTAATTATAAAATATTTTATTTTTGCCAAATGTTTTTTTAAAAATTAAAAAAGTATTCTATTGATGTAAAAAACTAATTTTTCATCAATGAAGATATTATACATCTTAATCATTCTACTATTTGTTTTTGGTTTTTTGGATAATCACATATCATGAGTTTTTTATTCAAGTTAAACATAACTATAAATGAGATTTTTTCCTTTTAATGATTATACTATGATATTCTATTTAATATCTTCATGGTTTACCTATCTTTAATGTCTTGTTAAGAAACATTTTGTGGCTTAAATTATGTCTTATTATTAAAATTTAAATAATTTTTTATTACTTTTTGGGTGAATTATTGTTTCACTAGTTATCATTAATATTTATTTTGTCATGATTTTTTGAAATGTATTATACAATCTAATCATAACACTTCCTTAAAAACACAATATTATAAAACATAGACTCTTTTTTTAGGAAGGGTTAATCTAAGTAGTCACATATCTTCTCTATATTTGTCATTAGAAAGGTTAATGATGAGCCAAATTTCCATATATTTTTTGGAATCTTCACAACTTTTTTTATTTTTCAATGTAATTTTATTTAAACATTTTGTGTTTCTACACAATTGTCAATTTGTTTTACATAAATTCTTTTATAATTCATATTATGAGGATGGTTTGATAAATTAATTGTGCAATTAATGTTTAGCAATTTGAGTATGTGCTGTCTTAATGATTTTCTTTTATGTTTATATTTTGTTGAAATTTTCAACATATTAATTAATGTTTGTTTATCATGGATTATTGAAAAAGTATTTTGTTATCTTTCCTAAAACATACTTTTGAGTGCTCCTTGTATTTTATAGGAGTTTAATTTGATGAGTTTTCCAATTAATGTTAAAGGTTAAGAATGTTTTATTATCTCACTAATTTGATGCATTTTTATAGTTCTTGTGTTGTTTTTAAGCAACAAATTTTCCATAATGTATGAATATTTAAATACTTATTCAAATTATTTATTTCACATTTTAATTATTTTTAGCAATATTTCTTTACCACATAATATTTTTCAATCAAATTATTGCAATCCTTTTTTTAATATGATATACAATAGAAAAAATTTTCTAACATAATACATTATCATATTGTTATGCTAATTCCTTTGAACATTTAAAATTCTCCTTTTCAAGATAATTTTTTTATTATTTTTCTGTACATTCTTATTTGAAAAAAAAGTAAAAAAATGTTTTTGCTATATGTTTTTCATTAACATCTCCCCCAATTTATTTTAAATATTTAAATATTTTTACTATCCAACTAACCCATTTTTTAACATTTTTCTATTTTATTGTCATTATTGTGGCTACTTGCGCAATTTTTTTTAATTTTTTTAAAATACAAAGTTTTTGTAATTTAATACTTTGCCGTCTGTTGGGTTTTATATTTTTTTTAATAATCATACTATTTAATCGTTCGAGTGCGTAATTGCCATAATAGTTATATTTTATTACATTGCACTAAACTTTTCCATATCTATATCAACATATTCTTTATCATAATTCTTTAAAAATTGCATTTTTAACTATATATTTGAAATGTTTCTAAATGTTAAAAGGTTTTTATTATCTTACTCATTTTGTAGTATTTAAATATTTTTTACTAAAATAATATTTACAATTGAATTACCAAAAAAAATTTAGACGAGCTTTAATAAGTTTTGTTTAATTTATTTTAGATCGTATTTTATTCTTTGTTCTTTTCCTAGTTTTTATTTTTAGTAACACATTTCTTAAGAACTTTTTAGTATAATATTTTACCAAAAACCATCTTAGTTTTTAAGTACTTTTTTTATCCTTTTTTATTATCTTATAGAATACTTTTCATTTATTATTCTTTATTAGAACTGCTTTTGGCAACTTGCTTTTTGCAAACTTTTTTAACATATTTAATATTGTATATTATTATTTCGTTTGATTTCTTTTATTGATAAATGTTTTTTCTAGAAAAATATATTTTTTACAAGAAATAAATCAATCAATGAAAATGCACACAAACGTGTTTTGCTTTGTTAAAATATATTTTTGTCAAATGTGTAATGAATAAATATTAGTCTTAAAATTTGTTTAATATAATTATAATCATTTAATATTAAAATATAATGAATAAATCAGTATTAATCAAGTTTTTTGAGTATAAAAATAAAAACAATTTCATTTTTAAAAATTGAACTTAATTAAAATAATGAAAATAATCAATAAAAATAGTTTCATTAAAGGAAAAAATAAAAACTGTATCATTGAAATTAGAAACTTAGCATTAAAAATAAAAAATATCTAATTTTCTTGGACATTTAAATTGATAAACATATATGAATAAATTATCCAAAATAATTTGAAGTGCCACAAAGTTTTCAAATTTAAATATAAATTAAATTTTAAAGTAAAGAAATTAAAATAAATGTTAGTAAACATCAAATTTGACAAGAAGGTTTATAAATTTGAACCACAATTAAGAAAAAAAATCATATTCAATTAAACAATGTAATTAAAAATTATTGGGAAATGTAAAAAGGTCGTAGTAATGTTTACCAAATATACATGAACTTTAAATTATTTAACATAATTTTTGGAAATGCTAAGAAAAATTTTTTCGCAAACAAAACATGTAGAATAGTCTAAGCATAAAGAATATTGAATTAGTAAATTCTTAGAATATTAAAAAAATATCATATTATTTAAAAACAAATTAGAATACAAGTATAAAAAATATTCTATTATAAATAAGAAAGTTAGAAACATGTTTTGCACTAAGCATAAAAGACTAAAGTAAAACATGGTTTCCATATATTAAGAGTCTTGCGTGACATCTTATAGTTAGTCTAAATTATATAAACATCGAATTTTAGGTTATTATGTAGAATAGTTTATCTCTTTTATCTTGATAACGCTATCACATTCAATTTAAATCTTATATTTGCTCATTTAGATAACAACTACATGCATATAATTTTTTCAAAGTAAGAAAGCAAAAGCTTCATGAAAGAAAAAACAATGATATCATTTTTTAATAAGAAATTGTATTCAAAATGCATCATAATATAGAATTATAATCAAGTAGTGTTTTTAAAACAAAAGTTTGTGCTACTTATTTTTTTGATAATGGCTATTCCTTTTAGCTATTTTTCTTAGTCAAAATTGTTTGTTGTCTAAGATAGCCTAACAAAAATATGCATAAAATGATCATTTGAAATAAGAAAATACAGGATTGTTTTCATTACACATTTCAATTCTAAGCAAAATAAAATGTCATACTTCTAAGTGTCTTGAACTACATTAATAAGTACCAACTTACATTACATCTTTCATGACTTAATCTATTGTCTTTGAAAATTTTTAATTTTTTTAATTATATAATAGCATTGTTTCAATAACCATTACAAAATATATATTATAATTATAATAATTAATTAGTAAAAAATAATGCTAATTTTTAGTAATAGGAACCATTATCTCAACAACACCTCAAACATGTTGGATGCCATTAAAGGGTTTGGAAAGCATGGCCATAAGCCTCTCAACTAGCTATAGTACTAGGTAGGATTGTAGAAATAGTTTATACGATTCCTAGATCAAGTTATTAATATTATATCCTCATATATAGGGTATAATTCATCACTACCATCATGGCTTATGACTTCTTGATCAAACTAGAAGGTAGCAAACCCTAAATAGGTTGATTTAAAGGACAATTTAAAGCATTACAAATGAAACAATTTGTACACCTGCACAAAGTAAGAAACTGAAAGCTATATTTTCATGCATTATGCTTTTGAATCGTAGCAGTAACCAAAATTGTCTTGTGGCATAATTTTGTAATTGAAGGATCCCTTCTCCTCTACATTTTTATAAACTTAGATAATATGCTCCGTTCGATCATGTAAGTTCACGTTCACAGTATCTATGCTTGTTCTATGCATAGGATCGAAATCTAATCAATTGATTATGATACAAATCTAATGATCCCAATCAAATTCTATTTCTAAATAACACCAATCAAATTCATTCATTGATCATGTAGTTTTCATAATCAAATAGTCTAAATCATTTCGATCAAAAAGCACATGCAAAATAGCTCTTTTAGTGGTTATTTCAAGCCACTAGAATATTTTATTTAAATGATTATGTTTTATTAAAAATATGAAAAATTTATATTAGTAAGATAATTTTGCCTATTTGGTAGATACTTCTAGGTGTTAGAAAATTTCTATGAATAACAGAATTTTTCAATAATATGGAGCGATGTATCTTTTTATTACCAAAATTTTCAAGCAATGACATTGAAGGCGTTTGCACCCTGTGATCATTTTGACTTCTATACACTACTATTAGTCATCAAACTTCTAAAAGCGATGTTCTTCTAAAATCAACAAAGTTATTAATTTTTATTATTTCTATTTGATTTAATTAAGATACTTATGTTTCTTTAATCATTATAAATCTTATGTTGCCTATTATGTCTCTTCCATTGCTATTTTATATCATTATAAAGTTGTAGTATTATGTTTCTTTTGTTTCATTATTGTAATGGTTTAGCTTATCATTCTCTTAGCAAAAGGCTTATAATGAGTATTTGTTATTACTTATTTTTACTGTAATAGGGCGAATACTTGTTTTAAGTCATATTACCTAAAAATAATTTATAGAGATTTTAATTCTTATTAATTTTCTATTTCATAATTTTTATAAAAAACTATTTTTTAAAAAAATAATATCTTTTAAAATATATTTAAAATTTATACAAAATCATTTTTAGATGGTTACTCAAATATTTTAAAACTACTTTCAAACTATGTTTTTAAATATTTTTCTTAGAATTAGAAATTTTTATTTCTAATTATTCACCCATGCCTTACTAAACTAAAATTCAATAAATATCATAACAATATTCTCCTTTTGTGAGAAGAAATTTTCAGGTGATCTAGGGCTCAAATTATTTTTTCAACATGTTTAGGCCAAGATGGTTCTAATTATAGGCCTGAACACTTTCGTGATAATTTTTATCTCTATTAAGGATAACTATTTATATAAAATCTATTGATAGAGAAAAATGAGTAGTAATAATACAAATTTCTTTTAATATTCTTACTAAAAACATCACGTAAGATATTGTTTTGCTTAAATTATTTTGTAAAATTAATAAAACAAAGTGAATATAAAGAACAATTAAATGATAGAATCATAAATATTATTCATTATCATTTGAATAGAAGTAAATTTAATAGAATTATGAGTTTAAAAATTTCTTATAAAATTTTGCATAAGTTAGTGACGACTTATGAAGGATCATTTGAGAGGAATGAAATAAAAGGTGTAATAAGAAAAAGAAGAAGGAATTGAAAATAGAATGAGTCAAAAGTAACCATCACAAGTGAAAAGAAAGAAAATAATGAGCGACTCTTCTGTATGATGGCTAGAGAAGAAAAAGAAGAGAGTATACCTTCAATTAAGGAAGAAAATTACTTTAAAGGAAAATAAGATAAGTAATTACGTTATATTTGCAAAAAGTATGAAAAGTTTATTAAAAAAATAAAAGGATTTAAAAAAAAAGAATATAGTGAATATGTAATTCATTATAAAATAATTAGACAAAGGTCCAACATGTATTTGGAGAGTATGGAAAGGTTCATGATTTAAAATAAAAGGTTAATAAGCATGTATCATTAGTTAAGAAACTGAGTAACTTTAAATACTTATAGTCCACTTGCTCATTTTCAAAAACAAAAACTAATTAGTAGAGAAGTTTTTGTTCAAAAAACTTGTATACATAAGTATGCTGATATTTTATATGCTATAATCATAAGTTTACATGGCACTATTGCATACAACCAATTATATTTTACATGCATTTAAGATTAGAGCTAATATATATTTGAAATTTCTAACGTTTGCATAGCAAGTGAAAGAAAATAATAACATAGCTGCAGATAAATATGTTGAACCCAAAATGGCTTAGGTTCTAAAATCTAATAATAAAAATAAAGTATTATGCATATAAACTTTGATTAATAACTTTTAACTAAAAAATTTAATACAAACATAAATGAAGAAAAAGGAGATTTCAGAAATAAAATTTAAAATATTCAAATAAATTAAAAAGGGAAAAGGATGTAGTGAAAAAAATACTTAAAACTTTAAAACTTATTCAGGATTATCATAAACAAAAAGTTAAATATGAAATTTGATTAATTTTACAGTTAATTTTATCATAACAATGAAGCGTTTTTGAAACTATTGAATAAAAAATAATATAATATACCATAAATAACATTTTCTGGTAATTGCTATAAAAATGAAGTAAAATAATTTGAAAGGAATTGTATGAGTTGAACCTAAATTATCCAATACAATGTAATTGGAAAGATGTGGTTTTCTCAAAAAAATAAACTAGCTCACTAATTATTTGAAAAATTCACAAAATGTTAAGTTTATAAAAAAAATATATAAACATTTGATATTAGCTTGAGTTATTACTAGTGAGAATAAAAATGGAATGGGAATAGAAATTGAAAGAAATAAATATAAATCAGGAAGGAGCATTAATCTAGTCATGACATATATGTAAGCAGAGTTTGTCATTAATTATTTTAGATATTTTTTATAAAAAATTTATGTTTTCTATTAATTTTTTGAAAAGTTTTGTTTTCATCAAAATTGAGAGATTGTTTTGACATTGATCTTTAGACGTGTTGTTTGTTTATTGATAACAAATCCAAAGTATTTTAAATAAATTTGTTAAAGTTAATTTTTAGATTTTAGAAAATCTATACTTGTGTTCATGAGAAAACTTGAAAAAGTGGAGAAATGGCAAAATCCTATGATGATCATCTTAGTTGGTGTTAAACATCACATAGAGATATATTTTAAACTTAATTTTAGGTATTTCAAGTTTATTTTAATTAAAATATTAAGTTTCATTAAATTACTTATTATGAGTCACAAAAATTAAATTTTATCAAAATTAATATTCTCAAAAAAATATTAGGTTGTCAAAAACTTAATCCATTATCTTTTATTATCTTGAAAATCTTTTTAGTTTTTAATCAAATCTTAGTATTTATTCAAAAACATTTGTAAAATATACATTCTAATTATAATAGTTAAATAATAAATAATACTAATTAAAATAATTCTTATTATTAGCAAGAAAAGCAAATGTCTCTACAATGCTTAAAACATGTTTGCTGTCGTTAAGAGGTCTGGAATGCATGTCGCTAAATTCATCTGCCAGTGGTAGTGCTAAGTATAATTGCAAACATAGTTTAGTTGGGACTTAGAATTTGTTAGTACTCTCCTATCCACATAAACAATGTGTAAACAAATATTGATAGCACTGGTGATGAGTTCTCGAGGAAATCATGGGCCAACAAACATCGAATAAGTTGACTTAGGGGAACATGTAAAGCTTTATATACAAAACATTTTGTTCAGCTTCACAATACTGACTAAAGCAAAGCCTTCTTTTCACACATGTTTCAAAATTGTAGGACTAACAAGAACCATCCGATCGTGCAATTTCATGATTGAACAACCTTCATCTTATCCATCTTTTTATAAAGCCAGATACTATTAAATAATCGCATGTTCAATCTTTATTCCATGTGTAAGATCTAAATTTATCCATTATGCCAAGATTTAGATCTAACGGTTTTGATCAAATACCTTTTTTAAACGTCCCCATCGAATCTCATTTGTTTGATTGAACAAATTTTCCCAAACAATTAGTCTTGACTCATTTTGCTAAAGTGAATCATGGCAACATCTTTTTTTACCTACTTTTTTTAACTTTAGATATTTTCTTTAAATAATAATTTTTCAAATAAAATTTTAAAAATAGATAGAAATAATAATGATTATTTTTCTTGTCTTTTAAGTACCTTTAGTCATAAAAAATATTTATAAATAAGAGAATTTTCCAATTAAATGGATTCATAAATTTAAATGTAATTTAAATAAAATTTTAGAGCCACAATACTCAAGCCATTAGTTGCCCATAATAATTGTCACTACTATAGCTACTTGCTTCAGTTGCCAAACTTTTAATTGTAACTTTCTTTTTAAGTTACTTAAGTTATTAATTTTTTCTATTCATAATTTGTTTGATTAAGATACTTTTTTCTCGTTAATTACTTCATTAAGCATAAGATTTTGGCTATATTAATTTTAATTATGACGTCGTAGTAACTTGTTTCTTTTCTTTTATTGTTGTAAGGGTTTAGCTTACCCATCTTTTGCTGAATGTCTTATATTTAGTGTTTTCTGCTAGATTTGGTCAGGCATTAATGCAGGCATTTTTAAGTTGAGCAACTTAAATATTGCTTATTTATATTTTAGTTCTTATCGATCTTTTATTTTATGTTTTTTATAAATATTTTTTACCAAAAAAATTAATTTATTTTAAATTAAATTTAATTTTTTAAAATATTTGTAAACTACTTATTTAAATATTTTTGTAAGAAACTTAAATTTTTATTCTTAATAATTCACCCCCTTTTGTAGATCAAAATTTAGTCAAATATGCATATTTTGATGTGCCATTTAGTTAGAGTGGTGTGAATTGTTAGGAATAAAAATTGTTTTAGAGAATATTTTACAAAAATACTTTAATTTTATATTTTTTAATAAACTTCATAACATCTTTTAAATTGAATTTTTACAAATAATAATTTTATTTTAAAATATGTTAACTTTTATAAAATATGTTAATTTTCTTTTTATTAAAAAAATTTTAAGAAAATTATAAATAATAATTAACAAAATTAGAAATCATAAATAAAAGTTTTATAGGTGGTTCTACTTAAAATCAAGCCCTACATTTCCTCTAACCAAAACTAGTAAAAACAAATAACTAATATAAGTATTTTGCCAAATGATAGAGAGGATAAAGTATCATAATAACAAAATAACAAAAATTACTACTATGGCCTTACAACCAAACAAACTTAGGAACAAAATATAATAATTAAATGTAAAAAAATTAAAAATTAATGCAAACAAAAGCACTATGTTTGAAAAATGTTTAATGAGGTACAAGTGTATTAAATTAATCAATTAGAAAAAAAATTGAGAACTTCACAAATTTTTGAAGAAAGTAGAGATTATGAGTTTTAAACTTGACAGACAAAGTATAAGGATGTGATGATGAGCATTAGGTGCTATTGGCTTGAATGTCATCAATTGAAGTTTTTTTTAGATTCTATAGAAATTTCATCAATCAATTTTGTTCAAGAATTCATCTATTTATAGATATTTTTCTAATTGCTAAAAGCACTTATAAAATAGTTCAATTAGTCGTTACTAATAAATTATAAAAATCCCAATGTCTTGAGATAATGGCTAAAAGAGACATTACATAAGAACGGCTTAATAAAAAGGCTCCTAGGCCATTTGATCATGAAAAATGCAAGATGAGACAGCTTGGATTAGGCAAGCACTATTTGATCTAGACCAAAAGATCTAACTCGTTATCTAATAGCTAGATTTAGATCTTATGCATGGACAAAACAGAAATGTGTGATTACAAAATTTCATTATCGAATAATGAACCTAATTAGGTGTTTTTAAAAGGGTAAAGAGAATATGGTCATTTGATTGAAAAAATTCATGATCAAATGACTAAATCACTCCAACAATTTTGAGTATAGTTGTAGATTACATGAATGATTGATTATTATTGCTTTATAAGAATTTTCTTATGCCATCTAATAAGGGTATTGTTTGGTGTTAGTAACCCCCTAATTTGCTCACAAGTGAGTTCCTCTATTATTCGATGAGTTATGTATGATACCAAAATTATTTGATAAATTATGGAGTTATTTTCTCGATCCGATACGCCCAACTCATCATATGTAGGAGCTATTTTCGAACTTTGCATTTTTCATATTATTAGAAATGATTTTTATTTTTCTATTATTTTAATTATATTATTAGTTTCACTACTTATTTATTATAATTATAATACTTTTTGAAATAAATTATTGATATAATATTTCCAAAGTTTTGATTAAGAATAAATACTTTTTTAGACGATTAACAAATGATAAAGATTTTAGAACCTTAAATTTTTTTCTAAAAAATTTAATTTAAATAAAATTTAGTTTTTGTGCCTTCAAAGTGTGATTTTAATAAATCGTAATATTTTAATCAAAATAAAATTGAAATAACTTAAATTAAATTCAAAATAATTTTCCTAGTTATTTTGTCACTACAACCAAGATGATTATCACAAAATTTCACCTTTTCTTCTTCTTTTCAAATTTCCCATGAACACAAGTATCATCTCTTTGAAATCTTAAAATTTACTTAAATAGATTCATTAGCAATGCTTAGGGCTTATGATCATCAAACAAAGCACCATGATGAGGGATCAACACAACAATCTCTCCCACTTGATAAGAAAACATTTAAAGAAATTGATAAAAATGTAAACTATTTATAAATGTAATGTGCAAGGCAATTAATGCTCCACCTATATGTACATCATGATTAAAGTAATACTCCACCTAAATTTATGGTTATTTTAATCTTTTAAATTATATTTTCCCCCTCTTTGACATCACTTAAGGAGATTTAGTCTATATTTAGTAAGTTCTTCACAAATTTATGCTTATGGCTTATACATATATATATATATATATATATATATATATATATATATATATATATATATATAATGCTTTTAATTGGAATTAATGGATCAAAGTTGTAACGTATAATACTTGATTCTAATAATTAAATTTAAAAACAGAAACAATTTTAGCTACGACAAATATATGATAATTGAGGTACTAGTTTCAATCATACAAAGTATTTTTCCAATAGATGTAAATCCTCACAATGAAATAATTGAAAGAGGTTATTTTGACCTTACAACCGAATAAGTTTGGCAACATAATGAAATAATTTGATAACACAAAATGTAAATTACTACACATAAAAGTTTTATGCTTAAATGAAAGCTTAATGAAGCACAGGTTTTTTAATTAAATGAATTATAATTAAAGAAAATTACAAACTTAGCTTATTTGAGAAGAAATAGAGATTATTAATGTGACAATTTAAATGTGAACCAAAAAACAGAGTTATTGAACATCGGGCACTAAATGTTTCAATATGATGACTTGAAATTTTTTTTTTCGATTTTATAAAAACTTTTACTAGTCTATCTTATTAAAGAATTTACCTGTTTATAAATTTTTTTTAATGACTAAAAACACTTGTGAAATTGACCAACTAGTCAATATTATTTTAAGTAAAAAAACTCTACAATTCTTTTTAATTACTATGTTATAAAAATCCCAACAACTAAAAGACACTTCATTGGAGCTACTCGATCAGAAGGCTCTTGGACCATTCGATAATGAAAACTTCACAATTAGACGGTTTAGAATAAAAAATGCTATTTAAAAATTATGATTTGATCTACGTTGTTATATCTGAATCACAACCTAACGGTAAGAGTTTACTCTTACATGTAGGTAAATTGAGGATTGTGAGATCGCAAAATTATGTGATAGGATAGAAGAGCAAAATAGTTGTCTTTAAAAAGTCGAGGTGATTAGAATCATTCAATCACATATTTGTTCAAATGGATAGAGAAAGCAACGCTCAAAATTTTCAAAACAATAGTGTGGAATGGATATAAGTTTTGATCTTGTATTGAATAAATGTCGGATTATCATCACTTTATTAGAGCTTTCTTATGTTACGCATTTTGCATATTTTTTAGTGTTTCCTATGCCTGGCTTTGCTCATGATTTAAGTTCTCTATAGATTCTGAAGTTATGAAGCAAACAAAAATTGCTCGATGGGTTTAAGAGTTATTTTATCAACATGATAAGCACTACTAGCCATATTCAGGCACTATGCTCTAATTGATACTTTTGTTTCTTTATAGTAATATGTATTTTTTTATTTTAATTATACTATTACATTTTCACTAAAAACTTTTTATAATTAAAATACTCTTTTTTAATAGGTTTTTAAAATGGATTTTCGAAGGTATGATAAGAGTTGAATGGTTATTTGGATCGTAAAGATATGATTAAGATTTTAGAATCCTAATACATTTCTAAGACGATTAATTTAAATAAAGTTTAATTTTTTTCTTATATAAGTGATTTTAATCAATCTTAATATGTAATAAAAAAAATTGAAACAACTAAAATTAAATTTAAAATAAATCTCTATGTTAAATTCAACCTATTCATTAATTACTTGAAAAATTCTTAAATGTTTAAGTTTATTTAAAATTTATAAAAATTAGATTGAGTCACTAATAGTGATAATAGAAAAGGAAAGAGAATAGGAATTAAAAGAGAATAGAAATTGAAAGAAATAAGTATAAATGAATAAGGAGCATTAATCTATTCATTAAATGTTTAATTTATGTTTATACCTTTTTTTATAAATAATTTATGTTTTTTTTATTAAATTCATTAAATGTTTTGTTATCATCAAAATTTAGGGATTTTTTGACATTGACCACTAGACATTGTGTTTTATTCTTTGGCAACAAATAATAAGAATTTTGATCAAAATTTGTTGAGATTAATTTTTAGATTTTAGAAAATTGATACTTGTATTCATGAGAAAAATTGAAGATGCGGAGTAATGGAAAATCCCACGAAGATCATCTTAGTTGGAGTGACAAACCACTAAGAGATATTTTTAAAATTTAATTTTAGGTATTTCAATTTTATCTTAATTAAAATATTAAGTTTCATTAAAATACTTATTACAAGTCAAAAAAATAAAACAATTATTAAGTTCTCAAAAACTTAATCCATTCTATTTTACAATCTCTAAAATCTTTTTATTTTTTTTTTATCAAATCTTAATCTTTATTCAATAACTTTTGTAAAATATACATTTTAATTATAATATGAAAAAAAAATACTAATTAATATAATGCTAATTATTAGTAAAAAATGTCTCTACAGTGCTTAAAACATGTTAGTTGTTGTTAAGAGGTCTGGAATGTATGTTCCTAAACTCATATGCCCGTTGCTGTACTTATTACAACTGTGAACCTATGTTCGTACTCTCGTATTCACAAGTGCAATGAAGCACATATGTTTTGATTAAATGAATTATAATTATAAAAAATGAAGAACTTAGCTTATCTGAGAAGAAAGTAAAGATTTTTAATGTGAAAAATAAAATGTGCACCATAAAAAAGACTTAATGAGTGTTGTGCACTAAATAGTTCAGTATGATGTTTGAAAATATTTCTTCAAATTTTATAAAAAATTTTATTAGCCTATCTTATTCAAGAATTTACCTATTTATAAATATTTTTTTATGACTAAAAAACTTGTTAAATTGACGAATTAGTCAATATTATTTTAATCAAAAAGTTCTACCATACCTTTTAATTAATAGATTTTAAAAATCAAAAATAAAAGGCTGACTATTTTGGAGCTGCTCGATCGGAAGGCCCTTGGACTATTTGAAAATAAAAACTTCTAATTGGATGGATTAGAATAAAAAATGATATTTAGAAATTATAATTTCATCTACGCCATGACATCTCAATCATAACCTATTGGTTACATTTTCCTCTTACATGTTGACAAATCTTGGATTGTGAGATCACAATATTACGTGATTGGACAAAAGATCAAAATAGGTGTCTTTAAAAGGTGGATGAGATTAGAATCATTCGGTCACATAATTGTCCAATTGGATAGGGAAAATCACTACTACAAATATTAGTACAATCATGTGGAATGGATGTAAGTTTTAATCCCACATTAAATAAATGATGGATTATTATTGCATTATTAGTGTTTTCCTATGCCACATATTTGCATATTTTTTTAGGGTTTCCTACCCCTTGCATTGCTCCATATTTAAGTTATCTTTGGATTCTTAAGTTTTGAATTGGCCCAAAATTGTTTGATGGGTTTGAGAGTTCGTTTATCAACATGATAAGTATTGCTTGCCATATTTAGGCAATTTGCTGTAATTAATACTTTTGGTTAAATTTAGTAATATGTATTTTCAATTATTTTAGTTATATTATTATGTTTGTACTAATTAATTTTTATAATTAAAATACACTTTTTTGTAACAAGTTTTTTGAAGAGGATTTTTGAAGGTATCATATAAATTGAATGGTTTTTTGGATGGTAAAGATAAGATTAAGATTTTAGAATCATAATACTTTCTTAAGATGATTAATTTTAATAAAATTTAATTTTTGTTGCTTGTATGAGTGATTTAAATCAAACTTAATATCTAACCAAAACAAAATTGAGACAACTAAAATAAAATTTAAAATAAATCTCTTTGTTAAATTCAAACCACAACTCTTCTGATTTTTTTAATTCTCTCGTGAACACGAATATTAGTTTTCTAAAATCTACAAATTGAACAAAAGTAATATATTAGTAATTCATGGGGTTTGTTGTTATCAAACAAAATACCATGATGAAATATCAACAACATAACATATTGAACAATCGAATACTCTATGAAATGATCATAAGACTATCAACTATAATTTGATATTGATATTATCTCCTTGCTACAATAGTTTTGGACAATTCCAACAATTGATACCCACATGAAATAATGTCTCATTTACCTCAAGGCTTTGCCATTCCAAAACTCCCCATAGGATGTACTTCACCAATGAAACTTTTTTTAAGAATATGAAATTTCTTGTGTGACATACATATTGACTTCAAACATTATTAATTTTTTGAGAAAGTTAAATCCACTGTTAAAAGTAGACTGACCTTTCTTCATTAAAAAATCATCATATAATCACTTCATCAAATCTGTTCCTTCTCCTTCTTTAATGGACCTTTCATAATTATCTGATTTGTCACACTCTTTCTGACCTTTATAACAAATTTCCATTTCACTCCCAACTATAATATCTATGTTATTAGTTGCTTTCCTCTCATAATTCTTCATATTAGGTATATAATTTTTATTTTGTTAGATATCCTTTGTGCTAAAAACCTTATAAAGACTACGTTGCCTTGGACATTGCAATTCAAATTTCTTCTAAAAGTTTTTTTTGAAAAAATTAAAAAAAACTCCTCGAAGTGTTGTTTATTTAATTAAATAATTCATATATCTGTAACATCATTTGGAACTTTTGTTATTTTTCTTGAAATAGTCACTTAGAATTAAATTAATTATATTTTTAATAAGTGTTAGTATTTGTTTATGACATATCCACTTCAATTTGAAGTAGAACTATTATTTAGGGTTACTTATCATTTGTTCTACCATATTTGACTTATGATCCACATTATTAGTTCTTTCAAATTATAGACCTTTTGATCTTATAACAAAATATCCATATGTAACTTTCATTTCATCACATTCAAAATAAATTTTAAAATGAACTTACATTTAATCAACAAATATTAAATAAATTTTAAAGTCTTTTGAATGTTTTGTAAACTTTACTACATATAAGAATTTAAACACTCAAATTCAAGAAACGTTGGGATCCTTTTAAAGAATATATTCCTTTACTTTCTAAATAGCTACTAGTTAGTATAACTTGTCCATTGTACATTCAACGTGGGATGCTCTTCTTCCTTATTTTTTTGATTTCTTATGTTAAGAATCCCATTGGCCTTTCCTCATGAAACAATCTTGGATGCACCACCATGCTATAAATGTAGTATTAGCAACAAATTTTATTAAAATTGAAAGAAAAATTACATGATGTCATCTTGCTAATGGTAATGGCAAAACTATCTTGTAAGTAATGTAATAATTTATTTCAATAATATATAAAGGAACAAAATTCCTTTCTTATAATTATCCTCATTTTTTAAACATTATAAAGCATTTCATTAGGCACACATTTATGAATACATGATCCTCTTCTTAAAAGTCCACTTTCTTAATTTTCTTTTCAAACTTTCCATGGAGTAAACTTATTCTTTTTAACTAATGATTTGATTATGTCGACGTTGTTAGTAGTTTAAACTCATAGATATATCAAGGAGAGCATTTCTAATTTGTTCATATCAGTATAACGATAATTAATACAAGATATTATATAGTACTACGCAAATTGTCATCTCTATGCTAAACTAATAATTATTATTATATAAGAAAATTAATTAAAAGTCAAATACTTATCCTTTCAACATTAGAAACCTAATTTTCATAACCTTAACACATTCTTAAGTTTTTTAAATATTCTCTTCCATTGATTTCTATTTTTAGCATAGAATGCTGTGTTAAACATTAGATGACTATAGTAGGCATCACCCAACTTTTTGAAAGGTAGGCCAAGTGACAACATTATTTTGGGCAAAAAAATGGGTAACCAAAAATAAAAAGTAAATGATCTTGTATCTTTCATTCAAAATAAGAGAAAGTGTATGTAGAATAATTGGATTGCAACCAACATTATCCTCATCAAAATCATGTGCATTAGCTATTGAAAGAATTATATGAATTGTAGTATGAACAAAGATCCTAGTAAGACATAATTAGTAAATATATACTAAAACGTTATTTTTTGGATGGGAATTTAGATATAACTTTGTTCATCACAAACTATGTTGATGAACTTCTTCTAATCCATGTTTATGTAGAAGATATCATATTTGGATGAACCAACTCGGACTCATGTGAATGATTTGGTAATCTTATGGGTGTTGGATTAGAGATGAACATATGGGTTATGTCATCTGTTTTCTTAGATTAAAAGTTTAGTAGGACAAGGAAGGTGCCCCTTTATCTCAAATAAAATATATAAATGAGATGTTAAAATTGCTAGATCTTAAGAAACTCAAAAGCATTTCTACATTCAAGATTCCTCACCATGCTATTAAATAAACATCAGAAAAAAAACTTGTAGATTTTTGTGTATACCAAGGGATGATATGCTCTTTCCTTAATGATAAGATGACCTAACATTGAATTTAGTGTTGGAATTTTTTGGTCAATTTTAATCAAGCCTAATGGACATCCATATAGAAGGTATAAATAGAATGTTTTGGTTCTTACTTAACACAAAGGTACTAGGGTTTTTGTATCCCAAATTTCAATTATGTCATGATTTAACAGGATATAGCTACAAAGATTATGTAGGTTCTCAAATACATAAAAAAGCATTGTAGGAATTTGATATTTTTTTACACCTCTTAAACTAATGATCTAGAAAAATAAAGGAATTATTTCTTTAGGAACAAACAATCCACAATATATAGCATTGGGAGGATTTAAGTAAATATTTTTTGTTTGAAAAGGAAATTAAATTATATGGGATTATATTTACAAAAAATCCCCAAACAATATGCCAATTTGAATGTCATTTTTTCCACTCAAAACCACATAATATACTACATGAGTAAACAAATTAATTTTAGGCACCATTTCATCAAGGACTATGTAAAATGAAATATGGTAGACATTCAATTTGCTGTTAGCAACAAGCAACTAGTTGGCACCTTAACAAAACTTCTTAGTAAGATTTATTCAATAGATTTAGAGGTTTTTTTATGTTGGAAAAATAAAGAGAAATTAAGCTTCATTTTAAGAGAAGTTTCTTGAGTGAAGGGAAGCTCATCTGTGTGCTTTCAAATCTAACATCACATGATAATATCCAACAAATGTTTTTTGGCACAACATTTAATTACGTTATCATAAACATAGATGGTATCATAAAAAAAAGGTTATTGGTCCCAAGAGGAATACTCCAAGATATTTTGACGTTAATAATCGAATTAAATAGCATATAATTGATTATGTAGCTTTGCTTGTAAATAAAATAGGTGAACAATGCTAGAAGGAGATTAATATTGGAAAAATAAGTCTATTGACTAAATATATTGATATAACTACGTGTGGGATAAGAATGGCAAGGATTTTTGTATGGTCAACCATCAAAGTGTTCATTTTTTGTATGAGACTTTCTTACCTTCTAGATTGGTATAAGAGAGAAAATTTATTATTATGTTGTCCATATATTGAAGATTACTATTAAGTTTTTATTATCATTTTTGTTTATTGTAATTAGATAAAATTTGTTTCATGTGAATAATTTTTTTATTGTCTTAATAATTTCATAATTTGTGAATGTTTTATCCCATTTTAGTTGCACTGACATCTTAATATATTACTATTATTTTTTATGACTTTTAATTTTCTTTTACAAAAGAGATAGTAAGCATTATTGTTTTACTATAATGATTTTTGATATGTGAGAGTCATTATTTTTATAGTATTAAAGTTTTTATGTTAACGAAATTTTTTTATCTTATTTTATTATTTCTCTTATCTTTTTATTTCAAGTGTTTTTATCAAGCTTATTTTATTAAAAAATCTTATTGATTGACTTTAAGTAGAAGTATAGTTAGGAATTTTAAAAAAGTCATTAACTCATTAACAGGAAGCTTTTCTTTAATTTCTTATATTTTTAATAAATGATAGATATTTTTCTTCTGTATGTGCTAATCATATATTTCAATTACTAAAATATTTTATTTTCTTCTTAATAATTTTTTTATAAATATTTACTTAAGCTAGAACTACTAATCTTGACTTTTTTTATGTTTTTGAAAAAATTTTCTATTGATAATACTTTTCAAGCTTTACCACTAAATTTTTTTTGCTTTGATTGTATTTTCATAATTATACATGCAAATCATACTATTCATGATATTCATTTATTGAAATGTAAATTATTATTATAACTTTTAGTTTAAATATTTTCATATGAACTAAGATTTGTACAAACAAATTTTCCTTATTATGTCATTAAATGAATTTTATTGCTATATATTGCATATTCTATATATTTTTTCAAAATATTTAATTACCTTAATAATTTAGTTCTTTTTATTATTTTTTTAAAATTACTTACTTTTCATGATTAAATTAACAAAAAACTTTATTTAGCATACTATGCATCTAGTTTTTAACAACATAAACTTATCATTAGATGCCTCTTAATGTTTTATATTAATTTAAATTTTTTTATCTATCATATTAAATTTTTATTCTATTTTCTAAGATTTTTTATGTGGACTATTTGATGAAGGTGCTGAATACCCTTTTTTCAATAATTATTTTCATATAAGATTTTTCTTTTAGTAAAACATTATCAATAATTAATTTTGCAGGAAGTTTCTTAGAAATAGTTTTATAAAATTTCAAACTTTAATTATTTTAATAGGATCTTTTAGTTTATGAATTTTTTTTGCAACATCTTTTTTATCTACTTACATGTTTTCTACAAAAGTTTTACATATCATATTATAGAAGGTGTAATATCTTATTATCTTTTTGTTTTTCTATATGTTTTCATTTTCCTCAAAGGTATTTGTAAGTATGGTATTGTTAATAAAACATTTTATTTGACATTGAATGATAAGTATAACATTTTTAAGCAAATAAAAATTTTAAAGCAAGCATACAAAATATCTCATTGTTAAGGACAAGTCTAAAGTTTAAAATATTGTAAAATCATTTAAAATGACAAAAAGCTTATGATATTATAGAAAATGCTTGCAAAGTTGTTTTGAGGTGTAAAAACTAAAATTATAGAAGTAATGTAATTAAAAATCGTTGAAGAATCAAAAAAAACATTAGTGATGTAAAATGTCATAAATCACAGTATATAAGTTCTCAAAAATAAATAATATTATATCATGATTAACAATAAATACTTCAAAATTAAAAGGCAATTTTAAATTTTTACTAAAATGATAAACTAAGAATCATAAGATCATCATGCCTAAAAAATTAATCGAAGATACAATTGTACGACAAAAGTTTGCATCTTAACTCAACATGATGAAACGATGATCAATCTTAATAACTATTATTAATCTAGATCAAACACCAGAGGCAAAATATATGCTCTATAATCTTTTTACAACACTTTTGTTCATACTGAATGTGATTAAATTTTTATGTGTAAAGGCATTTTAATTATCACGTATTTTTTTTTTTAATTTTTTATGTAATGTTTGTATAACTTATTTTACGTACTAATATCTTAAATTAAACTTTTTTTAATAGTTAAATATTATAATAATGATTGGTTAGTTGTTACATTGTACCAATTAGAAAACTCTTTGTTGAGGCATTATTCTTAATGATTATCTTAATTACAAAAAAATAGTTATTTTTCTATAATTTTTTCGTATGATATAAATTCTTTCAATATTTTTTTACCAATAATTTAAATATTGTTTAACATCTATGATGTTTTTGTTCTAACTAAAATGATTTCAAATAACTTGTAATTATTTAATTTATATTATAACATTTTTGTTCACATGTTCAATTTCTTATATTGCTTGGCTTTCATCACACATTCTAAATATTTTGAATCAATAAGACTTTCTTATTTAAATATTTGAAGTTAAAATTTTTATTTTAATTTTTTTTGACAAATTAGGAAAAATATTTCTAAAATTGAATATTTTTCACTCAATTTTCTATTTTTAATTTTCATATTTTTTATTTAGAAATTGAAGTATTTCATAATTGCAAAGTTTATTTTTTATTTAATGTTCTAGGAAAACATTTCTATGAAAGCTTGTAGTTGTATGATGGGATGGAGAAAGTGTGCAAAACTTAAATCACTACATAATGAAGATGAATAGATGAGAAATTATGTACTTCTTGTTAATGAACAAACTAAAAACTATAGCTAAAGGGAGAAGTTGTGTAATCAGGTGACAAAGAATATTAGAGTGAGCCTTAGTACCATGGGCAAAATTTATGAATGGAATTGTTGGCTTCAACTTACTAATTTATATAGTAAAGAAGGGGATATTTTGATGTACAAAATCTAAAGAAGATGGGAATTTCTAATTGCTACGAGGTAGTTTTTATTGGGATGGTTGGGGGCTCATGTTTATAGAAATTTTGATTTGCTGAATCTATACATGCAAGGTGTGCTAATGTTGCTACTATTACTGGTGAATGCAATAATCTTGGGTAACTATAGATATTTGGCAACTTGGAAGCATAATTCTATCTCTTGGAAAATTTGGGAGCTAGAGAGTAGCAATTTAGATGTAGTAGATGCTTACAAGCGAGGCAATTTAATTGGGCATAAGTGCTGCTGAAAATACTGGGTGAGGAGGTGTTGGGGGATGCATTTCTTCATAGTAGCCACTATATAAATATCTCAAGAGTTGGTTTTGGAGGTAGGTGTAGGGCTAGCAAATATGGCTGGAGAATTATCAATTGTGGTGTTGAGGACACTACAAGCAGTGTGCTGAATTTTCAAATACGCAATAGTCTTGGTAGGAATTTAGCTGACTTGCTTCTTAGCAGCTATATGTTGGAGGCTATGATGATGATACTTATATTTCTATTGAGAATCAAATCTAAATATAGTTGTGCTAAGTTTGGATAAGAGGAATCTTGGCACCATAATTACTGGCCTACTATAGTAACTGTAGCAATAATATCGACAGCAATAGCAACTATAGCAGCACTAGTTTCTATTACAGCTACTATTTCTCATCACTATTGTTATAGTTGTGTTAAATTGCTATGCATAGAAGTCTTTTGTTGCATCATGAAAAAATTGGTGAGGCAAAGATTGTAAACAAGTGTACTAAAAAATCATGAAAATGTTAGGAGCCTCAATTAAATTTTGTAAGTGGAAAGAATGGCCAAAGTACACTAAGTCTCAAAATGCTAAAGAAGAGACCTTAATTATTGATGATAGCAAATACGGAACTTGGGTTTATTGGGAGGTGAAGGCTGCTATGCACTATTATGTGATGGGAATGAATGTTGAAGGTGACTTCAAGTGTTACTATGTGATTACCTACAGGAAGTTAAAATTGCATTATAGTTATTGCTATTATTAGAAGGGCCAAAAGTTCAAGCAAGCAGATTATATGGCTGTTGAAAACATTACAAATTACCATGAGGAGAATGTGGGTACTTATAGATGTCTACTTGATGGTGCCAATATCAATGACAATAAGCATGGCTAGGTTCTTTAGTAGTATGTTTTAGGCTTTTTGTAGTAGTAAATGTAATAGAAACTGCTTTAGTAGCAATTACAGTAACAATAATTTCTACTGTAACTATTGCTTCTCCTCACTACTATTGGGTTAGTGTGAATTTGGTATGCGTAGATGATTATTACTATATCATGCATAATTGGAGGGGCAAAGAGTGTAACCATGTTTGCTCAAGAACCATGGAAAATTTGGAAGTCTTAAATGAATTTTGCAAGTAGAAAGAATAGCTAAAGTATACTAAGTTTCTAAATGCTAAAGGAGAGCCATTAATAGTTGGTGATAACAACTATAACTCCTGGTTTTATTAGGAGGTAAAGTTTGATATGGGCTATTGTGTGATGAGAATGAATGATGTAGACATTTGCCATCATTACTATTTGATTACCTATGGGATCACATTGTTAAATCAATTGTGTTGCTACTATTACTACTGTTACTACTGGGTGGGTGAAAAGCATAAGCAATTATACAATATGAATGGTGAAAATAATATAAAATACTACGAAGAGAATGTGGGTACTCATAGATGGTTGTATGGTGGTGCAAATAATAGTAATAGTAAACATGGGTGAGAGGGAATTACGACAGCATGTGTGCTGTCTTATTACAGTAACCATAGTAGCAACAATAGTAGTAAGAAGGTCAAGGAACTACACTAGAAAGGAAAGTGTTGTGTAATAGAGATGGCTACTTATTTGGTACCTAGAAACAACATCAGGAAGGTCAGGGATTTGGATAGTGAATAGCATCACATCATTTACTATTATTATAGAATTTTTCAGACCAGATGGGTTTAATGCTTGGTATAGCAAGCTAGACATCTATCTAATTTTAATTATCATGTTCTTGTTGATTATTTAGAACATTAGTGGCTTTAAGACACCAAATCAAAAGGTTATTTCCAACTTATAGTTAAAGAACATAATGTTGCAATGGTAAGATTGCTGGAAACAAGAGCTGGGAAGTTTGATAGGAGCCATGTGGATAAGTTGTTGGGAAACACATGCAAGTTTCATACTCAGCCTTCAATAGGGTTTTTAGGAGGGATTGTTCTGATGTGGAGGGATTGGACACCTATCGACATCACCTATTCCTCATCATAGATGTTTTCCTTTTGGACTAGAAATAATATTGTCAGCACATGGACATGCTCGATTGTTTATGCTTCAAAGGATCATATAAAGCATAGAGATATTTGGAAGCACATTAGAAATAATGTTTAATGCTCAGAGCCTCTTATGATTACTAAGGATTTTAATGTACTTTTGTCGCAAAAGGAAAAAAAGGTCAGAAAAAGCTCTCACATGACCAAGCACAATAGGAATTTGTTGATTTCTTTTAGAAAATGTAGCTTGCTGACCTTTGTTTTGTAGGCAATAGATATACTTGATGCAACAACAAAGCTAGAAATGTAAGTATTAGGGAGAGGTTGGATATGACTTTTCTTAATAAAACTTGCCTAGGTGCCTTTCCCAACACTATTGTTACTCACCTCCACCATATTGGCTTGGATCATTGCCCCATGTTGATCGCCATTAAAGAAAAGATGTTCAATAAGATTGGAAGAAGATTACAATTCAAAAATGTGTGGCTCACATTCCCTAAGATTATAGAAATTGTTTGTGTAAAATGGCATAGACCTATAAGAGGGGACAAAATGACTTATTTATCAACAAAATTTTGAAGGGTTATGCTTGCATTGAAAAGGTGGAACAAAACTAAAAATTGATAATATTCATGAAAAGCTCAGGAAACTACAACTATCAATGTAGGAAATGCAAATGAAGGAATCAAATCATGGAGTAAATGAGGAGGAAAATAATGGATTGGATGAGCATATTAAGGTATATCATAATGTAATGGCCATGGAAGGGGCATGAAGGTGATAGAGAGCTAACATTTAGCGAGCCAAGACGATGGAACATAATACAGATTTCTTTCATATTGTTGTCATTACAAATTTTAGAAATAATTACATCCACCATATGAAAGATCAAGATGGGCAATTATTCAACTCACATAATGACATCGAGGAATCCCTTATGAGTTTCTTTGTTAGGAAATGGTGTAGTCAAGCTGACCCTGAAGACATTCCACTTGGTTCCTACTTTAAGAAAATTATGGTTGAGTAGGGAAGCTCCCTTGTAGCCATGGTTACTACTGATGAAATTAAAAGTGATACAATATCAATATGGAGAAGCAAAGCATCAGGCATGGATGATATCTCAGTTAAGTTTATTACAGCTTATTAACACATCACACAATTGGATATCATTGAGGTAGCAAAATATTTTTTTATTGACTCAAACATGCCTAGGTAATGGAAGGATACATTGGTAGTGTTGGTTTCAAAAATTCAGTGGTCAACAAGTCAAAACAATTCAGAGCCATCAACATTTGTAATGCTATATACAAAATTATTACAAAAATTCTTGTGGAAAGACTTAAGAGAGTTCTCTTATCTATTGCAGCAAAAGAGCAAGGGGCTTTTGTTTTAGGTTGCAGTATCTCTAACAATGTTTTTCTGGCTCAAGAAGTGTCAACACGTACACACTCTTTGACATCTAAGGTTGGTCTCATGGCATTGAAATTGGATATGGATTAGGCATATGACAAAGTTAATTGGAAATTTGTCATTGATATGTTAAAGAGCTCCACTTTGCCAATAGATGGTGTTAGTGGGTGAAAGCTTGTATTAGGAAACCAAGATTTTGCATTCTTCTAAATGAGCCTACCATGCATTGAAGCATCTAGATGCCAAAGTCAGGGATGTCGTTTATCCTCATATTTGTTTACTATTATTTTTTATTATTTATCATGGCTTATACAACAATAAGTTGAGTGGGACTCAGACATTTGGATTAGGATTACTCTTAATTGTCCTCTCATTGCTCACCTCCTTTTTGTGGATGAATTGATGATTTATGCTGCTATTACATGTGCTACTACAAAAACTATCAAATAAACATTAAAGCTTTATGACAATCATTCAGGCCAGTCTATCAACATCATGAAGTCAAGAGTTCTATTCAGCAAAGGGATGGGGCCAAAGTACAAGAAAATGATTGTATGCAAGCTACATTTGTATCAAGCTTCTAATATGAAATACATGGGGATTCTAATTTAAACAACAAAACTATAAAGCAAGGATTTCAACCACATAATTGACAAGGTGCATACATTAATGGGAAAGTAGAGGGTGAGACCACTATCACTTGCTAGGAGAATCAATATGATTAATTCAATAATACTATCTATCCTTGCTTACTATTTGGAACATTTCTTATTGCAAACTGGAGTGATTAACAAATTAGAGAAAGCTTTGCATAGATTTTTATTGATTAGGTACAATACTTGTCCTTGGAGCTATTTGGAACAAGTACCCATAGACCATTGCTTTCAGAATTACTACAAGGCCAAGGAACTTTGGTAGATATGGAAAACAAAGTTCAAGCTTATGAATGAAAAGGGCTACTCCATTGATTTTTATAGATTTATAGTAGGTGTTAGAGTGGATGAATTGCAACATTAAATGCAAAAAAATAAAGAAGTAATGAAGTTTATGGCTACTGCTTTGTTCCTTCTATGGTTTAATAAGAATAAGAGGAAACATGGTAAAAATGTCCTCAATCTAAAAGCATTGCATTATCATATTATTATTGTTTTCTCTCTTATTGATATAGGCTCCAGCTTTTCCAATTTGTTCAGTGGGAATCCAATCAGCCCCATGGGGCTCTCGATAATACTAAAATGGACTACTCCTATGAGCTAGATAAAATGCAACTGCGATGCAGTGTTGGCTATGAATTCAGCAGCTACTATTGGCCCAATTTTGAGAGATTACATGGGTACGCCTCTCAAATGCATAAGGAGAAAAGTCATTTCAGTCTCTTGATCTATGGTGGAAGTAATAGTAATGTTATATGTCGTCGAATACTTTAGGTGCCATTATCCTAGTACTACTGCAATTAACCTAGAATCAAACTCCAATGATGTGGTTATGAAGCTCAATGACGTTATTCATGCACGTTCTGATGCTCCCCATCATTCTACTCTATGTTTGCCATTTTTATCGACTATACTTATTAACTTAAGGCATTTAGAATCACCCATGTGCTGTGGGAAGGGAATGCTATTGCACATTGGATTACACTGAAGACTTGTATTTTGACTTTTGGTGGGAACTTGGTATCCCCTTTCTTAAACCACTTAGTAAACTTTTGTTTGCTGATTATGTATTTCAACCTCCATAAGGAGGTAACCTTGTAAGCTTTAGTTTTCTTGATTATCAAATAACCTCTACCATTTAGGTCTTCTTCAAGAAATATTGTTTTTATGATAAATACAAATGTATTGCTATCATTTTCTCTCTTAGAAACTTGAGCATATCATTTAATTGATTCCAATTGATTTTGATACAACCAAACTCAAGGTATTTGTCATATCTAATTTACTTTTTTCATTTTTTTAATACTATCAATGACTCCATCTTATCATTAAATTTTCTCATTAATTATTTTATAATTGGCTCATCAAATGCAATATGTAAGGTTTTATCTTTCTATTTCTAAAATCAAATTAACAAAATTTTCAATTGTCACTTTTCTATTTAGAAGAAAATAGCTAATGTAAGTCAAGAAAAATCATGATCAATCTCAAATTTAGATTACTTTCCAAAAAACAAAACAACTATCTCCAAATATATACTAATTATCATATCCTTTTTAGGTCCATATCTTATGTAACCAAATTTTTTGTTATTTATTTCCCTTGTATACCCTTACGTACTTTCCTAAGTAGAAAATATAAATTGATCTAATAATCTCCATTCCTTGTAATAATAATATAACATTTATTTTTAAAATTTAGTAACATTAAATTAAAGATATTTTATCTTTCTAATTCTCTGATCTATTTAATAAAACCAATGATGGCCACATTTTTTATTCTTGTAAAATTTAACTCTAGTAAATTTAGAAAAATCCATATTAATCACAAATCTATGTTTTTTCTCCCAAAAGTAAGATTTTTGTGTCCAAAATAAATTGTCTTTAAAGATCCACTAATTGTTAAGTAATTTTTTAAGTTTGAAGGAGGATTTAACTTGTTTCTTTTTTTGGCATGATTCACACATTTTCCAAATGGTCTTGCTTGGCTTGGGAGGACCTCTAATTAATTCTAACTTGCTTATTTTTTAAAGATATAATAACAATATAATTTAGACTTCTATGCCATAAAGTGTTCTCATTTGAATGTGCAATTAGGCATTTTAATCTATTAGCTTCTAATTGATAAAACTTAATCACATAAGCATCACATTTTCTTCTATAAAGTAGTAATATTTAATCATCTGTTAGTATTTACAACATTAAGTATTAAAACTAATAAAGTGGCCATTATCACATGATTGAAAATAAAGTTCAAAATGATTAATATTTATCGATGCTGGGTAGGTCTAGAAAGTTATGACATTCTAACCTAAGCTAAATGAGCTAAGGATTGTAAATATTTTGAAAGTGAGTCATACAAACTCATAAAGGCTTATCTGCATAGTTTCTAAAATATGAAGACACGCCTACAAACTACTTAAGCTTTAAATTTAGCAACCCAAACCATCTTGAGTTTGATAATGGTAGGTTTTGGTATTATGACTTTGTAAAGAAATGTCTAAAATTGGTTCCCTTAGGAATCCACTCATATCTATTATGCTTTAGATTTATAGAGTTCTTAATTGGGCAACCAATTATATGATTCCCAAATTTAGAATAATTGTTACAAATAGTATTAGATTTGACTTGATAATTAGATGTATGAAAAGAATGAATAGATGATGTATTCAATACATGGATATATGATTCTTTCAATCTATAATATCATGCAATCATAAATTATTTCTTGTTACATGTTGTAAGATGAAGCATGTTTAAGCACATGTGCATCATTCAAATAAACATTACTCTTTTTCACATGATTGCAAGAAGTAACATAAGAAGATAGATGTGAATGATTATAACTACATACATGATAAACTAAACTAGCATACTTTGACTTTAGATCATGAATTTCTTTTTCAAGTGAATGAAATTTCTTTAAACATTCTTTAAAAAAAGAATATTCTTTTCTTAAATTATCATTATCTACTTTTAGTGCATCATTATATGTAATATGCTTAGATAATTTATTTTCATGTCCTTTATTTGAAGCTTTCAAACATGAAACATTAGGAATATAGAAATGAACTTGATTAGTTAAGGAAATATTTTCCTTTTTAAGTACCTCACATTGTTCACGCAATTCCACTATGTTAGATTCATTCGACACTAACTTTCTTAAGATCAACATTCATATTAATTAAGTTTTTATGCTCAACAACTAATTTATTGAAACAAATTTATATATCATCACAAGATTTAAAATAGCACTCATGGCTTAGAAATACTTGATAGAAGTTCACCTCCATGTTTCACCTCTAAATTAAGCTTCTTCTTCTTCATCTTCTTCTTCTCTTCTTTATTTTTTATGATTTTTCTCCTTCATGTTATCACTAATATCTTGAGATTTATTTTTATCTTACAACTTACCTAATCCTTACACCATCTCAAAAAAAGTTGTAACCCAATACACTCTAATACCAATTTTTTGAGGCAATGCACAAAATAAATAATTAATTTGTTTAACATTTAATAGAATTAATATTATCAAATAATTACTTCTATCATTTGGAAGTATTAAAAAAAGAATAAAGATATCTAACAAATCCGCATCAAAGTTTTGAAAAAAAATTTTAAATGCATTTTTCCAAAAACATTTACCTTTAAATAATGAAGGTTGACATTATGAAAATCCTTCTAAAGTTTTGCAATTGTCAACTATGGGTAAAGTCATCCTTAAATAATTAGATAAAATAAGCACATTAGCAAAAATAAGCAATTTGATTATAAAGTAAAAATGATAATATTATAATTACTATTAATAAAATAATAAAATTATTAAATAATTAGAATTAATATTACAATTAATTTGCATATAAAAATAAATAATCTCATTAGTGATTTTACTTAAAATAAAATGAGGTCATGAATCCTATATGATTGGTTTAAATTATGGGTTTTAAAATATTTTTACTTATATAAGATTGCCTTCAATTTTCAAAATTTCATTATAAAATAATTTTATGTTTGTAGAAAATTTTGATTTATAAATATATTAATGTATAATTTTTATTATTACCAAAAATGAAATAAATGTATGAATGGTATACTAAATTATTAGATGGTGATGATTTATGTTTGCTTCAAGCATTATGGTGGTAAAAAATGTTGTGTATGTGTGTGTATATGTGCATGCATATGTGCATGCATATGTGCATGGGTGTGTACACATGTGTGTGCATATGCATGTATGTGGGTGTACATGTGTGTGTGTGTGTGTGCATATGAACTTGTGTGTGTGTTCCTACATTTGTGTGTGTTTGTGTGTGTGTGTGTGTATGTGTGCAAATCTATGTGTGCATGTGCTTATATGTTTGTACATGTGTGCGTGTGTGTGCACATGCATGTAAATTTGTGTGTGTACGCTTGTGTATATGTGAGCGTGTCTGTCTTTATGTGCATGTGTGTTCGAGTGCATATGTCTTGTGTGTGTGTGTGTGTGTATTTATGTCTGCATGTGTATGTACATGTTTGGGTATGCATGTTTGCATGTGCATGTGGGCATACAAATATTTGTGTGTGGGTGTATGTGTATTTATGTATGTTAGTGTGATTTTGTGTGTGTGTGTGTGTTTGTGCATGGGTGCCCATATGTACATGTGTGTGTGTGTGTGTGCATTTGTGTACATATTTGTTCATATGTGTGTGGATGCATGTGTGTGTATGTAGGTGTGTGTGTGTCTATGCATATATTTATGCCGACATGTGTATTTGTGTACATGTTTGTCCCCTTACATCTTTGTATATGTGTGTGCTAGTGTGTTTGTATATGTGTGTGTGTTCATGTGTATGTGCTTACATGTGTAAATGTATTTGTGTGTCTATGTGCATGCACACGTGTGTGTTTATGTGTGTGTGTATGCATGCATATTTGTGTACATGTGTGCAAGTGTGTGCACATATGTGAGCGTGTGTGTGTGTGTGTGTTCCTATGTATGTGCTTGTGTGTGTGCATGTGTGTGCATTTTTTGCATATGTGTGGGTATATTCATGTGTGCATGTGTGTGCACATATGTGTGTTAACATGTGTCTACTTGTGCATGTGCTTTTGCACACGAACGTGTGTGTGTTCATGTCTACTTCTAAATGTTTGTGTGTGTGCATGTTTGTACCTATGAAGCTATTTATAAAAGTGTATTTGCATATGCAAGTCTGTGCTTGCACATTTGTGTGTATGCGTGTGTGCATATACATACATGCATGTAAATGTGTTTGTGCATAAATGTGAGTGCATGTGTGTGTGCATTCATGCATATGTGGATTTTTGTTTATGTGTTCATATGTGTACATGTGTGTGTTCTTGTGCATATGTGTGCATGAGTGTGTGTACATGTGTTGTTGTGGGTGTGAGGGTGCTTACATGTGTGCATATGTGCATGCATGCGGATGCATGTGTGTACATGCATGTAGGTGTTTGTGTGTGTATATTTGTAGTTGTGCATGCGTGTTTATGTGTGTACATATGCGCATGTGTGTATGCACGTGTGTATGCACTTATGTGTTTATGTGCACATGTGGGTGTCTGTAAGTGTGTGCAAGAAAGTTTGCATGTGTGTGTTCATGTGGGTGAATGTGTCTAGTGGTATGCATAGGAGTTTGTATGTGTGTGTTTGTGCCTATGTATGTGCACATGTGTGTGCATGTGTGAGTGTATGCATGAGTGTTTAAATGTGTGTAAGTGTTTGTACATATGTGTATGTGTGTTTACATGTGCATGCATATGGGTGTGCACGTGCATATTTGTGCATGTGTGTGTGGATGTACTTGTGTTTGTGCCTATATGGGGGTGTGTGTGTGTGTATGTGTGTTTTCTTGTATGTGTGTTTGCATATATCTATGTTCATGTGCTTGCATGTTTCTTTATGTGTTTTTGTGCATATTTGTGTGTTTGCATGCATGTGTGTATTTGTGAGTATGCTGCATTTATGCATGTTTGTTTGTGCAAGGTTGTGTGTGTGTGTGTGCATACAAGCTTGTTTGTAAGGGTGTGTGTATGTATGCATATGTGTGTGAATGTGTGGTTGTGTGTGGGATTTTTTGCATGCTTGTGTATGCATGTTGTGTGTGTGCATGTAGGTGTGCATATGTGCAAGTTCTTTTATGCATGTGTGTTCATCAGTCTGTGCATGTGCATGTGAGTGTGTATGCTTGTGTGTGTGCCTCTATGTGTGTATGTAAGCATTTTTGTGTTCATGCATCTATGTGTGTATGCATGTATGTTTGTTCATTTGTGTGTGTGTGCATGCATGAATATTTGTGTGGGTGTGTGCATGCATGAGTATTTGCATCTGCGTGTGTGCTTGCATCTATGTGTTTGTGCATCTGTATGTGCATCTTTGTGTGCCTATGCTTGCGTGTTTGGATTTATGTAAGTCCATGTGTGTGTGTGTACATGCATCTTTATATTAGTACATGGGTGTGTGTTTGTGTGCATGTGTACTTTGTGTGTACCTCTATGCACATGTCTTCTTGTTTGTTTGCTTATTTGGGTGCATGCATATGTGCATGTAATGTGAGTGTGAAAGCATGCATGTGCATTTATGTGTTTGTGTCAGTGGTTGTGGCAAAGTGTGCTTATGTATGTGTGCACATGCAAGTTTGTGCATGTATGTGTGTATGTCTGCATGTGTTGTGTGTGTCTATGTGTGTGCATGTGTGTGCACATGTCTATGTTTTTCTGTGTGTGTGTGTGTGCATGCGTACGAGGATGTTTTTGCATGTGTGTGTTTGTGTTTTGTTTGCATGTCCTTGTGTGTGTGAGTTTGAGTGTGCATGAGTGTATGCATGTGCATGTGTGTGTGTGTGCATGTCTATGTATGTGTGCATGGGCTTGTGCGAGCATGTACATGTGTGGCCAAGTGTGAGGACAAGTGTGTGTGTGCATGCATGCACATGTGTGTGTTTGTGAACTTGTGTGATCATGTCTACAAGTGTGTGTGTGCATATGTGTGGTTATGTGTGTACATGCATGTGTGCATGTGGGTGTGCACAAGTGTGTGTGGGTGCGCATGTGTTTGCATGTGCATATGTGTTTGTTCTTGTCGTCCATGTGGATGTGTTTTATTAATGTGTGTGTGTATGTGCATGTGCATATGTGTGGTTGTGTGTGTGTATGAACGTGTGTGCATTTGTGTGCATGTGTGCCCACATCTATGCATGCATTTGTATGTGTGATTGTATGTGAGTGTGTATGCACGTGTGTGTATGTGTGTGTGCATGTGTGTGTGTTCACAAGTGTCTATCTGTGTGCTTGTTCACACATGAATGACTATATATTCGAGCATGTGTTTTTGTTTGTGCATGTTCTGTATATGCATGTTTGTTTGTGAGTGTGTGTGGGTGTGTCCATGTGTGAAAATGTGGACACACATCTATCTTTGTAGGCATGTGTGTCTATGTACATGTGATCTTGTGTGTGTGTGTTGCAGGGTGTGTGGGAGTGTGCACATCTATGTTTGTGTGTTTGAGTACATGTGCATGAATTTGTATTTGTGTGTGTGTGTGTGCTTGTGTATGGGTTTAAGTGTGTATGCATGTGCATGTGTGTGCATGTCTATGTCTGTGTGTGTGCACGTGTGCACCTACACATGTGTGCATATGTGGGTGTGTGTAGCTTTGCGTGTGTGTTCATGTGTGTGGGTTTGTGTGTGTATGTGTTTATTTTTGTGTGTGAGTGCATTTGTGTGTGTGTGCACATGGGCACTTATGTTGTATGTGGATGCATGTGTGCATTCGTGTGTTTGTGCATGTGCATGCATGTGATTGTGCATGTTTCTTTACATTTATGTGCATGTATCTTTGCATGCATGTGTGTATGTGCATGTGAGAGTTTCTTTGTTTGCATGTGTGTGTGTGTGTGTATGTGTGCACATATGTGTGAGTGTTTATGCACACATGTGTTTGTGTGTGAGTGTGTCTGTGGTACTACATGAGTGTATGAGTGTGTGTTTGCATATGTCTATGCATGTGTACATGTGTGCACAAGTGTGTGTATGTGTACATGTGTGCACATGTGCATGTGTGTATGTGTGTGTATGTGCTTCTATTTGGGTGTGTGTGTGCATGTGCATGTGTGAGTTTGTGTGCATGTGAATGCATGTGTGCTTGTGTGAGTGTGTGTGTGTGTGTACATGCATCTTTTGGTGTGCATGTGCATGTGTATATGCAAGCACCCATGTGTGAATGTGAGTGCATGAGTGCATGTGTGTTTGTGTGTGTGCATTTGTTCTTGTGAGACTTTGCTGGTGTGTGTGTGTGTATACTTGTGTGTTTATGTGTGGGTATGTCTTTGAGTGCTTGTGCATGTGTGTGTACAGGAATGTTTGTTTATTGATGTATGTGTGCATGTCTATGTTTGTGAGTGCATGTATATGTGTGTGCATGTGTTGTGTGTGGTTGTGTGTGTGAGTACATGTATGTTTACATGCGAGTGGTTATGTGTGTGTGCATGAGTGTTTATTCTTCTTTTTGTATGTATGTGTGCATGAATATGCGAGTGTTTGTGGGTGTGTGTGTGTGGTTGTGTGTATGTGTGTCCATGTGTATGCATGTGTGTGCTCGTATGTGTGCGTGTGCATGCATGTTTGTGTGTCTATGGAGAGGTGTGTGTCAGTCATATGCATGTCTGTGAGTGTGTGTGCATGTATGAGTGCATGTGTTGGTGCTGATGGGTGTCTGTGTGCATGTGTGTGTGTGTATGTGTGTGTGTGTGTGCCTACTTGTGTGTGCATGTGTGTGAGTGTGCAAGTATGTAAATGTGTGTGTATGCATCTTTTTCTATCAATATGCATTCGTGCATACATGTGTGTATATGTGTGTGTACATTTGTTTGTGTCTTTATGAGTTTGTGTATGTGTGCAACCATATACATATGTTGGCTTATTCATGCATGGATGTGTGTCTATGTGCATGTATGTGGGTGTGGGTGTGTGTTTGAATTTTCTTATGCATACATGTGTTCCTGTGTGTGTGCGTGCCTGTGTGTGCATGGCTCTGCCTATACATGTGCATGTGAGTATTTGTGTACATGTGTATTTGTGTGTATACATGTGTGTGTGTGTGTATGTGTTTGTGCATAAGCTTGTGAGTGCTTATGTGTGCATCTATGCATGTGTGTAATTGCATATACACACATATTTGAGTGTTTAGGCTTACAGGCATGTTTGAGTGCATGTGTGTTTTCACGTATGCATGTTTCTATATAGACACATGTGTGTGCATTTGCATGACAAGTGTGTGTATGTGTGTTTGTGCATGTTTGTGTGTGTCTATGTGTGCATGTGCATCTACGTGTGTGTGTGTGTGCATGCATGTGTAAGGTCATGTGTGTGTGTGTGTGTCTTTTTGTGTGTATACTTGGATGCCTATAACTTGTGCATGTGTGCATGTATGTGCTTTTGTTCATGTGTACATGTGTATGAGTGTGTCCATGTGCGTGCACATGGACATGCACACGTGTATGTATGTATGTCAATGTGTGTTGATGACTGTATGTGTATTTATGCATGTTTATGGGTGTTATGTGTATGTGTATATGGATGTGTGCTTGCATCTATGTATGTGTGTGTGTTTGTGTGCATGTGTGTGTTCTTATATTTGTGTGCATGTGTGTATATACATGTATGCATATGAGTGTGTGAATGTATGCATGTGTGTGTGCATCTAGGTATGTGCATGTGTGTGAATGTGTGTGTCTTAGTGTATCTACATGGGCATGAGTGTGGGTAAGTGTGTCCACATTCGTGAGAGTGTCTGTGTGTGTCTGTATGCGTGTGTTCGTGTGTGTGTGTATGTGTGTGTTCATATGAGAATGTGTGTGTGTGCAAGTTTGTGTGCATGCATGCATTTATGTTTGTGTGTGTATAAATGTGTGTATGCATGTGCCAATGCATGCTTATGTGTATATATGTGGGTATGTTTCAATTTGTGTGGGTATGTGTGTGTGTGTGTATGCATGTAAGTCTTTTTGAACTTGCATGTGCATGCATGTGCATGTGCTTATGTGTGCATGTATGCTTATATATGTTTGTGTGAGTGCATGCATGTGTGTGCATGTGTGTGTACTTGTGCATCAATATATGTGCACACATATGTGTATGTTTTATGTTCATGTGTGTGCTTGTTCATGTTCATGTGTCTGTGTGTGTGCATGCATGTGCTTTTGCGAGTTTGTATGTGTGCATGTCGATGTAGACATGTGCATCTCCCTTTTTATGGATCTATGTATCTATGTACTTATGCACATGCACATCGGAGTATGTTTAAGTACAGATGTGTGTGTGTGTGGTTGTATGTATGTGTGTGAGTTTACAAGGGTGTAAATGTGTTTGTGTGTGCATGTTTACCTTTGTGTATATGCATGTGTATGTATATGCAAGTTTGTGTGTGTGTGCATGGTTAGGGATGATTGTTGGTTCACCTATTTGTATCTATGTGTGTGTATCTATTTATTCTTGTTTGCATGTGTGTGCGTTTACATGCATGTGTGCATGTGTTCATGTTTGAATGCATGTGTGCACATGCATGAGTGTGCGTGTGTTTTTACAAGTTTGTGTTTAGATATGCATGTACATTTGGGTGCATATTTGTTGTCATGTACTCATGCATTCGTGTGTGTGTGTGTGTGTGTGTATTCTTGCATGCATGTATGTGTGTGAGGGTGTTAATATATATATGTGTTTGTGCATGTGTGTGCATTTGAGTGGGTTGATGTCTATGCTCACTCCCACATGTGTGTATACATATATGGATGTGTGTGGTTGTGGAAGTGTATGTGCATGCATGTACCTATGTGTGTGTGTTTATGTGTATGTGTGTGCTAGTGTGTGTGTTTGCAAGTCTTCTTGTACAAGTGTTTGTGGGTATGTGTGTTTATGCATGTGTCTATGCATGTGTCTGTATGTGCGTTCATGTGTTTGTGTTACTATGCATGGGTGTGCATGTACCACTTCCTGTGTATGTGTCTACGTGCAAGTGCATATGTGTGTGTGTAGGTTTTTTTTTGTGTGTGTACATGCATGTACATTTCTTGGGGTTTGGTGTGGGGTGCATGTGTGTGCATGTGCACATGTGCGTGCACCTATGTACTTATATGTGTGTGGGTGTGCATGTGTACTTATGCACATGTGCTTGTGTGTGTGTTCTCAAGTTCGTGGGTGTGTGTGGATCTTTGCATGTGTCTTTATTTGTGACTACACATTGACACATGTGTGTGTGTGTGTGTGGCTTTGCACGTGTGTCTGTGTGTGTTTGTCTCTAATTGTATGTATGCAAGTGCATGCTTGTGATAGTGCATGTCGGCTTATGTGTGTGTGTGTGCATGCTTGTGTTCATGCATGTGTATGCATTAGTTTGCATGTGTGTATGCGTGCGCTTGTATGTGCATGTGTGTATGTGCGCTTGTGTGTGCATGTGTGCATGCACGTGTAGGTATGAAAGTGTGTGTGCTAGAGCATGAGTGTGTGTGGGTAAGAGTACATGTGCGCATATGTGCAAGTGCGTGTGTTCTTGTGTGACTGTGTGGGTACAGGCATGTGCTCTTCTTCGTGCATTTGTTTCTATGTTTGTGTTAGTGTGTGTGTGTTTTTTGTGTGTGTATGTATGCATACATGCATGTGCAAAAGTGTGTGTGTGCATGCACATGTGTGGCTCTTGTGTATGCATGTTTATGTGTGTATGTGTTTGCACATTTGTGTATTTGTGCTCATGTACATATAAGTGCACAGGCATATGTGATAATGTGCATGTGTGTTCATATGTGTCTACATGCATAAGTGTGTGTGCATGTTTGTGTGTGTGCTTATTTGTTTGTACATGGTGTATGTGCATGTGTGTTTGTGTGTGCATGCATGTTTGTGTGGGTATTTGTGTGTGAAACTTTATACACATGTGTGTGTGTGTGTTTGTGCATAAGTGTGCATGTAACTGTTGTGTACAGACATGTGTATATGCATGTGTATGTGCTTGTGTGTGCAATTGTGCATGTGTGTGCATTTGTGTGTGTACATTCATATGTATGTTTGTATTTGTGTGTGTTTGTGTAAAACTTAATGTGTGTGCATATGTGTGTTCATGCATGTGTGTGTATGGGTGTGTGTGCATTTGTGTGCATGCTTGTGCATCTGTGTGTGTGTGTGTGTGTGTGTGGGAGTGTACATGTGCAGGTGTGTTTGTTTTTGTGTGTATGGGTCCATTTTTGTGTGCTTATGCATATGCTTTGGCATGCTAGTGTGTGTTTATGAGTGCATGCATGTGTGTGCTTTTGTGCGTGCATGTGCATGTGGGTGTGTATGTACACATGTGGGTGTGCATTGCGTGTGTTTGCTTAAGTGTGTGGATGTGTGCGTACATGTGCGTGTGTATGTGTGTATTTGTGGCTATCCTTGTGTGTATGTTTCCTATGCATGTGCATATGTGGGAGTAGGTGTGCTTATGCATATGCATGTGTATATTTGTGTGTGCATGCCTATTTGTGTGTTTATCCACATGTGTGGGTGAGAGAGTGTGCCTATATTTGCATGGATATGTATGTTTGTGTGGATGTGCATGTGTGTGTGGGTGCACATTTGTGTGCACATGTGTGTGTAGTCATGTGTCTATGTGGGTGTAAGTTTGTGTGTGCATGCATATCTGTGCATGTATGTGTGTGAGCATATTTGTGTGCATACAAAATGGTATGTGTGTGCCTATCTATGTATGGATGTGAGTGTGTATGGGTAAATGTGTATGTGTTTGTGTGTGTGCTTATGTGTCCTTGTGTGCATGTGCATATGTGTATGAGTTTATCTATTTGTGTGTGTTAATGTCTATATGTGTTTGTGTGTATTTGTGTATGTGTGCATGTGTGTATGTGCATGTCCTTGTGTGTTTTCATGTCTAAGTATGTGCAAGTGTGCATGTGCATGTGCATGTATGTGTGCATGTGTGTTCATGTGCATGCATGTGTTTGTGCGTATTTATGCAAGTATGTGTGTGCATGCATGTGTTTGTGTTGGTATGTATCTACATGTGAGTGTTTGGGTGCACCTGTTTGTGTGTGGACACATGTTTGTGCATTTGTGTGCATGTGAGTGTATAAATGCATGTGTTTTTGTGTACATGTGTGTGTGTATGTCTGTGTGCATGGGTATGAGTATTTGGGTGCAAGTGTGTGTGAACGTGTGCATGTGAGCATGTGTGTGTGTGCATATGTCTATGCATTTGTATGCATAAGTGTGTGTAGGTTTGTGCATTTGGGTGTGCATGTGTGAGTACATATGCATGTGTATGAGTTTGTGTAATTTCATCAATGTGTTTGGGGGATTTTTTGTTTGAGCATGCTTGCATGTGTGCATGTGTGTTTGTGTGCATGTGTGTGTAAGTTTGTGTGGTAAGCATGTGTGCATGCCACTATGTGTGTGTGTGTATGCCTGCATGCAAGTCTATGTATTCTTCTTTGTGTCTACACATGAGTGCTTTTGTGTGGGTGTATGTGTGTGTGTGTGTGCATATGCAATTGTGCAAGTATGTGTGTACATGTGTATATGTGTATGTGTGTGTGCATATGTGTGTTCCTATATCTTTGCATGTTTATGTGCTTATGCAAGTGCATCTGTGTGGACGTGTGAGAGCTTATGTGTGTGTGTGTGTTTATGCATGGGTGTGCATATACATGTAAATATGTGTGTGCATGTTTATGTGTTTGAGCATGTATGGGTGTATGCATATGTGTATGTGTGTGTGTGTGCATATGTTTTTGTGTGTGTGTTTATGTGCATCTGTATGCATGCAAGTGTGCATGTTTGCATGCATGTGTGTTTGTGTATGTGCATGCATGTATATATTGGTAGGCTTGTGTATGAGTGGACATGTGTTTGTGTGTGTGCGTCTATGTGTGTGTGTTCTTGTGTATGTGGGTGTCTGCATGTTTGCCTATGTGCTTGCATTCGTGTGCTTGTGTGTGTGTGAATGTGTCTGTGTATGTTCGTGTGTGTATGTTTACATATGTGTGTATCTTTGTAAGTGCCTGTGTGCAAATGTGAGTGGTTGTGCTTATATGTGCTTGCATATGTGTATGTGCTCACGTGTGTCTGTGCTTGAGTGTTTGGCTTGTGCATTTTTGTGACTATATTTGTGTGTGTGTGTGTGTGCATGGGTTTGGATTTTTTTAAGCACGTGCCTATATGCGTGCACGTGCACTTGTGTGTGTTGCATATGTGCTTGCATATGCATTTCTAAGTATGTTTTTGTGTGTGTGTGTGTGTGACTATGTGTATAGGCATGTGTGTGTGTGTTAATGTATGTGTGTATATATATGTGCATGTTTATATGTGTGGATGTGTGCATCCATGTGTGTGCATGATTCTATATTTGTGCATGTTTGCATGCAAGGGCATGAGTGTGTATGTAAATGTGTGTGTTGGGTGTATGTGTATGTGTGTGCACCTACTTGTATGCATGTAAGTGTATACATGTCTATATGCACACATACAATTATGCACATGCATGTGCTTGTGTATTTGCATATGGTCATGTATGTGTGTCTAGCTTGTGACCATGTGTATGTGCATGTTTATGTGCATTTGTTCATGTGTATGCATGCAAGTGTAATCATGTATTTGTGCATGTGCGTGCACGCATATTTGTGTGTATCTATCCTTTTCTGGGTGTGTGCATGTTTATTTGTGTGTGTGTGTTGCTCTGAGTACATCTATGCATGTACATGTGTGTTTGCTTGTGCACACATGTGTGAGGGGTGCATATGCTTGTACATGTTTGAGTGTGTTTGTTTGCACATGTGTGTGCTTGTGTGTACATGTGTGTGTGCATGCATGTTCATATTTGTGAGTGCTAGTGTGTGTGTTAGTGTGTTTGCATGTGTGTGTGTGTGTGCATGCATGTGCTTGCATGCACAGAATTTATGTGTCCATGTAAGTGTGCCTGTATGCCTATGTGTGTGCCTGTGAGTATGTGGGTGTGTTTATGTGCATATTCATTTGTGTGTGCTTTGTGTGAGTGTGCGCATGTGTCTATATATGTGTGTATGTGTGTGTATATTTGTATGTGTGTATGTGCACCTGTGTGTAGGTGTGTGTGTGCATCAATGCATGTGTATGTGCATGAGTGTATTTATGTATGTATATATGTGTGAATGCAAGTAGATGCGTGTGTGTGGGTGTATGTGCCTTCATCTATGCGTGCATGTGAACCTTTGCATGTTTGTGTGCATGCATGTGTGTGTACGTGGTTGTGTGCATATGTTTACGGTGTGTATATGTGTGTGGGGTTTTCTTTTGTGGGGGTTTATGAGTGCAAGTGCCTATGCTCATGTGTCTATGCATGTGTGTATTTTCCATACATGTGTTTGTGTGTGTTTGCATGATCATTATTTTGTGAATGTTTATGTGCATGTGCATGTGTGTGCATGTGTATGTGCGTGTATGCTTGGGTGTGTGCTTATGTTTTTGTGCATGTGCATGTGCATGTGTATATATATGTTTATGTGCATGTGCATGTGTGTTAATGTGTTTGTGCATGTGTGTGTGTGTGTGTGCATGTGTCTATGCATGTGTGGGTGTGTGGATGTCTTTGTGTATGCATGCATGTGTGATTGAATGTATGCATTTGCATGTATGTTTGCATGCATGTGTGTGCATGGTTATATGTGCTTACCTGTGTATTTTTGTGTGCTTGTGTGCATTCATATGCATGTGTATGTTTGTGTATGAGTGTCTTCATGTTTGTGGATGTGTGCACATAAGCTTGTCTGTGCTCACATCTATGTATTTGTTTTGTGTCTATTTTTTCATTTGCATTTGTGTATATAGGCATATGTATGGGTCTATGCAAGTGCATATGTGTGTGTGCAGGATTATGCATGTGTGCATGTAGCAGTGCATATGTGTGCATGTACACATGCATGTGTATATGTGTCTATGCCTGTGCATGTTAGCTTGTATATGAGTATGCATCTGTGTGCATGTGCATTTGCATGCGCATCTATTAGTGTTTGAGTATGTATGAGCATTTGTGTGTATGTGAGTGTGCATGTGTGTTCGTGGGTGCACATGTGTGTGTGTGCATGCATGTTTGGATGCATGTTTGTGTTTAGGTGCGTGTGGGTGTGTGTGAATGTGTGTTAATGTGTATGTGTGATTATGTTCATACATAAGCATGTGTGTGTGCACAAGTGTGCATGCACGTGCCTTTAAGAATTTGTGTATGAGTGGATATGCTTGTGTTTGTGTGTGTGTGTGTGTGCATGCATGCTTGTGCATATTTGCATCTATATGTGTATGTATGCTCATGTATGCACTCCTAGTTGTCTTTGTGTGTATTCACATGCTACATGTGTCAGAGTGCATTGGCATGAGTTTGTCTAGGTGTATGCATGTGTTTGTGACTACATGTGCATGTGCATGTGTGTCCGTATGTGAGTACATGCATGCATATGTGTGTGTGTTTGTACATGTGTGGCATGTAGACATGTGTATGCGTTTATGTGTATGTTTGCATATATTTGTGCGAGCATGTTTGTGTATGTGTGTGCATGCCTACCTACATGTCAGCTCATTTGTGCAGGTGTGCATGTGTGCACATGTGCGTATGTGCGTGCATGCACACATGTTTAAGCATGTGTGCATGTGTTTTGTGCATGCATGTGATTATATGTGTGCATATGCATATGTGTATGTGAGTTATTTTGAGTGTGCATACATCCATGTGTGAATCCAAGTGCATGTGTGTGTGTGTGCACATGTATTAGTGTATTTGTGCACATATAAGCATGTGCATATGTGTATGTCTGTGTGTGTAGGTCTATATGTGTGTGTATATGTGCATATGTTCATGTGTGTTTGTGTGTGTGCATCTGCTTGTGTGCTCATACATGTGTGCGTGTGTGCATGGGTGAATGTGCTTACATTTGTATTTATGTACATGTGTGTGTTTGCGCAAGTATGTATGTGTGCATGCATGTGTGAGTGTGTGTGGATGTGTGGTTGTGTGCATGTCTGTGTGTGCACGTGGGGTTGTGTGTGCTTGCAAATGCTTTTCTACTTGTGTGTGTATTTGCACGTAGAAGTGTGTGCATACTTTTTTTTATTTGTGTCTATTTTTATGTGCATATATATGCATATAGGTTTACATGTTTGTGTATGTGTGGGCCTATGTACATTGGTGTGCTTGTGTGTGTGTGAGTGTGTGTACGTGTGTGTGCATGTGTTTCTACATGTTGGAGCATGTGTTCATGTGTTTGTACATTTGTGTGCATCTGTATGTGTGTGTACGTGTGTCATGTGCATGCTAGTTTTCCACATGTGAGAGTGCACCTGTGTGCATGTATTGGTCCTTGAACCCATGCATGAGTGTGTGTGTGTGCACTCATGTTTGAGCATCTACGTGTGCATGTCTGTTTCTATGTGTGTGCATGCATATGTATGTGTGTGTGTGTGTATATATTTGTATGCATGTGAGTTCTTGCATACATGTGTAGGTGTGTATCTGTGTGCATTTGTACTTGTGTTTGTGCTTTTGTACATGCATGTGTGTGCTCATGCTTGCTCCTATATATGTGTGTGTGCACATGTTTGTACATGTGCATGTGTTCATGAGTGGGTGCATTTGTGCATGCATGTGTGTTTGTGTGCATTCATCATTGTCTATCTACGTGTGTACATGCATATGTTTGTCAATGTGTGAGCCTATGTGTATGCATGTGTGTGTGTCTGTGTGGGTGAGTGTGCATGTACATGCTTGTGTATGTGCGTGTATGTGTGTAGGTTTACAAGTGTGTGTATATGTGTGCATGCATGCATGTTTGTGTGTGGGCTTCTATGTCAATGTTACTACATGGGTGCATGTCTGCATGAGTCAACATGTGTGTGTGTGTGTGCATGCATGTGTATGTGTGTACATTTGTTTGTGCATGTGCATGTGTGTCAATGTGTTTGTGTGTATATGTGCATATGTGTGGATGTGTATATGTGTGTGCACATGTGTGTGTAAGTTTGTGTGCATGTTTGTTTGTGCTGGTTTGTGTGTGTGCATTTACAGGTGTTTATGTTTGTGTGTGTGTGTGTGTGTGTGTGGTTGTGTTTGTTTTTGAATGTGTACCTGTGCTCATGTTTTTGTGAGTGGGTGTAAGTCTGTTTGGATGTTTGTATATATTCTTTTGTGCTCATATGTATTTTTGTGTGTGTGTCAGTGGGTGGGAATGTGTGTGCATGAGTGTATGTTTACATGTATGTGCGAGCATGTTTGTGTATGTGCATGTGGGTGTGTCTATGCATACCTATGTGCATATGTGAAAGATTATGTATGACTATGTTTATGTGCACATGTGTGCTAGTGTGCCTGTGTATGTGTGTGCTTATGCATGCACACAAATGTTCATGTGTGTGTGTGTGCTTGTGTGCATTTCCACGCATGTGTATGTTAAAGTGTATGTGGATGCATGTGTATACATGTGTGTAATTACGTGTGTGTGTGGGTTTGTACATGGTTGTGCCTTTGCATGTGTATATGTGTGTGTGTGCATACTTGTGTGTGCATCTGTGCACGCCTTTGTATTTGTGTGTGTGCATGTGTGTGTTTGTGTGTGTGTGTGCATGTGTCCATAGGCATGTTTGTGTGCATGTATGGGTGGGTAGGAGTAGGTGGGTGTGTGAGCTTGCAACTGGGTATGTACGTGTGTTTGTGTGGGTGCATATGCACATGTGTGTGATCATGTGTGTGGGTGGTTGGCATGCATGTTTATTTGTGCATGTGCAAGTTTGTGTGTACGTGAACACGTGCACATGTGTGTAGGGGGCACTTGTGCGTGTGTCTTCATGTGTGTATGCGTGTGCATGTTTGTGTTTGTGCATATGAGTGCAGGAGTGGGTGTTTATTCATGTGTTTGTATGTCTACAAGCAAATATGTACGTGTGCTTGCGCAACTATTTGTGTGCATGTGTCTAGTTGTATGTGTGTGTGTATGTGTGTGCATGAATGAATGCATGTGTGTTTGTGTGTGCATGGGCATGTGTGTGTGGGTATTTGTGCACATTTGTGTGTACGGGTGTGTGTGTGCATGTTAGTGTGTTTGGGTGCACTTGTGCTTACGTGTGCATGTTCCTTAATGTGTGTGTGTATGTATGGGTGTATGTATAGAGAGTGTGTGGGCATGTGTGTATATGTTTGTGTGTGAGATTGCATGTGTCTATGTATGTGGCTATGCATGTGTGTGTTTGTGTCTATATTGTGTGTGCATGAATGCATTTGTGCTTGTGTGTGAGTGTGTGTGCATGTGTTTATGTGTGTGAGTGTATCGTTGTTCGTGAGCATGCATTAACAAGTGCATGTGTGTGCATGTATATGTGCATATGTCTGTGCATGTGCATGTGTATGTGTGCATGCATGTGCATCAATACATGTGTGTTTGTGTGTGTGCATTAATGTGTAATGGTATGTGTGTGTATGCATGCATGTTTGTCATTATGTGTGTTCCTATGGGCATCTATGGATTCCTTTGATTGTGTCTGTGTGTGTGTGCATGCATGTGTGTGCATTTGTGTATTTTAATGCATGCATTTGTGTGTGCATGTGCATACATGCATGCATGTGTATGTGTGAGCATGTATATTTATTCATGTTTGTGTGCATGTGTGTTTGTGTGTGTGGGGTGTTCAAGTGCATTTTCATGTAAGTGTGTCATCATGTTTGTTTGTGTTCATGTTGGCGTGTGTGCTTGCCTCTGTTTGTTTCTGTGTTTGTGGGCGTGTGTTTGTGTGCCCAGTCATGTGTGTGCTTGTGCGCAATTGTGTGTCTACATGCATGTGTGTGCACTTCTATGCTTGTGTGTGTGCACATTATGTGTGTTTGTGTGTGATCATGTTCTTCTACATATGTGTTCATCGTCAAGTGCTTGTGTGAGTGTGAAATTTTGTCTATGTCTATGTTTGTGTGTATGCATTTGTGTATGCATGTTTGTATGTGTGTGTGTGTGTGTATCTTTGTATTTGTTCATGTGTGCATGTGCATGTGAAAGTCCACACACACGTGTGGGTATGTTTATGAGCATTTATGTGTCTTTGAGTTTGTGCATTTGTGCAAAGGTGTGCAAGTGTGCCTGTTTATGCATGTGTGTGCATATATGTGTGAGTGTGTGTGCATGTGTATGTGTGTGCATGAGTGCACGTATGTGTTTGTGTGCATGTGGGTGTTTGTGTACGTGCCTGTGTATGTGTGTATTTTGGTATTTTCCTATTTGTTGACGTGTGTTTGTTTTTGTGAATATGCATGTCAGTGTGTGCATGTGTATATTACTATGTGCACATGTGCATTTTCCTGTGTTTATGTTTGTACGCAAGTGTTTGTGCATTTTTATGTGAGTGTGCGCGTGCGTGCTTAGGTGTATGTTCTGTTTTTACAAGAGTGTCTATGTGATGTTTGTCTTTATGTGTGCCTGTAGGAATGTCTTCATGCATCCCATTGCATGTTTTAGTGTGTGTGTGAATATGTGCATGTGCTTGCATACAAGCATGAGTGTTTGGGTGCATGTACACATGTGTCTTTATGTTTGATTACATGTTCATGTGTTTGTGTGTGTGTGAGTGATTTTGTGTGCAAGGTCATATGCGTGAGTGCATGTGTGTGGTTATGTATGTGTGCATCTTGCTTGCTTGCATTTGTGTGCATGTGTGGTTATGATTACGTGCGTGTGTGTGCACACATTTATATGTGTTTCTACATATGCATCCTTTTTTGTTTTTGTGCATGTGTGAGTGTTTGTGCATGCATGTGTGTGTGTGCATGCACATATATTTTTACATGCATGTGTGCTTGTGCATGTGTGTGTGGGTGTGCATGTGTGTGTGTGTGTGCATGCATGCTATTGAATATGTGTGCAAGCATGTGTGTGTGCATATATGTGTAGAGGCATGTGCTAGTCTTTATGCATGTCCATATGTGCATATGTACCTGTGTGTGTGCATGTGTTTGTGTTTGTGCATGTGCTTTTTTTCTTGTGCATGTTTGTGTTTGTGTAGGCCCATGTATGTGAATGTGTGTGCATGCCCATGTATGTGAATGTGTATGCATATGGGGGTGCATGTGTTTGTCTGTACTTATGTGTACTTGTGTGCATATGTATGTGTGTATGTTTGTACATGTGTACATGAGTGTATGTGTATATGTGTGTGTTCATGTATCATTGTCGATAGGTGTGTGCATGCGTGTGTGTGCGTGTGTGCATGTATGTGCATGGTGTTTGTGTGTGCATGCTTGTGTGTGTGCATGTGTGTGCAACAAGTATGTGTGTGTGCATGCATGCATGTGTGTTCATGTGTGTGTGCATGCACGTGTGTGTGCATATGTGCAACTATGTGTGCAGATGCATACATGCATTCTTATGAACTTGTGCATGTGTGTGCATGTGTCTATGCATGCATGTGTGTTTGTGCATCCATGTGTGTGTGTACTTGTGCTTGTGCATGTGCGTGCATGTTTTTTTCTACATGTATTCATAAACATGTGTGTGTTTGTGCATTTATTCATGCATGTGTGGGCATGTACGTGAGCATGTGAATGCTTTAATGTGCATTTGTCAATGTGTGTGCATATGCATATGTGTTTATTTGTGCTTATGTGTACATGCATGTGCATGTGTATGTTTTTGTCTTTATGAATGTGTGTGTGTCAGTGTTTGTGTGCGTGACTGAGCACATGTGTGTCCATATATGTTTGTGCATGTGTTTGTATACATATGCATGTGTGAGTGTGCATGTGCATGTGCTTATCCGTCTGCATGTGTGTGCACATCTATGAGCCTTTATGTGTACATGCATGTGTTTCTATGCTTTTGTATGTGTGTGGCATGTGTGCATATGCATGTGTTTGCTGGGTATGTGTGTGCATGAATGTTTGTGTGTGTGTGCATGTGTGTGAGTGAATGTATGCATATGTGCATATGTACATGCAAGTATGTGTGTATGTATGTGTGAGTCTGTTCCTATGTGTGTATATGAGCTTGCACGTGTGCAAGATTATGAATGCCTGTGCATGTGTAGGTGTGCATGTGTGTGTACATTTATGTATGTTATTGCACATGTTTGTACAAGTGGGTGTATATGCGTATGTGTTTCTGTGTGTATATACATGCACAAGCAAATGAGTGTGCACATGTGTGTGTGCTATATGTGCATGTGTATGTGTGCATATGTGTGTGTGGTAGTGGGTGTGGGTGTGTGTGTGTGCATGCATGTGGGTATACACTCAATTGTGTTTATTTGTGTGTGCACATGTGTATGTTTGTGTGTTCATGTTCATGCTCAGGTGTGTGTGTGTGTGTGTGTTGTGTGTGCCTATTTGTGCCTATGCATGTGTGTGCCAACACGTATGTGTGTGTTTGTGCATGCATATATGTGAATGTTGCTAAGTGTTAGTGTGTACAAATGCATATGTGCGCATGTATGTCTATGCATTTTGTCTGTGTGTGTGTGTGTATGTGTATGCATACATGTGTGTGTGTGTATACATGTGTGCATTCATTTATGGTTCTGTGTGTGGGTGTTTGTGCATGTGTGCATCTGTGCATGTGTGTGTGTGTGTGTTCTTATGTGTGTGCATGGGTAGATGTATATGTGATGTGTACATGTGTTCGTGCATGTATCCAGGTGTGTCTGTTAACATGTATGCATGTGCGTATATGTGTGATCGTGTGTGCATGGGTGTGTATGTTTGTGTACATATGTATGCATACATGTTTACATGTGTGTTTGTGAATGTGCATGTGTGTGTATACTTGATGTGTTTCCATGTGCATGTATGTGCTTATGTGTGCATGCGTGCATGTCTACAGCTATATGTTTGTGTGGGTGTGTACGTGTGTGTGCTTGTGTATGTGTTGCCTCGCATGTGCGAATGTGTACATGTTTGTCTATGTGCATATGCAGATGTGTCTATGCATACGTGTGACTTTTGTGTATGTTTGCATGTGCATGCATGTTTGTGTATGTATACGAGCATGTGTGGGCATGTGAAGGGGGTATGTGTTGGTGTGTGTTTATGCATACAAGTCTATATGGGTGTGCATGTGTGTGTGCACATGTCTGTGTGCAGATGCATGGGTCTTGTAGTGTCTAAATGTGTGTGAGCATGTGTGGATTTGTGTATGCATGCCTGTTTATGTGCTTACTTGTGTTTCTATGTGTGTGTATACACACACATGTATGTATATGGGTGCATGCTTGCTTGTGTGTACACATGCCTATATGTATGTGCGTGTGTGTGTGTTTGGGTGTGTGTATATGTGTGTATGTGTGCATTCGTGTGTGTATGTATATATGTGTGTGTACCTACATGTGTGCCTACATGTGTTCGTGTGCATGTTTGTGTGCATGTACATGTGCTTGTGTGTATGTGTGTGTGTGTGCACGTGTTTGCATGTACAAGTTTTTGTAAATTTGTGTGGGTGTACGTATGGGCGTGTGTGCATTTGTGCATGTGCGTATGCATATACATGTGTTTGTGCATGTGTCTGCATGCATGTGTGTGTGTACATGTGTGTGTGCAAGTGTTTGTGTTTGTGTAAGTGTTTGTGTGCTTTTGCATGTTTTGTGTGCATGCTTGCCTACATGTGTGAATTTGTGTGTCTATGTGCATGTTTCTGTGTGTTTTCATATATTCTTGTGTGCATGCATGCATGTTTGTATTTCTACAATCATGCAAGTGCATGTGTGTGTGTGTGTGTAAGTATTATTGCGGATGCTTGTGTGTGCATGCATAAGCATGCATGTGTGTACTTGTGCATGTGTGGGTGTATGCAGTTGTGTGTGTGTGTGTGTCTATGTGTGTTTGTGTGTGTGTGTTTGTTCATGCATAATTGCTCACTTCAACCTATACATGCATGTTTCTATCTGTGTTTATGCATACGTGTGTGTCGATTTGTGTATTTATGCATGCATGCATAGGCGTGCCTGTGGGCATGTGAATGCATGAGTGTGCATGTGTATGTCTATGTGACATGTGTTTGTATGCATGTGTATTCATGTGTGTGTATGTGCTTATATGTGCAAACACATTTGTGTGTGCATGCTTGTCCTTGTGTATATGTGCACTTCTATGTGTGCATGTACACATGTGAGCATGTGTGTGCGTGTGTATGTTTTCATATACTTTTGTATGCTTGTGTCTGTATGAGTGTGTGTGAGCATGTGTGTGCTTATGTGCATGTGTTCTTGTATATGTGTACATATCTATGAATATTTGTGCGTTCATGTGTATGTGCCTATGGCTTTCTATGCATGTATGTGCACGTGCTAATGCGTGTGTGTGTGTGTTACATCGGCATGTGCATACATATGTGTGGGAGTTTGTTTGCGTGTTTACATGTATGTTTATGTGTATGTGTGGGTGTACATATGTGTTTATGAATTCTTCTGTGTGCATGTGGCTACGTGTGCATATGTGTGTGCAAGCTTATGCATGTGTGCATATGTGTGTATGTATGAGCATGTGTGTGTGTGTGTGCTTTCTTGTTCTTATGTGTACCTATCTGTGCATGTATTTATGAGCATGTGTGCGTACTCATGTGTGTATATATATATGTGTGTGTGTGCTTATGCATGTGTGTGAGCACATGCATGCATGCCTAGAAGTGTGCATGTGTGTTCGCATGTGTGTGCATGTGCAAGTTTTTATACATGTGTGTGTGTGTGCTTATGCATGCATGTGTCAATGTGCTTGTAGGTGTGTGTGCATCTATGCATGTGCATGTATGTGTGCATGTGTGTGTGTTTGTGCACATGTATGAGCATTTGTATATGTGTGCTTGTGTAAGTGTGTATGTATGCCTGTGTGTATGCATCTGTTAGTCTTTGATCGAGTCCATTTGTGAATGCGTACGTATGTGTATGCATGTGCTTACATTTATGCATGTGTTTGTGTGCTTATGCATGTTTGTGTGTATCTATACTCGCATTTGTGAATTTGTCTGTGTATGTATGTGTGTTTATAAATGTTTATGTGTGATTGTGTGCATGTGTGCACCTACATGTTTGTGCATACATGCATACACTTGTGTGTGTGCATGTGTGTGGGTGTGCATGTATCATTGTGGGCATATGTTTGTGCATGTTTGTACACATGCGCATGCATGCACGTGTGTACTTGTGCATGTGCTTGCATGTGTGTATATGTGTCTGTGCATGTTTGTCAATGTATATGTGCTTGTTTGTGCATGTTCTCACATGCTTTTATTTATGTTTATGCATGCTTGTTTGTGTATAGTCCTTTCATGCATGCATATATGGGCATGCATGTAGGCATGTGAATGTGTGAGTGTTCATGTTTATGTTTGTGCGGCAGGTGTTTGTGTGCATATGCATGTGTGTGTACTTATGTGTGTATACACATTCGTGTGTGCATGCTTATTTGTCTATACATTGGTGTATCTTTGTGCAAGAGTAAGAGTGTGTGTTTATGCATACTTTTGTGTACCAGTGTTTGTGAGTGCATGTGTTTGTGCATGTGTGTGTGTGCATGTGTTTGTGCACATGTGTGCATGACTATGAACCTTTGTGTGTGCATATATATATTTTTTTGTGGCTTTTTGTATGTGTATGAGCATGTGTTGATGCATGTGTGTGTGTGAGTGCATGTGTATGTGTAAGTACATGCATGTGCATGGGTGTTAATTTATGTGTGTACACATGTTTGTGTGTGCACATAGGTGAATGTGTGTGTGTGTGTGTACATGTGTATGCATGTGTTCTAATGTGTGTGAGGGTGCATGTGTGTGCAAGCTTGCATGAGAATGTGTATGTGCGTATGTGTTTGTGTGTATGTGTGCACAGGAAGATGTGCATGCATGTGTGTGTTTGTGTATTGTATGTGCATGTGTCTATGTTTATATGTGTGTGTTGATGTGTGTGTGTATGTTTGTATATGTGGGTGAGCACTTACTTGTGTGTATTTGTGTGTGCATGTGTGTGTATGGGTGTATGTGTGTTTGTGTGCATGTGGGCATGGGTGCAGAAGCACTCATGTGTGTGCATCTGTTCATGTGTTCATGTATTCATGTGCACATCCATGTGCTTGTGTGTGCATGTGTGTGAGTGTTTGTGCATACAAGTGTGTGCATGTTGGTGAGTGTGAGTTTTTTATGTGTAGTTTTATTTGTGTGTGCATATGTATATGTGTGTATTTGTTTATGTGCATGCTTATCTTTGTGTTTTATCTATTTGTGTTATGTGTGTGTGCATATGTATTATGTCTATGTGTTTTATCTCTATGTGTGTGTGTGTGCATGTGCATGTCCATGTGTGTGCATGTCTTGTGTTTGTGTGTATATGTGGGTGCATGTGTGTATATGCATGTGCATTTGTGTGTTTATATGGCTGTGCATGCCTATGTATGTACGTGCATGCATAAGTGCAATTGTATGCATGTACATTTGCATGTTTGTACATATTCATGTGCATATTTGTGAATAGTTACATGTGCTTGTGTATGTGTGTGTGCATATGTAAAAGCATATGTGTGTTTGTGTGCACGTGTGTGTTTTTGTGTGTGTGCATACATGTTTGTATATGTGTATGTCTTTAGGCATGTGTGCATTCTTATGTGTGTGTCTATGCATGATTGTGCTTTTGTATGTATATATGTGTGCATGTATGTCTGTGCATGCATGGAGGCACATATGTGTGTTTTTGTGCATGAACACATGTGCGCATATGTGTGTGTTTGTTTGTGTTTAAGTGTGAGCATGCATTTGTGTGTACATGGTTGAGTGTGTGGTGGTTGTGCAAATATTTGTATGTTTGTGTGTATGAATGCCTATGTGTGTGTATGGGTGTATTTGTGTGGGTGTGTATGCATGTGTTTGTGTGTAGCTATGCACTTTTGTGCTTGTCTACATGTGTGTGTATTTGTCTTTGTCAATGCATATGCATGCATGCATGTGTGTTTTTGTTCTTACATGCATGCCTATTTGTATGCATGTGTTCATGTTTGTGCCTTTAAGTGTCCATGCTCATATGCATGTGAGTGTGAGTTAGCTTCTATATCTGTGCATGAATGTGTGTGTGCATTTGTGCATATATGTGTGTGTTTGTATTCATATGCATTACTTTTGTTTTTGTGTTTGTGTATGCATGCATGTGTTTCTAAGCATGTGCATGTGCATCTGTGTGTGTGCATAGGTGCACACATTTGTGTTTGCGTGGATGCATGCATGTGTGTGTTTGTGCACGTGAGTATGTGTGCATGGGCATAAGTGCATGTGGGTATGTGCGCATGTGCATGTGTGTACATGTCTATTCATTCGTGTGTACATATATGTGTGTGTGTGTGTTATTGTGTGTAAGCAAGTGTGTGAGTTTATGTGTGGGTTTTGTGTTCTTGTGAATATGTGTGTTCATTTGTGGGTGCATGTGCATGTTTTTGTATGTGCACATATCAGTATGTGTCTGTGCATGTGCGCATGTGTGTGTGTGTGTGTGTTTATTTGTGCATGTGTTCATGTTTGCACGTGCATGTGCACATGTGTGCCTTTTTACAATTGGGTATATATATTTGTGTGTGTGTGTATGTGCATATGACTAGATGTGTGCACACTTATGAGTGTATGAGTATGTGTGTGTGTGTGTGCTTGTGCATGTGCATGTGCAAACTTGAGATTTTGTGTGTTTGTGCATGTGTATATACATGTGTGTGCATGAGTACATATATGTCTGCACCTATATGTGTGCCTATGCATTTGTGCATGAGTGTGCTTGTATGTGCTCATGTGTATGTGTGGCTATGCACATGCACGTGTGTAAGTGTGTATATGTGTGTCTACATACAAGTCATGTTAGCAAACATGTGTATGTGTGTGTTTGTAAGCATGTGTTTGTGGGAGTGCATTTGCATAAGCATGTGTGTGTGTGTGGTGTGCATGTTTGCACATGTGTGTGTGTATACGTGTGTGCTTGTGTGTGTGTATGTTGGTGCATGCATGTGCATGTGCGTGCATGTGAGTGTGTGTATGCACATGTATGTGTTTGTATTTACTTGTGTGTGTGCATACACACACATGTGTGTTTTGTGTCTCTTTGCATGCATATTCATGTGCGTGTGCATGTAGGGTTTTAACTACATGTGTGTGCATGTGCATGCAAGCATGTGTTTTTGCTTATTCATGCATGTGTGTGTACATATGCTTAGGTGTCTTCATGTTTGTGCACGTGTGTGTGTGTGTGCAAGCATGGTAGCATGTGTTTTCATTTGTGTGTGTGTGTGCATGTTGATTCATGTTTGTGTTAATGCATATGGGTGTGTGTGTGTCTATGCATGTGGATATGTGTGCATCTATGTATTTTTGTGAATTTATGTGCAAGCATGCGTGTGTGTTTCTACATGTGTTGTCTGTGTGCATGTGTATGTATGAGTGTGCATGTGCGTGTGCAAGCCCACGTGTGTGAATGTGTATGCATATGTGTATGGATTTGTTTGTTTGTGCTTATGTGCATACATGCATGTGTGTGTGTGTTTGTGCATGTGTGTGTATGCATTTATCATTGTAGGTGTGTGTGTGTGTGTGTATGTCTATGTGTACCTGTGTATGTTTATGTGTGTGTGCATGTATGTGTGCAGTGTGTTCATGTGTGTGCAGGGTTTTGTGCATGTCTGTGCGTATGTGTGCACTTGAACATGTGTGTGCATATGTCCGAGTGTGGGTGCAGATGCACGCATGCTTATATGTGTGTGTTCATGCGTGCATGTGATTGTGTGCATATGCATATGTGTGTATTTGTGCTTTTGTTTATATGCATGTGCATGTACAAGTGCTTGTCCAACTTGAATATGTGTGCATCTATGTGTATGTACATGAGTGAGCATGCATGCGACCATATGTGTTTGTGTGTACATTTGCATGTGGGTTTGTGTGTGAGTGTGCATGTCTATGAGCTTTATCTATACATGTGTGCATCTATGGCTTTGTAAGTATATGTGTGCATGTATACATGTTCTTATGTATGTGTGTGTGTGTGTATGTGTGTGCATTTGCATGTGCATTTGCATGTGCATGTGTATGCATAGGTGAGTGTGTGTATGTGTGCATGCATGTGTGTGTAGGTGCGTGCACATGTGCCCTTGTGTGTGCAGTTGCATGCTTATGTACAAGCTTGTACTTGAATATGCTTTGTGTAGGTTTGTGTGTGTCAATGTGTGTGCATGGGTGTGCATGCACATGTGTGTGTATATGTGTATGTTTCTATGTATGTTCACACATATGTGTGTGTATGTGCATGTGTTTATGTGCATGTGCTTATAGGCAAAGGTAGGTGTGTGTGCATGCATCTACGTGCATATGTGTATATGGATATGGGTGTGTGTGTGTGTAAATGCATATGGGTGCACTCACTTGGGTGTATTTGTATCTGCACATGTGTACGTGTGTATGTCTACATGCATATGTGCATATAAAAGCATGCATGTCTATGCATGTTTTTGTGTGTTCTTGTTTGTGCTCCTATGTGTATGCATGTGTATGCCTATGCATGTGTGTATTTGTTTTCATGTGTGCGTCTACATGAATGTGTGTGTGTATTTGTGCATGTATCTGTGCACATGTTAGTGGTCTATCTAGATGTGCATGTGTTTGCATGTGCATATGCGTATGTCTACGTGTCTATTTGTGTGCATATTTCTTTATGTTTTATCTCTATGTATGTGTGTATGTGTGTGTGTACATGTGTGTACATATGTGTGTGCATCTGTGAATGTGCACGTGCATTCGTGTGTGCCTGTGCGTGCTTGTGTGTATGCTATTGTGTGTATGTGTGCTTGTGCATGCATGAGTGTCCTTGCGTGTGCATATGTGTGTGTGTATGCATGCACATTTGTGCATGCATGTGTTGTGCATGTGTGATTGTGCACATGCATCTGTGTGCATGCTTGTATGCGTTTACATGTCCACATATGTGCTTGTGTGTTTATGTTTGGATTTGTGCATATGTGTGGTTGTATGTGTGAGCACATTGCATACTTGTGGCTATATGCATGCATGCATATGCATGTGCATGTCTACGTGCATGTGTGTGTGTGTGTGCGTGAGGGTGTGTGGTTTTTGTCTATGCTTTCATGTGTGTGTATGTGTGTGTGCATGTGTGTTTTCTGGGAGGGTGTGTGTGTTGTGTATGTATGCATCAATGTGTGTTTGCATTGGTTCCATCTATGTGTGCACACATGTGCTCATGTCTATGTGCGGGTGCTAGGATGTGTTTTTGTAAATGTGTGTGGGTGTGTGTGGATTTGTGTGTTTTTGTTTCTACATATGTTTGCATGCTTACTTCTGTGTCTATGTGTGTGAACACATGCACATGTGTGTATGTCGATGTTTAGTGGCTTGTGTGTATACATGTGAACATATGTATATGTGGTTGTGTGTGTGTCTAGGTGTCATGCATGTGCATATGCTTGTGTGTGTTTGTACGTGTTCATGTGTGTATGCATATGTGTGTTTGTACTTATGCACATGTGTGTTTATGCACACATAAGTGCCTACATGTGAGTCCGTGTGTGTACACACTCATGTGTGCATGTGTAGGTTTTAATATGTATGTGTGTACTTGTTCAAGCATGTATGGGTATGTATATGGGTGTGTGTGGATGTATCTATGCATGTATGTGTGTTTGTGCATGTGTGCATGTAGGTGTGTGTGTGTGTGTGTACATGTATTACTATGTGTGCATGTTCATGTGTATGTGTACATCTGTCTATGTGTGTGTTTCTATTTATGTTGTATTTGTTTTTATGCATATGTTTGCATGCTTGTACATATTTGTGTGTGTGCATGCCCACATGTGTGAATTTGTGTGTGTATATGCATGCATGTGTTTATGTGTGTCCATGTGTGCTTGTGTGCGTGTGTTCATGAGTGTGTTTGTGCATGAGTGCATCTGTGTGAGTGTGTACACATGTTCGTGTATATGTATTATTGTGGGTGTTTGTATATGTGTGTGTGCATTAGTATTTGTGTGCATGAGTGTTTGTGTGTGCATTTATGTGTGTGTACGTATGTGTGTTTACATGTGTGCGCATGTGTGTGTGTGCATATGTGTGCTTGTGTTTTCATGTCTGTGCATATGGGCATCTGTGGGTATTTGTAAGTGTGTGTGGGCATTCATGTGCATACACATGTACTTATGCATGTGTGTGCATGTGTATATGCATGTGTGCATGCATGCTTGTGTGCATGTGTTTGTGTATGTGTATCTACATGGTTGTGCATGCGCATGCAGTTTTCTAACTATGTTTACTCATACACATGTGTGTGTTTGTGTATTTATGGATGCATGCATGGGTGTGCTTGTTGGAATGTGAATGCATGAGTGTGCATCTGTCTATTTGTGTGCTTGTGGTTATGTGTCTAGGCTTATGTGTGCATGTGTGTGTATTTCCAATTGTATATGTGTGTACATCTATGTTTGTGTGAGTGAACATGTGTTTGTGTGTGTTTGTGCATTATTTTGAATGCATGCATGTAAGGGAGTATGTGTGTGCGTATGTGCATATCTATGTCCACATGTTTGAGCATGTTTATTAGCCTTTATGCATAAATGTGTGTGCCTATGACTTTGAATGTGTGTGTATGGACATGTGCTTATGCATGCATGCGTGTGTGTATGTTTAGGTTCATGTGCATATGTGTGAGTTGGTGCATGCTTGTGTGTGTCCATGCATGTTTGTGTGTGTCCATGCATGTTTGTGTGTGTGTGCATGTGTGTACATGTGTGTATATGTGTGTGCATGCTTATGTGTATCTACATGTGCATGTGTTCTTGTGTGTATGTGGGTGCATGCATGTGTGCAAGCTTGCACATACATGTGTATGTGTGTGGGTGTGTGTGTGCGTGAGCTTGTGTGTCGGTGCTTGCATATGTGTTTTTGTTTTTATGTGTTCTTTCATGTGTAAATTTATGTGTTTGTATGCATTTGTAAGCATAGGTAGATGTGTGTGTATCTATATGTGTGCATGTGTCTGGGTGTATTTATGTGTGTTGATGTGGGTGTGCTTGTGTGTGTGTGTGCATGAGCATTCAGGTGGGTGTGCACTCACTTATGTGCATTTGTGAGTGCTTGTATGTACGTGTGTATGTTTGTCTGTGTGTATATGTGTTAAAGTGTATGTGCATGTGTTTGTTTATTCATGTGTACACAGGTGTGTGTGCTTGTCTGTGTACTTATGCGCACTTATGTGTGTGTTTGTGTACATGTGTGTGAGTGTTTGTGCATGCAATTGTGTGCATATTAGTGGGTATGAGTTTGTCTACATTTGCTTGTGCATACGTGTATGTGAGCATGTCTATCCTTATGTTTTATCTATATGTGTGTGTGTATGTGTATTTACATATGCATGTGTGTCTACGTGCTTTATCTATGCGTATGTGTATGTACATGTGCATGGGCGTGTGTGTGCATGTGTATGCATGTGCATGGTTATGTGGGTGCATGTGTGCATGTGTGTGTGTGCTTTTGTGTGTGTGTGTGTGTGTGGGTGTGCATGCATATGGATGTATGTGTGCATGAAGGTGTCTGCATATGCATGTGTGTATGTGCATCTATTTAGGTGTATATATGCATGTGTAGGCACATATGCATGCTTGCTTGTGACTAGTTAAATGTGTGTGTGCATGTTCGTGTACATATGCATGTGTGTGAATGCATGCATGTGCATATTTCCATGTATGCATGCATTTATGTGTGTGCAAGCCTTTGGACATGCTTGCATTCCCATGTGTGCATGTACATGTGTATGCATGTCTGTGTGCATGTGTGTGCACATGTATTCTTACACATACGTGTATATTTGTTCATGTGCATGTGTACATTTTTCTATGTATATTTGTGCATATGCATTTGTGTGTGCATAACCGTGTGTGTGTGTGTGTTTTTGTGCATGTGTTTGTGTGTGTTCATGTGGGTGTGTGTGCATGCCTACATGTATGCATGGGTGTAAGTGCATGGGTTTGTGTTCATGTGTTCATGTGTTTACATGTGTTTACATGTGTTTGTGCACATGTGTGCATGCGTGTTAAAGCTTCCGTGTGTGTGTGTACCTATGTGTTTCTGCAAGAGTGTGCTTGTTTGTGCCCATGTGTATGTGCGGCTATGCATGTGCATGTATGTACGTACATGTGTCTACGTGTGATTGATATTAGCATGCATGTGTATGAGTGTGTGTGTGCTTGAGTTTGTAGGTGTGTGCATGTGTGTATGGGTGTGTGTGTGTGTGTGTGTGTGTGTCTTTGTATGAGTTCATTCTTGCATGGATGCATGTGTGCATGTGTGTGTGTGTGCGTATGTGTGCAAGGGTACACATATGTGTGTAGGTGAGTTCATGGATGCATTTGTGAGTTCCAGTGAGTGTGTGTGCATGTGTGCTTTTGTGTGTGCATGTATATGCGTACGTGCAACTGTATGTACATATGTGTGTATATGTAGGTGAGTTTGCATGTGCATGCATATGTTTTTATATTTGTGTGTCTCTCTAAGCATGCATATGCATGAGTCTATGTGAAAACATATGCGCATGTGTGCATGCAGGCAGATGTGTTTGTGAGTGTTCATGTATGTGTGTGTGCTATGCATGTGCATGTGTGTCTGCATGTGTCTGTGCACATGTGTGTGCAAACATATGTGCATGTGGTTTTGTTTGTGTCTACCTATTTTTGTAGGCATGTGTGTGTGCATGCAAGTGCATGTGTATGTATGCATATGTGTTTGTGTACCTATGCATGGATGTGTGTGTCCTAGTGCATGCACATGTGTGTGTGCATGCATACATATGTTGATGTGTCTACCTATGCTTGTGTTTATGTGCAAGTGTTTGTGCATATGTGGTGCACATGTGTGCATGTGTATGTGTGCTTGTGCATGTGTGTGTGTGAATTTGTGTGCTTGTCTGTGCATGCATTTTCTTGTGTGTGTGTCAAAGAATGTGTATGTGTGCTTGTGCATGCATGTGTGTGTGCATCTATTTGCGTGCATGTGCATGCATGCATGTGTGTTTGTTTATGTGTGCATGTGTGTGCATGTTTGTATGTTTTCTTGTGTTTATAGGTGCATATGTGCATACGTATGTGTGTGTTCATGAGTGTGAGTGAGCATAGATGTTTGTTCATGTGTGTGTATATGTATTTTTGCATGTGTGCATGTGTGTGCACGTTTGTGAGCATGTGAGCATGTGTGTGTGCATGTGTATGTGTTGGTGTGTGCATGCATGTGCATGTTTGAGTTTGAGTGAGTGCGAGTGCACATATGTATGTCTATGTACGTACTTGTGTGCATGTGTGTGAGTGCATGTGTGTGTTCATGTGAATATGTGTGTGTTTGTGTCTATGTGTGTGAGCATTTGTGTGTGTTTTTTTGTGTGCATATGTTTGTGTGCTTATATATTTATGTGTACAACTGTGGTTGTGTGGGAGTACATGTGTGTGATTTTGCATGTGCGTATGTTTGTGTGCTTATATACTTATGTGTGCAACTGTGGTTGTGTGCGAGTACATGGGCATGTTTGTGTCTGGTTGTGCATGTGTGTAAGTGACTATGTGCACGTGTGTTTTTATGTTTTTTTGTGAGTGTTTTAGTGAGTGTTCATGTTTACTTGCATGTGTTTGTGTGTGTGTGTATGCATATGCAAGTGTGTGTGTGTGTGTAATTATGTGGGCATATGTATGCTTATGTATGTAGGTGCATGTGCATGTGATTTGTGCGTGCACTCGTGTATGTGTTTGTGCACATTTGTGTGTGAGGGGATGATATGTTTGTGTGTTTGTGCATGTGCGTGTGCATGTCTGTGAGTGTGTGCACAGGCATGTGAGTGGGTGCAAAAGTGTACGTGTATGTGTATGTGCATGTGTGCATATCTGTGTGCATGTACTTGTGTTTGCATGCATATTTTTTCTACATATGTGTGTGCATGTGCTTGTGTTGCATGTGTGTGTTTGTGCATGTATGTGTATACGCATGTATGCACATGTTTTGGTACATACATGTGTGCATGCATGTGTGCGAGTGAATGTGCACTTGTGCATATGTGTGTTTGCATGTACGTGTGTGTGTGTGTTTGTGCATGAATTTGGGCATGAGTGTGTGCATGGACATGTGTATGTATTTATGTGTGTGTAAGTGTGCATATACATATGTGAGAGTTTGGGTGCATATGACTACTTATTTGTATGTGTGGGAACTTGTGTGAGTGTGTCGGGTCTTATTTATATTATTATGTGTTTGTGTCCACGTGCATGTGTGTGTAGGTGCATGTGTAAATGTGTGTTTGTGTTTCTACATTTGTGCATGTATGCATGTGTGCCAATACATGTATATGTGTGCATGCATATGTGCATGTGTGTTGTTGTTTATGTGTTTTTTTCATGCATTTGTGCTAGTGGTTGTATGTGCATAGACATATGTGTGCATATGTGTGTTTGTGTGTAGATGTGTACATGAGTGTGTGTGTGGGTGTGTGTAGGTGTTTGTGTATGTGTGTGCTTGTATGTCCATGTTTATGTGCATGCATACATATGGGTGGGTGTTTGTATGCATGTATGGGTGTGGGTGCGCACATTTGTTTGTACGTGCACATGTGTGTGTAGATGTTTGCATGAGTCTATGTGCACGTGTATGTGTGTGTATGCATGCATGTGCATGTGTGTACATGTGTTTGTGTGTGTGTGTGCTTGCATGTGTTGTGTGTGTGCGTGCATGTTTTGTGTGTGTGCATTTGAGTGTGTGTGTATATGCATTTGTACTTGTGCATGGGTTGAGCATTCACATGTGCGTGTAAAAAATCTTAGTGTGTGTACATGTGTATATTCATGTGCACGTATGTGTATGTGTGTGCATTCCTATTTTCTTATGAACATATGCAAGCGTGTGCACATGTGGGTGTCTTCATGCATGTATGTGTGTGTGTGTACATGCTTGTACGTGGGTGTGCATGCTTGTATGTGCTTCTGTGTGTGTTTAAATACGTATGCATATGAGTGTGTGCATGTGTGTAAGCATGAGTTATCATAAGTACATATTTATGTGTATGAGCATGTATGTGTGTGTTTCTACATGCATGCACAAATGAGTGTGTGTGCTTACATGTGCATTTGTGTGCATGTGTTTATACATGTGTACATGTGTGTGTGTGTGTGCATTTTTGTTAGTGTGTGCACACATTTGTGTGGATATATGTATACTTTCATATTTGTGTGTCTATGCCTGTGGGCATGTGTGCAACGTGCATGCTTACTAGATGTGTGCATCTTTGTGTTTACGAGTGCATGTGAGTGTGTGTCCATGCCTACGTGAGTGGTGGTGCATGTGTGTGCGTGAGTGTCTATGCATAAGCATGTTTGAGTTTGTGCATGTGGTTTTATGTGTGCATTGATCTTTATATGTGAGTGTTATTGTGTTCTTGCTTGCACAAGTGAGTGTGTGTGCATTTATGTGTGTGTGCATATGGGTCTATGTGTGCTTGTGTGTGTGATGTGTGCCATGTATGTGCCTATGTGAATTCATGTCTCTATGTGTAATTGTGTATACAGGTGCATGTACAAGTGTGTACATATGTATGTATGTATGAGTGTTTATGTGTGTCTATGTGCACTAGATGTGTACCTATGTGTGTGCATGTGCATATACATGTGCATGTTCATGTGCATGCATGCATGTGCATATGTGTGCATATTTGTGTGTGTGTGCATGCATTTGTTTGTGTGTATGCATGTGTTTGTGTGCATGTGTATGTGCAAACAAGTATATGGGTTCATGCATGTGCTTATGTGTGTCTATGCATGAATGTGTGCTTGTGTGTTTACATGCATGTGTGTGTGTGAGTGGTGTGGGTGAGTGTGCAAGTGTTCTTATGTACATGCAAGTGTGTGTATGCATGGGTATGGTTTTGTGTATGCATTTATGAGTGTGTGCGTGTGTGTGCTTTGTGTGTAAATGTTGATGTGTATATGTATGTTAGTGATCACGTGTGTGTGTGTGTGCATGCTTGTGTGCATGAGTCTATGAGCACATGCAGGATAATGTACATGTGTATGTGTGTATGTACTATTATGCTCAAGTGCATGTGCGTATATGCATGTTTGTGCATGCATGCATGTGTATGCATCTGCCTGTGTGTGCGTGTGTGTGTATGCATATGCATATCTATTTTTTTGTGTGTTCTTATGCATATGTGACTATGTGTGTGTGCATGCTTACACGTGTGTATGCATGTGTGTGAGTGCAGATGCATGTGTGCATGAATGTGCATGCATGTGTGTGTGTGTGCATGTTTGTGCACATGTGTGTGTGCCTCTACGTGTGCTCCTATGCATGTTTGTGCATATGCAAGTGTGTGTGTGTGTGTGTGCATGCATGTGTGCATGTTTTCAAGTATGTGTGTGCATATGTATGCGCATTTTTGTAAATAGGTTTGTGTGTGTGAATGAGTGTGTGCATATGTGTGTGTGTGTGTGTATGTGTGCATGTGCGTGTCTAAGTGAGTCCATGTGTGCTTGTTTGCATGCATTCATGTGCATGTGTGTGTTTGTGTGGTTCTATGTGTGTATGCATATATTTGTGTGTGTATATGAGTAGGTGTGTGTGTGTATGTATGTGCTTTATGCATGCATGTGTTTGCATGTGTTCGTGCATGTGGGTTATGGTAAGTGTGTGTGCTTGTTTTGGTGTGTATATGCTTATATGTGTTTGCATATGTATGCATGTTAATGTGTTCCTATGTGTGCGAGTCTACGTGCATGCAAGTGTATGTTCATGTGTATGTGTGGGTGAACAAGTGTTTGCATATGCACTTGTGTTTATATAATAGTAAACGTGCATGTGCATACGTGTCTAGATGCGTGCATGTCTGTGTTTGTGTGCTTATGCATGTGTGTGCATGGGTTTGTGTGTGGATGCACATGCATGCATATGTGTGTACATAAATGAGTTTGGTGTAGTTTTTGGTGTGTGTGCATGCATGGCTGTGTGTGGGTATGCTTATGTGTACATATGAACATGTGTGCGTGTGCATGCCTATTCTTGTATGTTGTCATGTGTGTGTTTGTTTGTGTTTGTGTGTCTATAGAAGTGTGCCTTCGCGTGTGTATTTATGTGTTTGTGTGCAAGTTTTTGTGCATTTGTGTATGCATGTATGTGCATGCTTATGTGTGCATCTGCATATAGTTCTGCACATGTGTGTGTGTGTGTGTGCATGTGAGCATGTATGTGTACATGTGTGTGTGTGTGTGCTTGAATGTGTAAGCATGCATGTTTGTGTGTATGTATGGGTGCACACATATATGTGTGTGTACATTAGTGGTTATGTGTATATGTGTGTGTGGTTATATGTGTGTGCATGTGTGGTTGTTTGTGTGTTTGTACATGCATTTGTGCTTGCTTATGTGTGTGCTTAGGTGTGTATGTGTTTGGGCATGTTTGTGTGGATGCCTTTATGTGTGTGTTTGTGTATGTACATGTCTGCACGTGTGTGTGCATGTAGGTGTGTATGTGTGTTTGTGCTTGTGTGTATGTAGGTGTCCTTGTGTGCATGTTTTTGAGTGTGTGCATGTTTGTGTACGTGTGTGTACATCTGTATGCATATGCATGGGTGTGGGTTTCTAGCATGTGCATGCATACGTGTATTCATGTCTATGTGAGTTTGTATGTGCACACGAGCATTTGTGTATGCATGTGTGCGTGTCAGTGTGTGTGTGCGTATGTGGGTACGTGTGTGCTTTTTATACATGTATGTAATTGTGTTCATTTATGCTTGTTTGTATATGTGCATATGCATGGATCTTGGTGAGTGGATACATGTTTATGTGTACATGTATGTGTGTGTGCATGCATGACTAAGTTCATGTGTGTGTGCTTGTGTGTTTGTGCATTCATGCTTATGCTTGTTTGTGAGTGTGTGTGCATGTTCATTTTTGCATGCATGTGTGTGCATTTGTTTATGTGTGTGCATATGTGTTTTCGTGTGTGTGCATGAATGCCTATGTGTTCATGCATATTTCTATTTTTTGTTTTCATGCATGTGTGTGGGGGTGTGAAAGTGCAAGTGTGCATATATGTATTTATATGTGGGTGTGTCTATATGTGCACATGTGATCATATGTGTGTGCATATGTGTATAAATTTGTGTGTGCATGTGGGTTAGCCTATGTCTACATATACATGTACTTAAGTGGTTATCTATGCATATGTGTGTATTTATGCTCATGAGTGTACATGTGTGCATGTCTGTGCATGTGCGCAAGTGTCTTTCTACTAGCATGTGTATGTGTGTGTCTGTGCATATGTTTGTGCAAGTGTGTGTGGGTTTGTTTTATGTGCATGTGTGTACATTTGCATGCATGTGTGATTGCTTGTGTGTGGGTGTGTGTTTGTGTGTGTATGTGTTTCTATGCATCTTTGTGTGTGCATGTGTGTGAATCCTATGTGTATACATGTATGTATGCATGTGTGTGTGTGTGTGCAGTTGTGATAATGTTTGGGCTCATGCTTATGTGTGACTTTGTGTGTGTCTGTGTTTGCATTTGTGTACATGTATGTGGGAGTGCATGTGTTTGTGTATGAATATATTTGTGTATGGGTGTGTATGCATGCTTGTGTGTGAATGTACATGCATATGTGTGCACATGCTTATGCATGTGTTTGTGTGCATGTGTATGGATATGAGTTAGTGCATGAGTGTCTATGTGTGTACGTTTATGCATATGTGCATGCATGCATATTCATGTGCATGTGCATGTGTGAGTGTCTCTGTGTGTATGAGTGCATGCATGTGTGTCGATGTTTGTGTGGCATGTGTGTGCCTATGTTTATTCATGTGTATGCATATGTGCATATGCGTGTGTGTCTATGCATGTGCATATGTTTGTTTATGAGGGTGCATGCAACTATGCAACAATGTGTGTGCATGTAAGTGGGTATGTGCATGTGCTAGTGTTTGTGTTTATGTATTTATAAGCATGCGTATGTGTATGTGTTTGTGTGTGTGTGTATGTGCATGTGGCTGTGTGTGTGTGTGTGCATGCATGTGTGCAAGTTCATGTGCTAATACACGTGTGTATATGCATATGTGCATGTATGTGCTTGTGTGTATGCATGTGAGTGTGTGTGCTTGTATTTGTGTGCATATGCAGGTGCATGTCCATTTATGTGTGTGCATTTGTGTGTGCATGTATGTATACATACATGTGTGAGTAGGTATGTGAAATTGCATTTTGTATGTGCATTTGCATGTATATGTGTTTATATGTGTGTGTATGCATGAGTGTGGGTGTATGAGTGTGCATGTATGCATGTGTGTTTGTGTGAAAGTACATGCAGATGTGTTTACATATCTAGATGCACGCATGTCTATGTCTGTGTGCACATGCATAAGCATATATGTGTGCATGGTTCTACATGTTTGTATGTGGATTTGTGTGTGCTTAAAAGTGCAAGCATGCATGTGTTTGTGTGTATGCATAGGTGTGTGTGTATAATTGTGTGTGTGTGTGTATGTGTGCTTGTTTGTGTGTTTGTACATGCATTTATGTTGGCTTGACTGTGTGCTTAGGCATGTGTGTGTGTGTTTGAGTATGTGTGTGTGTTTTTTTTTATTTGTGTGCATGGGTATGTATATGTGTGTGCATTTGTGTGATTGTGTGTGTGCATATTTGTGAATGTGCATGCATATGTGTATGCATGTAGATGCATTTGTATGCATGTGTAGGTGCATATAGGTGCATTTGTTTGCATGTGTTTGGATATGCATGTGTGTTCATGTGTGTGTGGGTTGCTCCAATGTGCATGCATACGTGAGTGCATGAGTGCATGAGTTCGTATGTGCACACGAGCATATGTGTATGCTTGTGTGAATGTGTGTGGGGGTGCATGTGTTTGTGTGTGTGTGTGTGTGTGTGCTAGTGCATGTGTATATATGTGTGTTTATTTATGCTTGAGTCTATATGTGCATGTTCATGTATATTGGTGTGTGGTTACATGTTTGTATGTGCATGCATATGTGTGTGCATGCATAGCTATGTGCATGTGTGTGTGCTCATGTATTTGTGTATTCATGCATGCACTTATATGTAAGTGTGTGTGTGTGTGTGTGTGCATATGCATTTTTGCATGCATGCATGTGCATATGTGTTTGTGTGTGTGTATGTGCATGCTTATGTGTTCATGCATATGCTTATTTTTGTTTTTGTACTTACGTGTGTAGGCATGAATTTGTGGTTGTGCATGTGTGTTGATGTATGTATTTGTATTTACCTGCATCTGATTGTGTGTATGTGATCATATATTTGTGAATGTGTGTGTGCATGTGAGTTAGCTTGCGTATGCATCTATATGCACCTATGTGGTTACATGTGCATATATGTTTATATGTGTTGTGATAGTTTGTTTGCATGTATTTGTGCATTTGTGTGCATTTGTGTGCATGTCAGAGTGCTTGTGTGTGTGTTTGTGTGTATGTATGTATGTGCCTGCATCTTTGTGTGTTTTTGTGTGCATCCATGTCTGTGTGCATGGCTTAGCATGCATACATGTGTGTGCACGTGCGTCTCCATTCACATGCATGTGTGAGAGTCTTGTGTGTATATGTCTGTCTATGTGTATGTATGCATGTGTGTGTATGCATTTGTGTGAATGTTTGGAGGCATTCCTATGTGTGTATTATGTGTTTTTATGTTTGTGCATGCATGTGCATGCTTGTGTGTTTACGTGTGTGTGTACATGTATGTGATAGTGTGTGTTTCTGTATGAACATGTGTGTGTGGGCATGCATGTGTGTGTGTATATGTGTGCGTGTGTGTTTGTGTGCATGTGTGTGCATGAGTCAGTACATAAGTTTTTATGTTTGGGCATTCGTGTATGTGTGCATGCATGTATGTTCACATGCATGTGTGAGTGTCTATGCATGTGTGAATGCATGCTTGTGCATGCATGTGCGTGTGGTCATGTATACACCTATGTTTATTTGTTTCTGTACATGTTTGCATATGCATGTGCATGTGAGTGATTATGGAAGTGCATGTGTCTATGTGGCAACACGAGTGCATGTAAGTGGGTAGGTGCATGTGCAAATGTTTGTGTGTGTGCATTTCTAATTATGTGTGTGTATATAAGCATTTTGGTGAGTGCATGCTTACATGTGTGCGAGTGCATGTGCTAGTGCACGTGTGTGTATATGCATAGGTGCATGTGTGTACATGCATGTTCTTTTGTGTATGCATATGAGTGTGTGTGCTTGTGTGTACATGCATTTGTGTGCATGCATGTGCTTGTCTATTTGTGTGTGTGCATTTGCGTGTGCATGTATGTATGCATGTATGTGTGAGCAGGTTTATGTGTGTGCATTTGTGTGTGTGCATTTGCATGCGTGTGTGTTTATGTTTATGTATATGTGTGTGTGTGTGTGCATTTGTATGCACATGTGCATAAGCATGTGCATACCTTTGCATGTATTTTTGTGTGTGTGTTCATGTGTGTGTATGCTTGTGTATGCATTGTGCATGTGTGGGTGCATGTTTGTGGGTGTGTTGGTTGTACGTGTGTGTGTGTGTACTTGGGCATTTATTAACTCTAGTGTGTGTATGGTGTGCATGTGTGCATGCATTCATGTGTGTGTACATTTGCGCATGTTTGTGCATGTTCACATGTGTGTGTGGGTGGGTGTGAGTGTGCGCATGTAAGTGTGTCTGTATGTGTGCATGTCTAAGCATGTGTGTATGTGTGCACACACATGCTTATGTGTGTGTGTGTGTTGTGTGTGCTTGTGCACATGTTTGTGTAGGTTTGTGAGTGTCTTGGTGTAGGTGTGGGCATGAGTCTATGTAAATTTGTGTAGGCATGTGAGTGCATGCTTGTGTGTGTCTTCGTATGCATATGTGTGTATGCATGTGTGTGTAGGTTGTGCATCTGTGTGGGAATGCTAGAGTTCTTATGTGCATGTGTTTCTGCACACATGTAAGCATCAATGTAGGTGTGTTTGGGTGAGTGGGTGCATGTGTGCATGCTTATATGTGCATGTGCATGCATGTGAGTGTGTGCATGTGCACGTGTGTACTTATGCATATGTATGTGTGTGTGCACGAGTCTCCATTTATGTATATAATTGTCTATGCATGTGTGTGTGGGTGTGTGTGTGCATGTGTGTGTATGTCCAAGTGTGGGTGTGTATGTGTGGGTGTGGGTGTGAGTGTGTATCCATGTGTGTGAGCCTGTGTACGTGCATCTGCATATTGGCATGTGCATGTGCTCATGTGTGTATGTGAGTTTGCATATGTGTTTAGGTAGATGTGTGCACATGTGAGTTAGTACACGTGTATGTATGTCTATTTGTGTGTGTTTGTGTACACACATGTGGACATGCGTGTGTGTGCTTGTACATACATGTGTTCATGTGCTACTGTGTGTGTGTTTTCTTGTTTTTTCATGTGCAAGTGTGTATGCTTTGCGTGTGTTTGCATATGTGAGTTTGTGCTTGTATATGTATGCATGTGTGTCCTTATTCAAGTTCATATATGTCTATGTGTGTGTACGTCTAGGTGGGTGCATTTGTGTGCTTACATACATGTTTGCATGTACGTATGTGTGGCTATTGGCATGTGTACGTGCACTTGTGTATTTGCATGTGCTTGCGTATTTGAGTGCATATCTGTGTAGGTTTGTGTGTACTGGTGTGGGTGTGTGTGTGTGTGTGCATGTGTGTTTGAGTGTGGATGTGTGCTTGTGTGTCTATTGGCCAATGTGCAAAAGCATGTGTCTATCGATGCATGGGTGCATGTGTGTGTTTGTGGATGTAGGTGTGTGTAGTGTCTAGATGCAAGCTTGTGCATTTGTATGTGCATGCATGCTCATGTGCATACATGGGTGTGTGTTTGTGTGTGTGGATGTGCATGTGTTAGTGGAGGTGTTTGTGTTCATGTGTGTGTGCATAAGTATGGTGTGTGTGCATGTGTGTGCTTATGTGCTTATGCATGCATGTGTATTTGTAAGTAGATAAATGTGTGCATGCATGTGTGTGTAAGATCTTAGGTGCTTGTGTATGTGTATGTGTATGTGCATGTGCACCTGTGAGTATGTTTTTGTGCAATGACATGCATGTGCATGCATTTGTGGGGGTGTGTGTGTCTATGTGCATGTGTGCATACGAGTGTGTGTCTGCATGTGCTTGTGTGTGCGCATGTGCATGCATATGCATGTGTTTGTATATGTATGTGCATGCTTGCATGTATAAATGTGCGTGCATGTGTACGTGTCTGCATGTGTGTATGTAATGCGTGTGCAATGCATGTGTGTGCATGCACACAAGTGTGTATGTGAGAGTGCATGTTTACTTGTGTGAGTGTTTGTGCAAGTGCGTGTGTGCGAATCTGCATGTGTGTGTGTTGTACATGTGTGTGTGTGTTTATGTGCTTACTTGTGAGTGTTTGTGTGTGCATGCACATGTTTATGAATGTGTGTATGTATGCATGTGTCTGTGTATGTGTACTTATGTGTGTGTGTGTGTGCCTCTATGTGTGTTTGTGCATACATGCAAATGCATCTTTGTGAGTTGTGTGAATGTGTATTTGTGCATGTGCATATGTGCTTTTTTGGTTATGGATGTGTTTGTTTGTACTTGGGCTTGTGTTTGTATGCCTTTTTGCTTACACTTGCGTGTGTGTGCGTGCATGCTTGTGTGTGTTTCTACATGTGTGAGTGCATGTATGTGAGTGCTTATGTGCATTTGTGCATGAGTGTGTGTGTGCATTTGTGGACTCTTGCACAAATGTGTGTGTGTGTGTGGATGCATGTGTGTGTTTCTGTATGTATGAGTGTGTGTGGGTCTGTGTGTGTGTCATATGAGTGATGGTGTGCTTTTATGTACATGCACACATGCATACACGTGTGTTCATATATTTGTGTGCATGTTTGTGTGTGTATATATATGGGTATTTGTGTTTGTTTGGGAATGTATGCATATGTGTGTCTGTTAGCACCCATGTGTATGTGTGTGTGTGTTTATGTGCACATGCATATCCATGTGTGTGTGCTCGTGTGTATTTGTGCATATGTGTGCATATTTGGTTGTGGGTGTATATGCATGCATTTGTGTGCATCATCATGTATTTGTGCACCTTTGTGTTCCTATGTGTGTGTGTGTGCATGTACACATGTGTGTGTACGCATAATGAAAAGTATTTTAGGTGACTAAGAGTTAGGTTTTTTTATTTTATTTATTTATTTATTTTTTATCATTATTATTATTTATTTCTTATTTAAATTATTTTTGAAACAAAAATGTGAAGATGTTGACCAAATAATTAAGAAATGTGGATTCAAAATATTGGGTGAATGACATTAGATACGATGATCATAGATATTAGGAATGTAATTTAATTAATTTATTTTTTTTATGTTCTTTTAAGGAATAATTTAATCAAGCTTAAAATTCTAAAAATGAAATACTTAAAATTAAGGTTAAAAATATCTCTTGGTGATTTACCACTCAAACTAAGATGACCTTCATGATATTTAACTTTTACTCTTCTATTTTAAATTATCTCATAAATATGAGAATCAACTATTTAGAACTAAATATTCATAAAAGTAAATTCATTAAAATACTTGGGATTTATTATCATCAAATAAATCACTATGGCTAGGGATAAATGCTACAACATATTCTTGTATTTTTGTGTGTGGATGGATGCTTATGTTCATTTTGTCCAAGTGTGCAAGCATGCATGTGCATGGGTTTGTGTATGTATTTGTGTGCATGTGTGTGTGTATGTTACATGTATTCCTTCATATATGCATGGTAAGTTTTGTTTATATGTGCACATGTATGTGTGTATATGTGTTTGTGGTGTGCACATATGAGTGTGTGCATCTGTCTATGCATTATGTTTAAATGGGTGCTTGTGTGTACATGTATTTGTGTTTGAGGGTGTTTGTGTGCATGTGCATGCATGTTTGTGTACATATGTGTGTGTATGTGTGTGAGAGGTTGTGTGTGTATGTGTGTGCAAGTGAGTGTGAATATGTGGGTGCATGTGTGTGCATGTGTGTGTGTCTCCATGTTTGCATGTGTGCAAATCATTGTGTGATATAACCTGTGTGAGTGCATTCATGTGTGTGTGTCGCTATGTGTTTGTACGTGTGTGTATATGTGTGTGTGAGTGTGTGTATACATATATATAAATTTGTGTGTATGCATATGTTGTTGTGCATGTGTTTGCATGTGCATATGCATGTGTGTACATATTTTTTATTTTTCTTGTGTTTATGCCTCTTATGTGTGTCATATGTGCATGTGCTTTAGTTCATGTGTGCATGTGCATGTGGTTGTGTGTGTGTGCATGTGTTTGTGTGTATGTGTGCACGTGAATGTGTGGGTGCTTTTGGATGTGTATGGGTGATTGCAAGTGTGTGTATGCATGCATTCATATGCATATGTTGGTGCATGCATGAGTGTGTAGTTGTGTTAGAGTGTGCATAAGTATGTGTGTGTGTGTATGTGTGCATATGCATGTGCGGGTGTGCCTGGATGTGTATTGGTGTTTGCAAGTGTACGTGTATGCATGTGTTCATATGCATATATTGGTGCATGCATGTGTGTGTAGTTGTGAGGTGGTGTGTATACATGTGTATGCATGTGTATGTGTTTTATTACTTATATTTTTTTATTTGTATGCATGTTTTTGTGTGCATGCATGTGTGTGTGCACCTGTGTGTGACCTTATGTGTGCATTTGTATGTGTGTATGTATGTGTCTATGTGTACACGCATGTACATTCATGTTTGCGTGCATTATTCATGCTTGTGTGTGAATCTCTGTGGGTGTGGGTATGTGTGTTTTTGTATGCATGTGCATCTGTGCATATGAATGCACACATGTGTATAGGTGTGTAAGTTTGTGTACTTATGTGCATCTTTGCATCTATGTGCATGTGCATCTAAGTGTGTGCACCTATGTGTGTGTTGGTGCATGTGTGTGTATGTGTGTGTGTACATATATGTGTGTGTGGTTGTACACATGCATGGGTATGTGTGTGTGACTATATGGATGCTCATGTGTGTGAGTGTGTGCATGTGTATGTGCTTATGTATGCATGTCTGGATGTATATGCATGTGTATGTAAGCCTATGTGTGTGTGTACATATGCAAGTATATATTTATGTGTGCATTTGTGCATGCTCGTACATGCAAATTTATATGTGTGTATGTGTGTGTGTGTCTTTACATACTTGTGTGTGTATGTGTGCCTATATGAGTGTGCATGTTTTTGTGTGAGTGTGTGTGCATGGTTGTGAATATGCATGTGTATATGTGTAAGCATTTGTTCATTCACATGCATCTACTTGTATGTGTGTGCATGCATGTTCATCTTTGGGAGTCTTTGTTTGTGTCTATGTGCATGTGTGTTTATACATGTGTATGTGTATGTGCACATGTGTTATGAGTATATGTGTGTACATGCATGTGTGCATGTATGAATGCATGTCTATGTGTTCATGTGGGTTTGCTAGTGTGTCCCTGTGTGCTTATGCAAGTGCATGTGAGTGTGCGAGAATGTGTATGTATGTGTTTGTGTTTGAGTTCATTCATGTGCATTTGAGTATGTGTGCATTGGTAGGCATGTGTACATGTATGTGCATGGGTGCACATGAGTGTGTGTGTGTGTTCTTGCATGTATGAATGCATGATTCTATGTGTGTGTGCATGTGTACATGCATGTAGGTGTTTGTGCATATGTTTGTGCTTGTATGTGTGTGTATGTGAGCTTGCTTATGTGTTCGTGTGTTTGTGTGTGTGCATGGTTGTTTACATGTGTGTGTGAGAGAGCATGTGTGTGTATGCTTATGTTTGTATGTGTGTGCATGTGCATGCATGCAGGTGTGTATGTATGTGTGTGTTTGTGCATTTATGGTTGTGTTTGTGTTATTGTATGTGTTTGTGTGTGCATGTGCATATGCATGTGTGTTTGTGTTTGTGCATGTGTGTATCTATGCAAGTGCATGTGTGTGTGTGCACATGTGTGTGTGTGAGAGCATGCATGTGTGTACATGTGTGTTTAGGCATGTGTGTGTTTGCATATATATATGTGTGTGTGTGTGTGTGTGTGTTTTGTGCATGTGGGTGTGTTTGTGCTTTCTTCAATGCTTGTATCTGATTTTGTGCATTTGTGTACATGTTTGTGCTTTTGAGTGTGTGCATGTCAGTGCTTTTGAGTGTGTGCATGTGTGTACTTTTGAGTGTGCACACACACGCACACATGTTTGTGCACATGTGTGGTGTTGTTGTTACAAGTGTGTGCATGTGCATACGTGTGTATAAATGATTATGTGCATGGATATGCGTTCTTGCATGTCAATGCATGTGCTTGTGTGTGTTTGTGCGAGCATGTGCTTGTGTATGTGTGTGCATGTTCTTATGTGTATGTGCATGTGTTCATGCGTGTGCACATGTGTGTATTTATGGGTGCATATGAGTGCTACTGTGTGTGTATGTCTATGGACAAGCATGTCTGTACGTGTGTGTGTGTTTACTTGTGTGTTCATAAGTGTGTTCATGTGTGCATGCATGCATACACGAGTGTGCATGGGTGGGTAACTATGTTAGTTAGGTAGTTGAATCAGGGGGCAGGTAACTATATATGCATGAATGTGTGTGAGTGTGTGTGCAAATATGTGGGTATTTTTTTAGGCATGTATATGCAAGTGTGAGTGTTCACATGCATGTGTTTGGATGTGTGCATTTGTGTGTGAGTGTGTGCACGCGTGCTCGAGTGCTTGCACATGTGTGTTTGAGCATGTACAATTGTGTGTGTATGTGTTTTTATGCTTGTGCATGTGTGCATAAGTATGTGTGTGTGCATGCTTGTCTTCATTTATGCATATGTTCTTACATGTCCATGTACACATGTGTGGTTGTGTGCATGTGTGGATATGTGTGTACATGCATGTATGTATGTGCATATGCTTGTGCATGTGCATGTGCATGTGTGTCCTTTATTTTGTATGTGTGCACATTCATGTGCTTCTGGGTGTGTGTTTGTGCATATGTGTGCCTGTATGTTCCAATATGTGTGTGTGTTTATGGATGTGAGTGAGTGTGTGTTGGTGTGTGGGTGGGTGTGAGTGTGTTCGTGTTGGTGAATTTGTGTGACGTGCATGTGTGTGTGTACGTGAGTGTGTGAGCACAAGTGAGTATGTGCATGCAAGCATGTGTGTGTGTGTGTGCACCCATGTGTCCATACGTGGGCATGTGTGTCCGTATGTGGCATGTATTTGTGTACTTGTATATGTGTGTGTGTGTGTGTGTGGATGTATGTGTTGATGTGTGTGTTTGCATGCATACGTGTCTATTTGCATATGTATCTATGTGCACATTTGTGTGTTCATGTGTGTGTCTATATGCTTATGTGCACATATGAGATTATGCATGTGTGTTCATATTTAAATGTATGTGCATGGGCCTTTATGTATGTATCTTTATGTGTATGCATTTGTGTGCATGTTTATTTACAATCTTGTGTATGGGTGTATGTGAATCTGTATGTTGTGTGTGTGCGTGTGTACACAAGCAATCACATGTGTGAGCATGCATGTGCACGCCTATGTGTGTGTGCATGTGTGTTTGTATACATGCATGTGTGTATCTATCCATATATGTGTGTTTGTGTGTGTGCCTATGTCTATGCATCCATATTTGTGTCTACGTGCATGTGTATGTGCATTCTTGCATGTGTGTGTGTATGTGTGCGAGAGTGTGGATGTGCATGTATATGTGAGTATGAGTGTGTGTGTGTGTGCGTGTGCATGTATGTGTACATGTGCTTACATGTTCTTGTGTGCGTGTGTATGTGCGCATGTGCATGCATGGGTACACTTGTGTGCATACTTGTTCATCTACATGTGTAGTGATGGGTGTACCGTGCATGTGTGTGTGCATGTATGGTTGTGTCTATGTGCTTGTCAACATCTATGCATTCTTATGTGTGTTTGCTTGCATGTGTGTGTGTGCATGTGTCTATTCAAATATAAGTATGTGTGTGCATGTATGCATGTGTATGTGTGCATGCATATGTATATGTTTGTGTGCATGTGTTGGTGTGTTCATGTGCATGTACATGTTTGACATTGTGTGTGTGTGTGTTTCCATGTTTGAGTGTGAGCGAGTATCTTTACATGTATGTGTGTAAGAAAGTTTGTGTGTGTTCGTGTTGGTGGGTATGTGTATCTACTTATGTGTGTGTGTGTGAGAGAGAGAGAGAGAGCACACATGTGTGCATGGGTGTGTGTCTATGTGCACCTTTGTGCATGCATGCTTTTGTGCAAATGTGTGTCAACATGTGCTTGTCTGTGTGTGTCTTTGTGTCTGTGTGTTTATGTGTGTTCAACTCTGTGTATGTGTGTGTGTGCATATATGAGTGCATGTGTGCATGCATGTGTGTGTGTGTTTATATGTGTGTATCGATTTATGCATGTGTGTATACATTTATATGTGTGTGTGTTCATGTGCATGCATGTTTGTGTGTTTATGCACACATGCACATGCACGCATGCACATGCACATACATAAATGTAAGTACACATGCACATGTGTATGCACCTACATATGTACATATGTGCACACACATGCACATCTACACAAACGCCCACACAAAACCATACACACCCATACCAACACACCCAAACACACACAAGCATGCATATGAATGCATACACACTCATACACAAACACACACATTCACAAATACACATGTGCATTCATACACACACTCTTACTGACATGCATGTGCACCGATGCACAAACATGCAACAATACTTGCACAGACCACACAAATGTACAAGTGTATGTACTCATACATACAAACACACACACACCAACAGCACACTCACGTATGTTCTGACACACATCTAGACACATGTGTGCTAGCACATGCACACATAAAAGCATGCACACTCACATGCACATATTGAGCGTACATGCACATCCATACACACACAAATGCATGCACTTACACACACACAACTACACACAAATGCCCACATATATGCATGCACATACACACACATACACTCACATCAAAATGCACATACACATGTAGATATGCACATATTCACAAAAGTACACACACACATGCATAAACACACATGACTTAAAAAGATTGATGCATGCACACACACACATGCATTCAAATCTACACAGACACTTGCACATACACACATGCACATGCACAAACACATACTCGCATACACACACACACACTCATGTATGCTCACATCTAGACACTTATGTACACATAAACACAAATACTCACACCAACACAAAAACACACACACATAGACATGTACACACATATGCATACATGCACATGATCACACACAAAGAAATTCATGCACACACAAACACACATAAATAGACACACACACACACGTCATGAACACGTAGACATGCACACATGAGTATAGACACACATAGACACTCATAAATACACATGCACACTCACACGTACAGGTACATGCATACATATATACATTGATATGAACATACACAAACACACATGCATACTAGCACACACACACACACTCATAGATACACATGTATACATACAAACATGAACAAATGCCTACACACAGACACACATATGCACACACACAAATATATGCACACGCACAAACATAAGCACACACATAAGCTTGTAAGCATAAGAACACACACATACACACATGTACATACACATGCATACACATGCACATGTCCTCACACACACAAAAGACTATAGACATTCATGCACACACACACATGCACATGCACATGTACATATACACACATAGACATGAACACATACAAACACCCAAACATGCACACACACATGTACACTAAACACATGTGCAATACACACACATGCATGCATACACAACAATCATAGATGAAAACACATACACATTAATTCACTTAAACATAGTTGAAATGCATATATACACAAACATACATACACACATGCACACAAATATGCTTACACATACACATATACATGCACAAACGTATGCACTCACACACATAGGCACATGAACACATTTTTACAAGCACAAACACACACATAAAAACATTTACATGCAAGTGAGGAAGCAAGTACGTGCACATAAGCACACATAGAAACAAGCACATACACTCACACATATGCACACACACACACACTTACACGCGCAAACATGCATGCACATAAGTCAATAGGCATAGTCACACAAACAATCATGTGTACTCACATGAACACACACACATGCACATATACATGCATACCCACTCATTGATGCACACGCACACACATAGACACATAAATGTACCGCATAAGCATGCATTCAAATGAACACATGCACAAAAACATGGACACATGTGCAAATGGACATGCATACACAAGTAGACACGTTTGCACACACTCACAAAATATGCATAGGCGCACACACACATACACACGCTCACAAACATACACATACACCCACATTGCACCAACATGCACACACACACACACACATGCATACACAAACACACACACACACTCATGCACGCATGAGTGCACACAAAGTCACACAAGAATATACCCACACATGAACACCCTCGCACACATGCATAAATGCACAAACACACATGTGGATAAACACACATGTAAGAACAAATATTTGTATAGACATTAAGTTGCGTGCAGACACAAAGATACACACATAAAAAATGGCCACACATAACCCCAAACGCACACATATGCAAACATGCACACATGAACACATACAGAATAATGTACACACACACATGCACGACACACACACACTTGCATATACACTTGCATGCACACATGCACACAATCATAGACACATGGACTCACCTCACACACAAATGCATGCACACAAGCACACACATGCACACAGTCTTGCACACACCCCTAAATGCAAACATGAACACACACACACATGCATAACATGCCCATAAGAACCCAGACACATGTACACACACAAACATGTGCATAAACACATGTATATGCTAATGTGCACATGCACAAGCACACTCACACACAAACATACATACAACTGTAGACATGTGCACATGAGCACACAACCACATGTGCACAAATAGACACACACAAATAGTTGCACGTGCACATGTACACACACACATGTGCATATTCACACTAAAAATGCACATGCATACATACACACATGCATGCATGCCCATTCACACATACATGCAAATTCACACAAACAAATACATATTCACACACAGTCGCAAGCAAACACACGCAGACTCCACACTCATATAAGCACACACTTAGAGGGAGACTCACATGCACTGAAACTCATACACAAACATGTACACACATACATGTGCGTGGACACACATAAGAACAAACACACATATACACATGCACAAATACACATGCACACTCACACATACACATCTACACACACAACCATGCACCCACAGGCATGCACATGTACACACACACAAACAATGTAGATGCACTGACAAATGTGTACATGTATGCATAGGTACAACACACATGCACACAACCACCACATACACACACATGCACATGTGAATGCATTAACACACACACACATGAGCACACACACACACACACATGTACAAAGACACACATGAACTCATGTGTGCACACAAACTGGCACACATAGGAATATACACATGCAAACACACATGAACAAACATAGACACAAACATGCATGCACACGCTAACATGCACATGTGCATATGTGTGCACACTTATGAGTGCACGCACACTCACACATGCATGCATGCTCGCACACACACACACAACCCCTCTAGCACACACATGTTTGGATGATGGTGCAACACACGCAAACCTACAAACACAAGCACACATAACTTGCACTAGACACAAACACATATATGCACACATAAAGGTGCATTGCCACATATATAGATGCACACACATGCACACACATTTGCTTACACAGACATACATGCATGCGTATGCACGTACAAACACCCACCCCAAAACACACACACACACACAAGAGGATACATGCACAAATAAAAAGTCACAAATGTATACACGTATGCACACATATGTAGGCACACACACTCACACACAGACACCAATGCTTATGCACACACTCATGCATAACTCACACACAACTATAAGTTCATATCCACACACACTCATATGCACACATAAACACACAAACACACATGCACACACAAGCACATACACACATTTACACAAGCACAAATACACTTAACCATATACAAATAGACACATAAAAACATGCATACATGCACATAAGAACACCAATGCATGCATATAAGCACAAATGCAAGCAAACACAAACCCACACATGTACACATGCACACACATGCATGTGCACAAATACATGCACATGCATACATATATACACACACATAGACAAATAACAACATGTACACTAACACATACAAATTCATGCATACATACACACACATACACATGTAGATGTAAACATATACATATGCCTACAAACTCACACTGATACTCACACACATATAATCAAATATGTATAGACACAAATGTAAATGCATTCACAAAATTACACACACACACACATATCCTCATGTACATGCACATACATGCCTACACACACATGTATACACACACAAATACATATATACACACACATGCATGGACATGCATGCAAAAATGTAATGCACATGTGAACATACCTTCACTCTTGCATGTGCATAATTACACACACCATGAATGCACACATGTATAGACAAGTGCACCTATGCACACACACACAAAGAGATACACACTCACAAACATGCAAATGCATTAGCTCGAACGTGTATGTGCACTCACACAAAAACACATGCACATGTACGTGCAAGCATAACTACAAAAATAGAGGCACACAGACACATGTGCGCAACATGAATAGATGTGCACAATCATGCACACATACATATCCACACCCATACACACATGCACAAATGTAATCTCACTTGCATGCACACGCACATGCACAGACACACATATGCACATGCATAAGAAGATACAAACAAACATAGAAGCATACGATGCACACATACCAACACGCACATATGCACAAGCACACAAACACTTGCACACACATGCACACAGATACACTTGCACAAGCATACACACATGCATGCACCCTCACACACACTCACACACACAAATGTTCACGCAGCTATGCACACATACACACTTGCACATAGACATGCACATATAGGCACATATGCATGTAGAAATTCACACATACACAAACCTACACACACACATGCATGCATACAAACACAAGCACACACATACAAAAGCATGCACTGGTGCTCAGACATACACATATGCCCACGCACTCACAAATACACACACACACACACATACATAAACACACACATGCACACACAAACACTCACAAACTAACATAAACATAAATGCATAGACACACACTCACAGAGGCATGCACACACTCAAACATATGTACCCATGCGTGCATGTACATCCACACACATTCATGCCCATGCATATATAGACGCACTCATACACACAAAAACACACACAAACATGTACACAAGTACACAATTACATGCACACAAGTACACACACATAGACTTACACACCCATGCACTCATACACAAACAAGCAAGCATACATGAACACAAGCACACACCCACATAAACACATGCACACAATCATGTACATGCACACAAGCACATACATGTGCACATGCTTACACAAAAACTCATACATGCACATGCACATGTACATGCATACATATACAGAAATAGACATGAACACACATAGTCACACAAGGCAACACATGCATGCATTCAAGCACACAGGGTAGTGATGCACATAAACACATGACACTCACCCATGCACACATACACTTATGCACAAACACACACATTTAGGCATGCACAGTCAATCCCATAGATATAAACACAAATACTCTCACATTGCATGGCTTAATATCTTGTCATGTTGGCATCCATAGGTGTATTGCTCATATTTCTATTAAAGTACTAAAATTTTTCTTATTGACGATGAAATTCATGTTCTCTTAGGTAACTAACCAAAGTACATGCATGGATTCCAACCTTTCACTTTCCTTCTTATGTGCAAAAAATAAGTTTTGTTGCACTGTTGTAGTTTGCTAATTTTTTTTATTGATTTTAACACACATCTTTTGCATCAAGTTGGAGATGTGTTTCACGTATTTAACATTATGCAACAATTACAATATTTGGTTTAACAAATGTTTCGTTTCTTCAAACATCTATGGCAGAGCTTTTCGTAGCATGATTTTTATGTTAATTATGACCCTACTACATTTGAATTAATGGATGGTTGCTTTGAGTGCATGTGGAAGATGTTGCGACAAAAGATAAAAAAATGGGACCTACATTCTTTTCCTAGGTTTTTGTACTAAATTTTGTTTGTGCACGTAGATGTTTTTCATTATCTTCCCTAATTCAATTATTTTTTTAACATGTACATTCAAATACATTATGATGCTCATAATGTATATACAATATCTACAAAACTATACTCTTCTAACACTATGTTAATAGGAAATAGTCAAGTTGTCAAGGATAATATGCTCATTTTGATGACTTTTCTACACTTCCAAAATTCAATATTTTCTCCCAATTATCTCAATATGTTCATTGCTTGAATCATGTCCAAGAAGTCACACCCCTTATTAAATGATGTATGCTACATAGCTGGATGCCTTTAAAAATTTAATAATTTCTCATATTTTAAATGATATTTGGCTAGCTCAAGTTGGTTTGGAGGATTTATATCATACAGTTCAATGGCTAAAAAATTTTTCCCTCACTAACCTTATTTCAGATAATGGATTAATACTAAGTGCGTATGATACATCAAACAGCAAAGACATTAATGCTCTTTCATGAACATCTCTCTAGAGCATATATATATATATATATGAAAGAATGTATGTATGTATATAATAATTTGAGTATGTTCTAGTTGATTTTCTTAGAGTTACCAAAGTAATTATAACATTCTTGTTAATGTTTTACTTTTTTTAATTTGTGTAATGACAAATATGTATCTTTGAGGCTAGCTAATGGTATCTTGAATCTGAACCATCACAAAAAATTAAGACCTATTTGCTCATCTATAATTAAAAAATGTTTCTTTCTTATAGATAAAGTTACTTTACAAAAAAGAGTACATTATCTTGAAAATGAGCTAAATTTGTTTTTTTATTACATTTCAATATGACGATTTGAAAGGCCTTAATAAAAAAAGAGCAAAAATAGATCACCAAAGAGCTATGTTAGTTTTTGTTCGATTATTGATAAGATTGAAATCCATTTAAAAAGATGCAATTGATAGAGCAAACATTGATGCTTTATTTTTGGAATTTGGCTTTGTAAGTAAATCAAGTTGGTTGTATAGGTAATTATTATGTAAGCCAATAAAATTTCATTAAGTCATTATTTTATCACATCATCTAATAAGTGCATGTAATAGTATTAAATTTCTCATTTCATTGCCATATTACATGCTGAGGTGAATTTTTTTATTGGCATGAAATTGTGATAAATTCATTTTAGAACATTAGTTAACCACTCTACTTGCATAGGATCAAAGACATGTAAAGGTCACCCAATAAGAAATTAAGAATTACATAGTCATATAACTAAATGAAAGGAAAAAATGAGAAATGTAAATTGTTTGAGAAAGTTGCACTTCAAGGTACTAAGTAGATGAAGTGTAACAACCTCAATCATCACATCTGGTACAAGTCAAAAAGTCTTATAAAATATGTTAAAATCTTAAATAAATAAATTAATTAATATTAAATTAGATAGAGCTTGTTAGGTTGAGTCAAACAACATTTGCCTTGTCTTGATGGAACCTTATTTGGAATTACTACAAATTAATAATATAAATAAGCATAAATAATAATAATTTTATTTTAATATTAAGTAAATATATACTAAAGCTAAAATTATAAAAATTAAAGCAATTTTTGAAACAACTAAATTAAAATGACATAAAAGACACATGAAAGGATAATTATAATTTCATAGTAATATAGCAAGATCAAAGAGAAATACATCAACAAATGAGATAAATTATAAACAATCTACATTCTAAGATACTATAGAGATCAAGTATAACAAACTCGATTGTCAAATAAGATACAAATTAAAATGTCTTATAAAGCTCATTAAAATCTTAAAAAATAAAATATTTAATAATATAAAAAAGAATATTTAGTTACACCTTGTCAACTTGAGTTCAATCACGTTTAGTAAAAATAATAACAAATAATTATTTTAATAATAAGTATATATATATTAAAGTTGACACGAATTAAATTAAAGCAATATAACATAACCAAAGTAATGTAGAGGTTACATAAGAGAATAACTAGAATTGCATAATAATATAACCTAATAAAAAACTTGAAAAAATGTAATAAATTGAATGTGAAAGTTACATTGCATGATATTAAGGAGATCAAGTATAACATCCTCAATCATCAAATAAGGTCTTAATCAAAATGGCTAACAAAGTATGCCACAACTCTTAAAAATAAACTATTTTTATTTAATAATATAGAAATAAATATTTAATTGGATAGAGGTTATCATACGAGTCCAAACACATTTGTTTTGTCTCGATTAAACCTTGTTCTAAATACTACAAATTACTAAGGTAATTAAATATAAATAATAATTAAATATTTTCTTATCTTTTAGTAAATATATAACAAAGATGAAGTAACATAAATTAAAAAATATAATATAACCAAATCAATGTAATGTAAAGGTCACATAATAAGCAAATTATAGTTTCATAGTAATAAAACCAAACAAAAGCAAAATATTTAAAGAAACAAGATAAATTATATAACAAGGTAGCCTTCAATGATACTAATGAAGTTGATTGTAAAATCAATGATCATAAAAATAATGTATGAATTAAAATGTCTAATAAAAACAAATGAAAACTTTAGAAAATAAAAAATTTTAAAAAATTATTTAAGTAGGTAAAGCTCTCTACGATGAATCCAATAATGTTTGTAGTCTCAATTGGATCTCGTTTTAAATTTTTGTGAATTATCAAAGTGAATAAACGTAAATAATAATTAATTACTTTAATATTCAGCAAATATATATTAAATCTAAAATAAGATACATTAAAATAATATAATATAGCCAAATCAAAGAGATGTAGAGGTCAAATGCAAGAGAATTAGATTTACATTATAATATAATAAAATTAAATTATAACACATTGAATAGAAAGAAGCATTTCAACACATTGAGGAGATCAAGTGTAATATCCTCAATCATCTAATTAGGTATGAAATTAATTGTCTTATAAAACATGAAAAACCTATAAAAAATGAAATAGTTAAAATAAAAACAAAGAATAATAAATTAGTTATAGCTCATTGAGATGATTCCAAAGTTGTTTGCTTTGTCTTAATTTAGCCTCAATTGGAGTACTATGTATAACAAAAATAAAAAAGCATAATAATAATAATAAATTATTATTTTAATATTAAGTACAAAATTATTTAAGCTTAAATGAAATAAATTGAGCAATGTAGTACATACCAATCTAATACCATTTAAATAACACGCAATAAGAGATTTTATATTACATATAACAAAATCAAAACAAAAAATTCAAAGAAATGGGATAATTTATATAGAAAAGTTACATTACAAGATACCAAAGAGATTGAGTGTAACACTCGATCATTGAAGGAGGGATAAATAAAAATATCTCACAAAGCATACCAAAAACCTAATAAATTAAATGTTTAAAAATACAAAAATAAATAGTTTATTAGGTAGAGCTCATCGAGTTGATTCTAATGATATTTGTTTCATCTCTATCGAACCTCATTTAGAATTACTATAAATTACCTAGTTAAATAAACATAAATAATAACAAACTATAATTTTAACAATAAGAAAATATGTATTAAAGCCAAAATTAAATAAATTTAATTGATGTAATAAAATCAAATCAAACTGGTGTAAAGATTATAAGAAAAATTAGAATTGGAGTTTTTATTAATATGAAAAATAGAAGTGAAAAATTTTAAAGAATTGATTGAGAAAGTTGCATTCCAAGATACTATGAACAATGTTTTTAACATTCTTAATCATCAAATCAAATATGAGTCAAAATGTCTCATAAAGCATACAAAAATCCTAAAATTCAAATACATAAAATTATAAACTTAACGTGTAATTCGATAGCGCTCGTTATGATGAGCTCAATGACATTTATTTTATCTCGATAGCCGATGGTTTGGTATTATAAGGAATTACAAAAATAAATAAGCATAATAAAAAAATTATTATTTTAATTTTAAGTAAATATATAATGAAGCTAGAATGAGATAAGTTAAAGTAACATAAAATGACCAATTCAAAACGATGTGAAAGTCACACATGAAGAGAATTTATTTCAAAGTAATAAAGCCAAATCAAAAAAAGTTAAAGAAATAAGATAAATTTGAAAGAGATAGTTGAATTCCAAGATAGTAGTGAGGTCGAGTGCAACATCCTCAATCATCAAATCAAATAACGATAAAAATGTATCAAAAAGCATGACAAAACCCTTTAAAATATTTAAAAATATTAAAAATAAATATTTAATTGGATGGTGCTCATCAAGATAAGTCCAACGATATTTGTTTCATCTCAATCGAATCTCATTTTGGAATTACTGTGAATCACAAAAATAAATAAAAAATAAAAATGAATAATTAAAAAAGTATTATTTTAATATTAAGTAAAAATATAATAAAGCTCAAATGAGATAATTTGAATCAATATAATACAACTTCATCTCAATCGAATCTCATTTTGGAATTACTGTGAATCACAAAAATAAATAAAAAATAAAAATGAATAATTAAAAAAGTATTATTTTAATATTAAGTAAAAATATAATAAAGCTCAAATGAGATAATTTGAATCAATATAATACAACTAAGTCAAATTATTGAAAATGTCACATGGGAGGAGAATTATAGTTTCATAGAAATATAACTAAATGGATATGAAAAAATTGAAAACATGAGAAAATTTGTATAAGAAATTTTACTTTCAAGTGAAAAAATGAGATCAAGAGTAACATCCTTGATCATCAGAATAGTTACGAATCAAAATGTCTCATAAAATATGTTAACAACTTAAAAAAATTATTAAAAATATAAAAATAACTGTGAGTTCAAAACTTATTTTTTTATCTCCATCAATCATTTTTTTGAAATTATTGAGAATTAACAAAGTAAATGTGCATAAATAATAATAAATTATTATTTTAATATTAACTAGAGATATATTGGACCTAAAATAAGAAAAATTGGTGCAATTTAATATAACTAAAATAAAAAAAATATTTAAAATAAAATTTGATAAACTACACATGCACGCACACTCCCACACATGCCTACATGTACACCTACAGATACAAATACGCACACACCCATATGCACATGAGTACACATGCACCGACACATGCATACAGGTATAATGCACACATGCACAAACAAATGCACTCATGTGCACACAAACTCACACATGAAAATGCACAGACACACAGACACATGGAGAGTAACACATGTGTGCATACATACATACACATAAACACACATACACACACACAAAAATGAACATAAGCACACACAAAACACATATATTCACATGCCACATGCGCACTTTAGCTCATACTCAACTCCGCACATGCACTCCTGCACATATATGCATGCATACATGTACATGCAAACTCATGCATACACACACATGCAAGCACACATACTCGCAAGTAGATGCACATAAGCACATTTATGCACACATGCAAACATGCACACGCACACACAAGTGCCCACATGCCAAAACACTTGCACAATGACATACATACATATGCAGACATGCATAAAAATGCTTACATGCACCCTGGCACACACACTTACACATATAGGCACACTGATGCACTCATGCACACACACACACACACACAAGGTCACACATCTACCCACACACATGCACACACACTCAAACATACATGAAAGTGCTCATACACACATAATCAACACATATTCACACACACACACACACACAAATACACACATACACATGCATAAATGTAGACATGCTTGTAGATACACATGCACATATAGGAGCATATATGTTGACATATTGCCACACACACACATATGTACACACACGTGCATGCGTGCTAGAACAAAGAAACACCCACATTCATAGAGGAATACATACTGACACACATGTGAACAAACCCCTAAGCACAGATACATACATGGACACACAAATGCATACACACATGTGCAAGTGCACATACACATGCACACAAGCATTCACACACACACAAACACATGCATGCATGCAAGCTCAAATATAGACAAATGTGATCATAGACACACACACGAATAAATACTCATGTGCATGCATATGCACACACAAATCACACTACACAAGCACATGAAAGCACGCACACATGCATTGGACACACACATGCCTAAAAACTCGTCCATACACAAGAACCCACACACAAAGACAATCACAAAAACATGCACACATGCACATGCAAGCACACACACACACAAGTAAAATACACAGACACACATGCACATGGGTAAACATGCACTCATATGCACATGAACTCGCAAAAAGATGCACACCCACACACACTCACACACATCTACAAGCACACACCTACATGTACAAACATTTTTACAAACACACACATAATCATAGGCACACACACTAACGTGCAAATGTAGGCACATGCACCAATACACACACTTGCATATACACATGCATAGACACACACATACACACGCATGTACACATATACATACGCATACATGCACACAAAAAAGCATATGCTTACGCACACATGCCTACATAAACATGCATACATAGGCACACACACCCTACACACACATGTGTATATGTAGAAACACGCACACTAATCATACACACACATGCATGCACCTGTACATGAACACAGACGTACACAAACACAAACATGCACATGCATGTAGACATACACAAACATACACACTTGTACTTGCACATGCACACACATACACATACCCTCCCACACACATGCATACATGCACTCGAATGGTTTCACTCACACATAGTATGCACACTCGCATGGACCAACTTATGTAGACACACATAAGAACACATGCATACACACGTGCACATGCACACACATGTACATATGCACAAAATACATGCACACACGCCTAAGCATAAAGTTGCCAATGCACAAGTAGATGCACACACATGCACAAATACTAGTGCATGAACATGCACATGCAAAGGCTCATAGACATGCACACGCATGCATGTACACACACACATTGACAAGCACATGCATGCTACACACACATGCTTGCAAATGCATGCACAAACACATAAGCACTCACAAATGCATAATCATGCACACACATATACACACACATACAAATGCACAAGCACACACATGCACACATGCATTTACACAAACACATGCCCACACACACACATAAACACACATGCACAAAAAATACACATGTTCACACATATGCATGCACATCCATATGTGCACACACATGTTCCTGCACACATGAATAGAAAAAAATAAACAAGTGCATGCATAGACACACATAGAAATACATGTGCACACACACTCATATATGTACACACACGCATGCACAAACACACATATACACACATAGAAAGACACATGCACACACACACACACATATAGACAAACATGTACACACATGTAAGGACGCATATACGAACAGACCCACACATGCATACACACATTCACACATGTGTGCATGCACATAGACAAATACCAAAATATGTAAACACACAAGCACATGCACACACAAATAGATGCTTAGACATGTAAACATGTACATACAATAGCACACAGACACATAGAAACACACACACATATACAAACATGCATGTGCACACAAATGTAAATGCACAAACATGCCCATGCCCATGGACACACACACACACACATATTTGCATACATGCACATGTGCACATGCATGTACACCCATAAACATGTGAACAAGTACCCACACACCTGCACAAACAAAACTACACATACACATACGGTCACACACACACATGCACACATACACTTGCACACACACACACATGCAAAAGCACATGCACATGCCCATACAGACATACACGCACACATACATACTTACATGCGCAAGAACACACACACACATGAGCACCAAAAAATGCAAACACCTATATGCACACATGTGTGCACATACACTCACACATAAGCATGCACATAGACAAACACATGCACACACAAACACACTCAAATCCACACACACCTATAACACGAACACACACATAGACCTAGACATGCACACATGTGTGCTTGTGCACACATGCACAGACACGCACATACACATTATAGTAATAAACACCTCGACACACGTATGCAGACACACACATGCACACATGTGCACACACATCGATAAGCACACACACATACACATGCATGTAGTCGCACACACACGTACATGCATGAACGTGCGAGGCCACACATACACACACACACACACACACAAAGACATGCATACACATACACACACATTAACATGCACGTACATACACATAAAGATAAATAAAATCATGCACACATACATACGCGCACAAGAACAAATGCACACATGCAAAAAACACAAGCATACACACACATGCACATATGCACACACATTCTTAGAAACCCATGAATACACAAGAACATACAAACAAAGATAACAACAAATAAGTGCACACATGCACATACATGCACACATACACACTCATAAAAGTAAAACACACAGACATACATGCACATGGATAAACACTCACACATACGCACATGGACTCACAAATGCATGCACACCCATACACACTTATGCACATCTGCAAGCAAACACCTGTATACATAATCATTCATACAAACATGAACACACATTAACACAAACACATAGACAATCTTAGGCACACAAATTAAAATGCACACTTGGACGCACACACTCATGCAAACACACAGTCACATATACATATGCACATGCACACACACATATGCATGTACTCACACATACACACACACATGTACACACAAACATGCAAACACATGCACACACACACACACCCTTAGGCATACATATGGATACTTGCAGAAAAATACACACACAACACACATAGTATATACATACATGCACAAACTTTCGCATTAATACACATGCACTCAAACACAAACATGCGCATGCATGTAGACACACAAAAATATACATACACCTACAAGCACATGCAAAGACATGCACACACCCTCCCACACACACACACGGATGCACATGCATGGTTGAACACACGCAGGCACCCACCCTCACACACATAAGAACATGCATGCACAAACGTACACAGATGCACATGCACATACACAGACACAAATATGCATGCACACACACATACACACACCTATGCACATAGATGAAGATGCATAAGCACACACACACATGCACACACAAAGGTACTAATGCACATACAAGTACACACAAAGGCTCATAGACATGCACACACATGCATGTACACACACACATAGATAAGCACATGCATGCATGCACATATGCTTGCAAACACTTGCAAAAACACATAAGCACTCACGAACACACAATTATTCACACATAGATACACATGAACAAACACAAACATATGCACATGCATGCACACAAACACTTGCCCACCCACACACATACATACATGCACATAATCACTTGCACATAAAAGACACAAGCACACACTCCTGCAAGCATATCCACATGTGAACGCACACATACTCTTGTATCATGAATGCATAAAAACACACAAGTGTATGCATACACGTAAAAACACAAGCACATACACACAAAAGGACAAACACAAAAGTGCACACATAGAAAGACAAATGTATATACACACATATACACAAACATGTACACCTAGACAAGCACATGCAAACACACATTCACATATGTGTGCAAGCACATAAACAAACACAAAACCATGCAAACACTACATACACACATTCACATGCACACACACACATGCTTAAACTTGCAAACATGCACATGCACAAGCTCACACACATGAAGAAATGCTCACACAAGTACATGCACACACACACCTGTGCACCAGCACATGCACATGCACACACATGCACAAACGCACACATGCACACGTGTACATGCATGACCACCCACAAACATGTGAACAAGTACTCACACATATGCACAAACACACCCACATGTATTGACACACACACAAGAAAACATACACATGCATGCGCACACACACACACAAGAGCACAAACAAACACAAACTGCCACATACACATATGTGCACATGCACACTTACACATAAGCATGCTTGCAGGCAGATATATGCATACCCAAACACACACAAACCCACGTAGACCTATAAACATGAACACAAACATGCACAAATACACATATAGACCTAGACACACATATGTACACATGTGCATGCTCATACACACATGCTTACGAGCACACACACAAGCACAACACCAATACACATGCCCTACACACACATATGTCGACACACACACATGCTTGCAATCACACACACACACACATGCATGCATGTGCAAGGCCACACATACACGTGCACATAAAGGCACACAAACACATACTCACACACATGCATGTGCATATAAAGGTACATAAAAATATGCATATGTCACATGCACACACACTAGTACATATGCATACATGCAAATGAACATAATTTTACATACATGTGCACATGCATACACAAGCACTTATACAAACAAACAAACCCCCCCCCCCAACACACACACATACACACTTGAACACTCATAAACACACACATGCACAAAGGCATGGACACACACACATACTCACAAGCATGCAAACACACACATGCACAAACATGCACACACTCATCCACACAAACACATACACACATGCACACATACACACAAGTACACACATATAAACACACATGTACACTCATGTACATGCACATGCACATGCTCACACACCAGCAAATTTACACACACTTACACACACATAGGCTCACAGACATTCACACACATATACAATCATGCATGCACAAACACATACACATGCACACACACACACACACATGCACTCATGCTTATGCACATGGATACATTCACACACAGATAAGAAAACACACACATATGTACATATGCACATGCACATGAGCATGCAAGAGCATGCATGCACAAATACACAAACATACGCACCACATGCACAACACTCAGATGTGCTCAGATGTGTACCTGCACATGCATGAGAATCCAGGCTCACATAGATAAACTTGCACACACACACACATGTATAGACACATAAGCACACACATGAGCCCATCCATACAAGGGCACATGCATGTGCAAACATGACAATAACCCACATACAAATGCACACACACACATACATGTGCATGGACACTTACATGCACATGCACTCACATGTGCACAAAAAAATGCACACATATACCCACATGCACACACGCACACTCTCACATGCACACACATGCACACAGACAAACACACCCTTGCATACACACCCACATGCACACAAACAAAAACACACATGCACACACAAGGAAACACACGGATGCCTATGCACCAACACATATGTTCACAAGCACACACAAATACACACACTCACACACATCCACATATGTAAACACATGCACACAAATATGCACACACAGAAACACACACACATATTCAGACATGTGCATATGCACATAAACACACGTGCATACATAGGCAGACAAACATACGCACACACACATGCACAAGCACACACCCTCACACACGTAAACTTAGACACACACATACACACTTGTGCATGCACATACATGTGCAAATACATGTATGTGCACATAGATAGATGCACATGCTCACACACAAGCACACACATGCACACACAAAGATACACATACATAGGTCCATAAGCACATGCACACACATGCTCACATAGACACTTAAAGGCACACACGCACATTCATAGTCACATGCATAAACATATGCAAAAACATAAACATATGCAAGCATGAATGCACACAGATACACACACACACACACGAGGACACACATCCACGTGCACCAACACACACACACACACACGCACAGAGTGACTCACATCGACATACATGAACACATGCACTTTTATAAGTGTCCATATACACATGCTCATACACACATAAGCATGCACATACATAAAAATGCATACACACCTATGTAGAGCTCCTTACCACTCACACATGCACACATACAAACTCACACACACACACATACATACACATAGACACACATGCATACACATAGACATGCACACACACAAGTAGACACACACACACACAAACATATGCATGTGCACAGCCACACACACTCCCACACAAGCATGCAACCACACACATGGACCCATAATCATATGCACAGATACACAAATGCACACACATGCATGAACATGTAAGAACATGCAAAGGAATGCACATGCATAACACACAAGAGCACAAAATTAGACATGAATACATACACATACTCACACACGCATGCACAAAATCATGCCCACACATGTACCACAAGCACACACACATGCACATGCATACACACACACACACATGAACGCACATGTATGTATAACATATACACATGCATAAACATGTGCATGCACATACACAAAGGCATAGAAGTACACACACGCACAAACACAAGAACATATGCATACAAACACCATCAAGCATGCACATACACACTGACCTACACATAAGCAAGCATGCTGACACAGTTGTCGGCAAACATGCACACTTGCACATACACACACACAAATTCTTGCATGCACACATACATGTGCATACTTGAACACACATGCATGCACACCCACACACACCCAAGCCTACGTACACTCACAAGCATAAACACAATCACACATGCACGAACACTCAAAAGCCTACATTCACAACATGCATGCACTTTCTCATAGACACAAATGCTCACACACACACATGGAAATATACACATAAAAACACCTCACACACATACATATGCACAAAAACTTGTTCACACACACACACACCACATACACCCCCTGCCTACCCCTCCTCCTCCACACACATTCACACACACACACACACACACACACATACGCATACACAAGTATCCAAATGTGTATATACAAATAGGCATACTCTTTCATATATACACACATGTACATGCATAGCCACAAACACACACCCACACACATGCACGCACACACACACTTGTGCCCAACATATGTGCACCCTTGTACACACAGCCATAAGTGCACAAATATGTACACACATGCACATACAAACATTTGCACATGGACACAAACACACAAATGCATGCAGACATGTGGACAAATCATATGCACATGCACTAATATACACACAAATAAGCACTTACACATGCAGTCACAACCACACACATGCACACATACATGTACACATGCACATAAACACACACAAACACACATGCACCCACCCAAACACATGTGCATGAACGCAAGCACGAACATACACATACACAAACACATACAAGTATGCACACAAATGTGCATGCGTGGACTCACAAATGCACACTCTCACATGCACGCATACACACACACAGACAACCAACCACACCTCCAAACAAATGCATGCACATACACTTACACACATGCACACACCTACACAAATTCACATAACACACACATCATGTTTGTTCACATGCACACACACAAACACACACATGCTCATAGACGCACATACAAACAGACATGGACATGCACAACGATAGATATAAATGCACAAATATAGGCACACACATGCATCCTCACATACTCACACACACACAAGAACATGGATGCACTCACCTACACCCCCACAAATGCACACATGTGAACCTCCACACACACACACCCTACACATATATGCTCACTTACATATGGACATGCCATTGAAAACACGTGCCCTCGTACACTCACACACGTGAGCATAAACAAGAACACACACAAACAAACACACACACATGCATGCACACACACACATGCACACTCATGTACACACACTCCCATGTGTACACATATGTGCATACACACATACACACAAACATGCACAACTGTATGCACACACACATTCACACACATGCTTTCACTCTCGTACACACAAGCAAACTCACACACACACATATACATATGCACATGCACATGTGCACACAAACTCACATAAACACATAAACACACACAGGCACGTGCACACACATTTAAGCACATGTAGAGATGCACACACATACAATTGAACACACATACAATTGAACACACAGATGCATCCACACAAATTAATGCACACACACAGCTGCACATACACATGCATGCATGTAATCAAATACACATACAGAGATAAATACACTCACACATAAACACATACATTTACACACATGCACATACACATGCACACATCCACATAAAAACAAACACACACAAATACCCATAGGAAAAAATTCACACACACATACATACAATTGCATAAATGCACACAAAAACACTAACACATACACACATATACACATGCACACTCTTCTTTTTATGCATGCATGCACACACACTGACACATACATGCACATGTATACAAATGTACACTCACACAACCATGCTCACATGAACACACACATAGGTATAAAAAGACAAATGCACAAGCTCATATACGTGCACACACAAATAATATGCTTGGACACATACATGTACACATGGATAAACATACACACACATACATATACACATGTATATGCAAACATACACACACCCACACACACTCATATGCACCTACATGCACGCATAAATGCATGCACAAACATAGTCACACATATGCACACATGCACACATGTGCACACTAACACACACACACTTGCACGAATGGGCATACACATATGCATGCACATACAAATGCACATGCACATGCACTATGCATTTACATATGAACACATACATGCATACACCACACATAGGTACATCTGTGTTTGTGAAGGTATGTGGATGCACATGCGTGTGTGCATGTGCATGTTTGTGTGTGTGTGGTTGAGTCTATTTGTGTGCTTTTCTATATGCATGTGTGTGTGCATGAGCATGCAAGTGTTTTTGTGTGTTTGTGTATGTGTGCATGTAGGTCTGTGTGTGTGCATATGTATGCGTGTGCTCACATGTGTATGCATATCTATTTGTGCATGACTGTGAGCATGTGTGCATCAGTGCTCGTACGAGTGCGTGTGAGGGTGTACATGCATGTATGTTTATGAGTGCCTATGTATGTGCCTTTGTTTGTGCAAGTGTATGTACATGCATGTGTATGGGCATTCATGAGTGTGAGCATGTGTGTGCTTATGCACGTGTGTGTACATGAATGTGCATGTGTGTGCATGTGTGAGTTCATGTATCAACAAGACTATGTGTGTGTGAGTATATGTGTATAGCAGCATCTTTGGGCATGTATGCATGTTTGTAAGCATGTTTATGTCTGTGTGTGTTCATTTGTGTGCATCTGTGTATGAGCATGTGCGTTTGCATGCCTGCATGCATGCATGTGTGACACATTCACAAATGCATGCCTATGTATGTGTGTGTGTGTACATGTGTGTAATTTTGTGGGTATGCATTTGAGTGGTTATGCATTTGCATGTGTGTGTTTGCGTATGTGTGCATGTGTGAATGTGAGCATATGCATGTATGTGTCTACATATGTCTGTTTATGTTCATGTATATAAGTTTGCATGCATGTGTGTGTAAGTGTATGCATGCAATTATGGGTGTATATGAGTGTGGGTTGTTGGGCATGTCCTTGCATTCTTGTGTGTTCTTGTATGTATGGGTGCATATGTGTGTGCACACATTCGGGCATGCATGCATATAAGCATAAGTTTGTACAATCATGCCTGTGCATGCATGGTTGTGTGTAGGTGTGTGTTAGTATGTGTGCATGTGTGTGTGTGCTTGTGCATGTATGTGTGTTGTGTGTACATGTGTGCATTTTTATGTGTGTGTGTTGTGTATGCAAGTATACATGTGTGTATGCATGTACTTATGCACATAAGCATGCATGTGTGCATGTATGTGTGTGTGAGTGTGTGTATAGGCATGTTCATCTATTTGTGCAAGTGTGTACCAGGTGCATTTTTGTGTGGGTGTGCATGTGGGTGCAGTGCATGGGTGCATGTGCATCTCTTTTTATGTGTGTGTACATGTGAGTGTGTTAGTGAATATGTGTGTCCATGCATGTCTGTGTGCATGCCTACATGTGTCTGTGTGTCCATGTCTAAGTGTGTGAGTGCATGTAAATGTTTATGTGTGTGTGAAAATGTTTGTATACTTATACATATTTTTATGTATGCATGTGTATAGGCACATGTGTGTGATTGTGCATGTGTGTAATGCATGCATGTATGTTTGTGAGTATGTGTGTCTATGTGGATGTGGGTGTTTGTGTGCTTGTGTTTGTGTGTGCATACATGTTTGTTTGCATCTACAGGTGTGCATACATGCTTTTGTGCTTGTGTGTCTATGTGTATGCATATGTGCATGTGTGTTTGCACAATTGTGTGTGAATATGCATATGTATGTATGTGTGCATGTATGTGCATGTGCATGTGTGTGTGCATGTATATTTGTGTGTACATACATCTGTGTATGCATGCATATGTTTATGCCTGTGCATTTACATATGTGTGCTTGTGTGCACACATGTTTTTATGTGTGTCTATCCATACATGTGTATTTGTTTGTGTTTTTATATGTGTGTACATGTATGTGTGCCTATGCTTATGCATGTGGTTGTGTGTGTATGTGCTTGTACATGCAAGCGTGTGTGTTCATGTGCATGCTTGTATATGTGCATAAGTATGTTTGTGTGTGTGTGATTGCATGCATGTTTGCATGTCTGTGTACGTATGTGCATGCATGTGCATGTGTGTGGGTGTGTGTGTGTGTGTGTATGAGAATACATGTGCATAGATGTGTTCTTGTGTGTGTATGAGTAAATGCATGTGCACATGTCATCCGTCGGTGCAAGCATGTGTGTGTGTGTGCATGTGTGTGGTTCTGTGCTTGCACATGTGTATGTTTGTACATGTAAGTGGACATGTGTGTATGTTTGTGTTAGTGTCTACATATATGTGTGCATGGAAGTGTGTGTTTGCATATGTGTGTGTGTTCAAGCATGGGTGTGTTCATGTGTGTGTGCTATGTGTGCTTTTGTGTAGGTGTGGATATATATATATATATATATATATGCATATATATATATATATATATATATATATATATATATATATATATATATATATATATATATATATATATATATATATATATATATGTGCGTGTGTGTGTGTGTGTATGCATGTGCATCTGTGTGCATTCATGTGTATATGCTTGTGAGTGTGCCTGCATGTGTGTGCATGTGTGTGTTTGTGTTTATGTGTTCATATGTTTATATTTGTGTGAGTGCACATGTGTGCCCCTGAAAGGATGCATACACGTGTATGCTTGTGTGTGTGGGTTCATGTGCCCATGTGAAGGCATGTATGTGTGTGCATATGTGCTTGTGTGTGTGTATTTCTTATGTGTTTAGGTGCATGTGTGTGTACATGTGTATGTGTGTGCTTTTGGATGCATGTGTATGGATGTGGGTGCATTGGAGTGTGTATGGATGTGCATGTTATTAGAAATGCATGTATGTGTGTGTGTGTCTGCATTCATGTGTTTTATATGTGCATCTATATGCATGTGTACATATGGATGTGTGTGTGATTATTTGTGCATGAATGTGCAAGCATGTGTGCGTGCATGTGGGTTCCTGTGTGATTGTCTGTGATTAGGTGCTTATGCATTAGTTTACGTGTGCATGTGTGTGTGCTTATGTGTTTGCATGGGTGCATGCATGTTTTTTGGCATGCATTCATCTTGTGTTGCTACATGTGTGTGTATGTGTGTGGGTGTGTGGCTGTATGTGTGCATTTGTGCATGTGTGTGTGTGTGTGTGCATGTGTATGCATGAGTGTGCCTACATGTATGTTTGTGTATATGGTTGTATGTATGCATGTGTACATGTGTGTGTGTGTGTCTTTGCTTATTTGTGCATGTGTTCATGCATCCATCCGTGTGTGTGTGTGCGCATGCATGTGTATGTGTGTGTGTGTTCATGTGTATGGATTTATGTCTGCGTGCACGCATGTGTGTGTATGTGTGTGTGGGTGTGTATCTATGCATGCATGTGTATTTTTATAGGTGCATGTACATGTGTGTTCCTACATGTGCGTGTCTGTGTTCGTGTGTGTGGCCAATTGTGCGTGTGCATGAGTGCTTATCAGTGTCTGTGTGTGCATGTGAGCACATGTGTGTGTTTATGTGCATATCTGCATGTTCATGTTTGTGACTGTGTAGGTGCATATGGATGTGTGTGGACATGTGTATGTGGGTGCTTGTTTGCATGTATGTGTTTAGATGTATGCTAGTGTGTGTCTATGTGTGCATGTGTGTGCACACATGTGTCTTCAGATGTATTTGTGTACACATGTTTATGTGTGTGCTTGTTTCTAGGTTAAGGCATGCACCTGTCTGTATCCTACCAATGTGTTTTTTTGCATACCTATGTGCATGTCTTTGCATCTATGTGTGCATGTTCATGAGTTTCTATGTGTGTGTACATGCTCTTATGTGTGTTTGTGTGTACGTCTGTGCATGTGCATTTGGTAGTTTGTGTTCACATGAGTGTGTGCATGCACATGTGTGTGTGTGCATGCGTGTGTGGGTGCTTATATATATGTGTGTGTGTGTGTGTGTCTGTGTGTGTGTGTGTGTTTTTATGCATATATGTGCATGTGTGTATGTGTGTGATTGAGTTTGTGTGAATGCACATATGCATGTGTGTATGTGCATGCATGCATATGCAAATGTGTATATGTGTATGTGTTTGTCTTTGCACACATCAACATGTTTTCTTTATATGTGTATTTGTGGGTGCAAGTGTGTCTATGTGCACTTGTGTTGTTCAGTGTGTGTGCTTTTACGTGTATAAATGCCTGTGTTAGTGTGCATAGGCATGTGTATGAATGCATGTATGTGCACGTACATGCCTATGGGTGTGCATGGTTATTGTGTGCATGTTTGTACATGTTTATGCATTACATGTCTGTATATGTGTGTGTGTGTTTGTGTTTGTTTGTATGTATGCCTATGAGGGCTTGTATTTGTGTTTATGTGAGTGTGTGTTTGCATGTGTATGTGTCATTGTCTGTTTGTGCTTGTGTATGTGCACATGCATGCATTTGCATGTATGTGTATGTGTGTGTGTTCACGTCTGTGTGTTTGCATGTGTGTGTGTACATTTGGATGTATGTTTGTGTGTGAGAATTTGTATTCTTGTATCTTTGTGTGGGTGCTTGTGTGTGAGCACGTGTGTGTATGTGTGTGTGTGTATGTGCAAGCATGTGTGTCTGTACATGTAGGTGTGCATGCACATGTGTGCGTTTGTGTATCTCTATGAGCATGTGCATGCATTCATTAGTGCATATGCTTGTATGTGGTTGCATGTGTTTGTGCATTTGTGTTTGCACATGTGTGTATATAGGTGCACATGTTTTTGCTTGTGCATGTGCATGTGTAAGTACATGTCTATGTGTGTGCTTATGAGTGCGAGTGTGATTGCTTGTGTGTGCATGTACAAATATGTGTGACTACAAATGTGTATGTATATGTGTGTGCATGGGCATGCATGTGAGTGTGTGTGCATGTGTGTTTAAGAGTACACATGTGTGTGTGCATGTGTTTGCGTGTGTGTGCCTTTGGATGTGTGTGCATTCCTATGAATGTGTATGTGCCTATGTATGCATGTGAGTGTGTGCACATGTTCATACATGCATGCTTTTCTGTTTGTGTTTGTGTCCATCTATGCAACTATGTCCTTGTGTGTATGCGTGTGCATGTTTGGGTTCGTGCATATGCATGTGTGCATGTGTGTGTGTGCATGTCTATGTGTGTGTGTGTGTGTTTGTGTGTGTTCATGTCTATATGAGTATGTGTTCCTATGTAAAGTAGGTGTGTGTGAGTGTTCATGTGTGTACATTTTTATGTGCACATATCTTTTTGTATGCATGTGTGTATGATTGTGGGTGTGTGTTTGAGTATGTTTATGTGTGCATGTGTTTGCAAGCATGTGCATGTCTATGTGTGAACATGGAAGCATATGTGTTTGTTTGTTTTTGGATGCAAGCTTGCATGTGTCTGTATTTGTGCATGTGTACATTCATGTGCATTTGTGTGTGCATGTGTGTGCATGTGTGTGCGTGGTCTTTTATATGTGTGTTAGCATGTGTGTTTGTGCTTATTTACAAATATGTGTGTGAGCATGCATGTTGAGTGTATGTACATGGGTTTTTATGAGCATGTGTATGCGTTTGTGCACAAGTACTTGCACATGTTTGTGTGAGTGCTTTTGTTTTTTTGTGTGTGTGTGTATATGTGTGTTCACATGTATTGTGTATGTGTATGCATTCATGCATTTTTGTGTGTGCATTAATATGTGTGTGTGTGTGCATGGGTGGCTGTGTGTGGGTTTGTTTGTATGTGTGTGAGAGTGTGCATGTGTATACGCTTGTGTGCTAGAATGCATTTGTGCATGCTTGCGTGTGTATGTATGTTTATATGTGTGTATGCATGTTTCTATGTATTTTTGTGTGTTTGAGGTGCTTGTGCATGTGTGTGTGCACTTGTATGTGTCGCTATGCATATGCATATGTGTACATGCATGCATATCAACATATTTTCCATGTGTACGTGAGGTTTGTGTGTGCATGCGTACACATGTATGTGTGGGTGACTGTGCATGTGTGTGTGTGTGTTTGAGTGTGTAGGTATATGTGTACATATGGACATGTTTGTATATAGGTGAGTGCATGCATGTGTGAGTGCATATGTCTGTGTCCATGTGTGTGTGTATATATATTTATGCATGTATGTGTGTGCATGTGTTTGTGCCTGTGTGCATAGGTGGATGTGTGCATGGGTGGGTGTATAGATGTTTATGTTTGGGTCTGCAAGTGCATCTCTGTGTGCTTATGTGTATGTGGGTGCATGCATATGTGCATTCATGTGCGTGTGTGCGTAAGTGCGTGTGGGTACGTGTGTTTGCCACTACATGTGTGTTTGTATGCATGTTGAACATGTGAGCATACGATTATGTGTGTATGTATGTGTGCCTAAGTGGGTGGTGTTTGTGTGTGTGTGTTGTGTGCGATGCATGTGTATGTGTGTGCATGTGTGTTGATGTGGGTGTGAGTGTGAGTGTGTGTGCCTATGTGTGTGTGCACATATGCATATATGTGTAAGCTTGTGTGTTTTTGTATGCGTTTGTGTTTGTTTGTATATGGATGCATGCACATATGTGTTGGTGAGTGTGCATGTGTGCACACGTAAATGTGTTGTTGTTTGTATGAATATGTGTACGTGTACTTGTCTGTGTGTATTAGCGTGCAAGTGATGTGTGCATGGATGTGCACATATGTGTGTGCATATGTGCAAGCTAGTTTGCATGTGTGTGCATGTGCATCTATGCATGGGTGCGTGTATGTATGTGTGGGGGTATGCTTGTTGGTGTATGTCTGTGTTTGTTTATGTGCATGCATACGAGTGTATGTGCATGCATGCAAATGTGTGTGTTGGTGAGTGCATATGTGCATGTATGTGTTTGTGTGGGTCAATGTGTGTGGTCGTGTGTGTGTTTGTAAGTAAAGGTGCATGTATGTGATTGGTGCATGCATTTTGGTATGTATGTGATTGTGTATGTGTGTGCGTATCCATGCATGTGTGCTTGTGTTGCATGTGTGCATATGTGTGCATGTACGTGTGTGTGCTTATGTGTGTGCATGTGTGTCCTTTTGTATTTGTTTGCATGTGTGTGGGTCCATGCATGTTTATGCACATGTGTCTGAGTGTGTATATGCATGTGCATTTGTGCATGTGTGAGTGTGTGTATGTGTTTGTGCTTTTGTGTGTCTATGTGTGTGGGTGTCTATGTGCATGTGCATATGTGTATGCATATGTTTTTTGTGTGTGTGTGTGCTTGCACTTATGCTTAAATATGTTTGTGGATGTGGGCACACGTCTGTGTTTGTGTGTGCATGTGTGTATGTCTATGTCAGTGTGCATGTGTGTGTTTTTGTGATTGTACATGTGTGTGCGCTTGTGCATATATGTTCATGTGTGTGTGTGTGCATGTATGGTTGTGGGTCTGTGTACATGTGTGCACATGTGTGATTGTGTATGTGTGTGTGCATGCACTAGCATGGTGTGTGCATAAGGGTGTGGGTGTGCTTATGTGTGTGTGTGTCTGCATGTGTTTGCATGTGTGTGTCTATGTGTGTGTGCACACATGTGAGTGTGTATATGTGTGTATGAGTATACTTACTATAAACATATGTGCATGTGTGTGTGCATATGCATGTGTGTGTGTGTATGCGTGTGACTACGTGTGCATTTGTGTGTGTACATGTGTTTGTACATGTTTTTGTGCTTTCATGTTTGTGTGTATGTATGTGTTTTTCAATGAGTCTATGGGTGCATGTTTGTGCGTGAGCATGCATGCATGTGTGGTGAGCATGTGTTTATATGTGTGCATATGTCTGTCTGTTTGTGTCCATATATTTGTGTGCATGTGCATGCATGTGTGTCTGAGGAGGGGGTTGTTTGTGTGTGTGCATGCTTTTACATGTGTATTTGTGTTCATGCATGCTTGCATGCTTGCACATTTGCATGTATGCACGTGTGTGCACATATGCTTTTGTGTGAAAGCACATGGTTGTCTTTCTACGTGTGTACGTACTTGCGTGTGTGAATGTCTGTGAGCCTTTGTGCGTGCATGGGTGTGTACTTGTGTGTGCTTCTACATTTTTGTGCTAGTCTTTTCATGCAAGTTTGTTTATGAGTGCATATGTGCATGTGTGGGTGTGTGCATGTGTGCATACATGTTTATTTGTCATGTAAGTGTTCAAGAATGCATGTGCGTGTGTGCCTATGTGTGTGACGATGTTCTGTGTGTTCATTTAGGTATATGCATGTTTGTGTTGCATTCGTATATGTTTGCATATATTTGCATATGTCTATTTGTATGTGTGTGTTTTTGTAGGTGTATGTAATTGTGTGTGTGTGTAGTATGTGCATGTGTGTTCACTTGTTTATGTGGTTTTGTGCTTATGTGTGTCTACTTGTGCATATGTGTGTATGTGAATATGTGTTTTTATGTGCACGTGTAAATGTGTGCTTACATGTGCAGATGTTTAGGTGTGTGCATGTGTTTTTGTGTGCACATATGAGTGCATATGTATTCCTGTAAGTGTGTGTGTATGTGTTTTTATGTGTATGCTTTTTTGTATTTGTGTTTGTGTTTGTGTGTGTGGTTGTGTGTGTACATGCATGTGTTTGTGTATGAATTTCGATTTGTGTGTCTATTTATGTGCATTTTTGTGTGCACATGTTTTAAGAGTGTGTGTTGGCATGTATGCATGTGCATGTGTGTGTCAATGTGTCCACATTTTTTTATGTGTGTGTACATGTGGTTGTGTGCTGGTGTGTGTGCATAGTGTTTAAACATCTATATGTGTGTGTGTGTGCTTATGTGTGTGCATGGGTGCATTCGTTCATATGCATGGGTCCATCCATTAGTTGTAGCTATGTGGGTGTGTGTGCATGTGTGTGTCTGTGTATGTGTGTGTGTACATACATGTTCATGTGCATGCATGTGCATGTGTGCGTGTCTATGTGTGTGAGTGAGCACTTATGCATGCTTATTTGTGTGAGCTGTATGCATGTGTATTTATGCATGATTACATGTGTGCATGCACGTGTGTATGCACGTGCATGCATGTGTTATCATTGTGTGTGTATATGTGCCCATATGTGTTTATTTGTGTGTTTACATATGTGTGCATGAGCAAGTGTGTGTGTGTGTTCCTGTGTTTGTGTTTGCATATATGTGTATATCTGCATGCGTGTGTGTCTGTGTGTGCGTGTGTGTGGTGTGTTTGTATGCATGTGTTTGTGCATGTACACATGAACACATGTGTGTTGGTGCATGCAAACATAGGTATATTTGTGTGTGTGCATGTCTATGTGCACAAAGGTAGATGTGTTAATGTGGTTCTGTGTGTATGTTCGTGTGTGCTTGCTTACATCTATGTGCATGTGTGTGATTGTGTATGAGTGTTTGCATGAGTGTGGTCATTTGTATGTTCATGCATACGTACATGTTTGTGCATATGTGTGCAAGCGTGTGTGTGCGACTATGTGCTTTTGTGTTTGGCTGTGTTTGTGTACATATGTGTGTGCATGCATGCAACTGTATATGCATGTGTGTGTGTATATATTGTGTGTGTGTGCATCTTTATGTGGTGCACATGTGTATGTATGTCTGTAAGTGTGTATGTGTAGGCATGTGTGCATGTGTGCATGTGTGTTAGTTTATTTGTGTGTATCTAAGCATGTACATGTGTTTATTCATGCTTACATGAGTACTCATATGTTGGTGCATACATGTGTGTGTGTGTGTAGTTTTACGTATTAGCATGAGTCTGCGTGTGCATGCTTGTGTGTGGGTGTGCATGTGTGTGTATGTACCTGTACGTGCGAGTGTGTTCATGTACATGTGCAAGGGTGCTTGTGTGTGTGTATGTGTGCATGCCTACGCATGTGCATGTGTGTGCATATGCGTGTGTGCGTGTGCGTGCATAGGTACGCATGTGAGTATGCATGTGTGTTTGTCTGTATGTAAGTGTTTGCTTGTGCACATATGTGTGTGTGCATGTACATGAATGTGTGTTTTTAAGCTTATGCATGTGTGTGTATCTTTATGTTCAGACATCTATGTGTGTGTGTACATGCATATTTGTGTGTCAGTGGGTATGTGTGTGTAGGTGGGTGTCTGTGTGCATGCATGTGTGTGCCTATTTAAGTGTGTGTGTGTGTATGCTTCTGTGTGTATCTTTGTGTGTGTGTGAATGGGAGTATGTGTGTATTTGTGTACATGAGCACACATGTGTTCTAGCATGTGTGCAGGTGCATGCATTTGTGCATGCTATACATTTGCACCAACATGCATATGCATGTGTGCTTGTTAGTGTGGGTGAGTATGTCAACGAGTGTGCATTTACATGTGTATATTTGTGTGCTTGTGTTCACGTGTGTGCGTGGGTGGGTGTTTGTTTGTGTGTGTGAGTGCACATGTGGGTGCGTTTGTCTGTGTCTGAGTGTTATGTGTGAATGTGTATGCATGTATGCATGTGTGTTGTTGTGGTTGTGTGTGTGTATGTCTATATGTGTGTGCATGTGTGTTTGCATGTATGCATGTGTCTGTGTGAGTGCATATTTGCTAGTGTATATGCATATGTTTGTGTGCATGTTTGTGGGTGTTCATGTGAGATTGCATGTGTCTGTGCATGTGTGTGTTTGTGTGTGTGTGCATGTATGTGAGTGTGTGTATGTATGCATGCTTATGTGAGTATTTATGGATATGCATATGTGTGCATATGCATGTGCATGTTCGTGCATGTATGGGTGTATGTGCACATGTGTGTGTGAGAGTGCACTTATGGGTTTAATTGTGTATGTAGAAGTGCAAGCATGTGTGCATGTATGCATGCCTTCATATGCATGTGTTTGTCCATTCATTTTTGTGCATGTACTTGTATAGGTGCATGTGCTTATGCATGTTTTTGTGTGTGCATATGTGTGCACATGTTTATGTTTGTGTGTGTGTCTATGAGTCTTTGTACATGCATGCATGTGCATGTATGTGTTCGAGCAAGTGTGTGTGCATACGTGTGTGATCATATGTACGTGCCTATGCATTTTTGTGAATGTGCATGTATTTGTGGTTGCATGTGTCTACATGTACATATCTGTCTATATAACTATGTGTGTATCTGTGTTGGTGTTTGTGTGTGCATGCATGTTTTTGTGTGCATGTATTTGTGTGTGGCTATGCACATACATGTGTATGTGTGTATGCCTACATGTATGTGCTTGTGAAGGAGCATGTTCGTGTGTGTGTGTGTGTGTGTGTGTTTGTGTTTATGCATTTTTGGGTTTATGCTTATGTGTATGAAACTATGTGCATAGGTGTGTGTTTGTGTGCATGTGTATGTATGTATTCTTGTGTGTGTGGGTGCATCCATGTGTGCTTCTATGTGTGCTCAAGTGCAAGTGTATATGTTCATGTGAGTGTGTCAAGGTGTGAGTGTATAAATTTGTGCATGAGCTTTGATGTGTGTATGCCTATGTATGCATGTGAGTGGTTTCTTATGTGTGCATGTCTGTGTGTATGCTCAATGCATGTGCTTACATCTATGTTGTGCTTGCATGTGTGAGTGTGTTTGGGTGTGTGTGGGTGAGTGTGTGTTTTGTGTTTTTGTGTGAGTATGCATTTGTTCATGTGTGTAAGCTTGTGTGTGCTCGCATGCATGCATATGTATGTGTGTGCATATGATTGTGTTCCTGTGGTTATGTGAGATAGTATGAGTGCATGCATATCTATGTAAGTGTGAGAGTGTATACATTTATGCGGTTGTGTGGGTGCATGTGTGCGTGTGTATGTGTGGTTGCTCAAGTGCATGTGTTACATGTGTGTGTGTATTAGTGACTTCATATGTGTGTAGGTTTTTGTGTAAGTGTGTGTATGTCGATTTGTATGAGTTTGCACATGCATTCATACATGTATGTGTGTGTGTATGCATGAAAGTATGTCAGTATGCATGTATGTATTTGTACTTGCATATGCATGTTTGTGTGTGTGATCATGTAAGTGTCTATGTGTGTGTGCATGCATATGTGTGATTGTACATGTGTATGTGTGTGCATATATGTGTGTATGTGTATACATTTGTCTACATGTATGTGCATATGTGTGTATGTGTGTGTTTGATTGTGTATGCATGTGCATATTCATATGTGTGGGTGCATGTATGTGAGCATGTGTTTGTGTACATGTGTACATGTATGTGTGTTTATGTGCATGTGTGAATAAATCTCTGTGCGTGTGTGTGTGTGTGCTTGTGTGGTTGTACGTGTATGTCTCCTTATATGTTGGTGTGTTCTTACTTGTGCATGAGTGAGTGCATGTGTGCATGCATTCGAGCGTGTGCGCATGTGTTCATGTGTGTGTGCATTGGTGCATATGCGTGCATGCACTCGCTTGAGTGTATATATGGGTGGCTGTGTGCAAGGGTATATGTGTGCATGTGCATGTGTGTGTACTTGTGTGTACTTGCATGTATGTTCATACATGTTTGTGTATGCATGTGAGCACACATGTAGATGTGTGTGTTATGTGTGCATGTGTGGGCACATATGGATGTGTGTGTGAGTGTGCATGCATGCATGTGTGTATATGTATGTGTGCATTTTTGTGCTAGTTGTGTGCCTACTTGTGCACCCTTGTGTGCATGTGTGTAGGAGTTCATGCACGCACGCATGCATGTGTGTGCATGTGTGTGTGCATATGTGTGGGTTTGTTGTCATGTACGTACATGGATGTGTGTGAGTGTGTGTGTGTGTGTGTGTATGTGTGCAAGTGATTGTGTGTGCATGTGCATGTTTGTGCATATTTTGGTGCGTGCATATGCATTTGTGTGCATACGTGTACTTATGCATATTATTGTTTACGTGTGTATTTGTGGTACGTGTGTGTGCATGTGCGTGGGAGTGTGCATGTGTACATGTTTATGTGCATTAGTGTATGTGTATAGGAGTGTATATGTGTGTGTAGGTGTGTTTGTGCATGAGTTTTTGAATGCTTTTATGCATGTGTGTATGCATGTATGTGTGTGAGTGGGTGAGTGAGCATGTTTGTGGGTGTATACTTGTGTGTGTGTGTGTGTGCGTGTTCTTATGCATGTGCATGTGTGTATGGGGTGTGCATGTGTGTTTGTGTGGTTGTATGTATGTATGTGTGCTTGTGTATTCATGTGTTCTTGTTTGTGCATGTGTGAGTGTGCGTCTACAAACATGCATGCATGTGTACATGTGTGTGTGTGTACACATGTGCATGCACATGTTTGTGCATGTGCATTTGCATGCATGTGTGTGCGCATGTGTGAGCGTGTTCATGTGTGTGTGTGCATGCATGTGTGTATGGGTGTGTGTGTGTATGCTTCTATAGGTGTGTTTGTGCATGTAGACTGATGTTTATGTGTGTGCATACATGTTCATGCATGCATGTGCATTTGTACATGTGTGCATGCTCGAGTGTAGGTGCATGAGTGTGTGTTTATGTGCCTATATGTGGTTGTCAGTGCATGTGTGTATATCTATGTCTATACATGTACATGTTTGTATGCATGTGTGTTAGTCTATCTATGTCTATGCATGTGTCTATGTGTGCATGTATTTATATCTATATGTGTCTATATGTGTATGTGTGTGTTTGCATGTGTGTGTGTGTCATTGTTTGTGTATGTGTTCGTGTGTATTTGCATGTGTGTGTGTTCACAAGTGTGAATATGTGTGTGTGTGTGTGTGCATGCATGTATGAGTGTGTTTGTTTCTATGTCTTTGGGTGTCAATTTATTGTTCTATCAATGTTTTTCTATGGGTATATCAGCATCACTATGTGTATACATGTGTGCACCTATTGTCTTGTGTATAATTGTGGGTGTGTACATGTTGTGTGTGTGTGCAAAGATGAATGTACGTGTGTGTATGTGCACTTGTGTCTATATGAGCGTGTACATGTGTGCATGTGTGTGTGTGAGTGCACTTGTGTGTGTTTGTTTGTGGGTTTGTCTAAGGATGTTTGCATGTTTGTGAGTGTCGATAGGCATGTGTGTGTGTGCATGCATGTGCATGTGTGTGTGTGCGTATGGATGAGCATATGGGTGTGTGTGCATGTATGTGTGTGTACATGTGTGCTTATACAAATGTTTGTGTGTGTGTGTGCATATGTCACGTTAAATCGAGTGTGTTTGCATGCTATTGTATGTGTGTTCCTGTGTATTCATATGTGTTTGTGTATGTAGATGTATGTATATGTGTGGGTGTACATGCATGTAGTGTATATGGGTGTGCATGTGCATATGTGTTTGCATGTGTGTTTGTGTGTATGAGAGTACATATGCATGTGTATGTGTACTTGTACTCCTATGTGTTTGCCTTTATCTGTGTGTGTATGTGTATATGTGTGTGTGAGTGAGTGCATGTGAGCATTTGTGTGTTTGGATCTTTATGTGAGTGTGTGTGCATGTGCATGTGTGTATGTGTCTTTATGTTTCATGCATATATGTGCATGCATGGACATGTACGTATGTGTGTGTTTGTGTGCTTTTGCGTATGTGCGTGCATTAATGAGTGTCTGTATGCACATATGTGGTTAGGCGCATGTGTGTGTGCATTTGTGCATGCATGTGCATGTGTGTGGGAGTTAGTGATTGTTCTTATGCATGCACGTGTGTATGTACGATTCCATGTGAATGCATATGTGAGTGCGAGTGCATGTGTGTTCTTGTATGTGTGCGTGTGAGTGCGAGTGCATGCGTGTGGGTGTCTGTATGTGTGTGTGTGTGTGTGCATGTGTGTTTGCATGTGTATGCCATTGGGCATGTGACAATTCTTACATGTGTGTGGGCAAGCATGTGTGTGTGCATGTGTATGCTTGTGTGTGTGTGTGCATTTGTGTATGTGTGTGTGATTTGTGTGTGCATGTTCATACATACATGTAGGTGTGTTTATGTTTGTGTGCATCTTTGCAACTGTGTGTTTGTATGTGTGTGGGTGTGTGTGTGTATGTGCATGCATGTGCATGTGTGCATGTGTGTGCATGCAAGCACGTCTATATGTATGGGCATGTCTATGTATACATGTGTGTTTATGTGTGTTCATGTCTATGTGTGTTCACGTTTGTATGTCTACTTTTGTCTGTGCATATGCATGTGTGTAGGGGTTTTTTAGTATATGAGTGTTTGTGTGTGTACATGTTAGTGTGTACAACTGTACATATATGGCATGCATTTGTGAATGTCAGCATCTATTTGACTGTGTGTATGCATGCATGTGTTTGCATGCGTATACATGTTCATGTGTGTGCATGTGTTGTTGTGTGTGTGCATCTATATATATGTGTGTGTGTACATATGTGCGTGTATTTATGTGTGCATATGTGTGCATTTTTGCGTGTGTGCATTTGCATGAGCTTACGTGCATGTATGTGTGTGTATATGTGTATATGCATGTGTGTGCATGATCTTATGTATGTGTGTGATCATGTTTTTACGTGTGTATACATGTGTTTTCATGGGCATGTGTATTTATGTGTGCACGAGTACTTGTGCATGCTTGTATGTGCATTTTTGTTTGTGTGTGTATGTATATGTGTGTACACATATGGTGCAAGTGTGCATGCAAGTGATCATTTTTGTGTGTGTGTACATTTGTGCATTTGTGTGTGCTTGTGAGTTTGTGTGTGTGTGTGTATGTATGTGCATGTGTGAGGGCATGTGCCTACATAGGTATGTGCATGTGTATGTGTCCAAGCTTGTGTGTGTTAGTATGTGTGTGTGTATGCTTGTGTATATGTGCATGTTCTTATGTCTATATGTATGTGCATGCTTGTGTGTGTATGTGTGTGTGTTTGTCATGTTCTTATATGTGTTTGTATGTATCTAAGATGCTTGTGTGTTTATGTGCATGTGCTTGTGCTTGTTTATGTTTTGTTATGTGCATGCATGTGTGTACATGTATATATGTGTGTATGAATATGCATTTCATGTGTACGTGAATGCATATATGCATTTTAGTTTGTGTGTATGCACGTGCATGCATGCTTAGGTGTGTGCATGTGTGCATGTGGATGATGTGTTGGTATGTGTGTCTGTATCTGTGTGTGTGCGTACATGTGTGTGTGCATGCATACACATGTATGTTTGTGTGAGTGTGTTTTCATGTGTGTTGGTTTGTGTGTGATTCTATGTGTACGTGTGGTGGTACTTTTGTGTGTGTGCATGTGTGTGTGTACATGTACATGTGTGTATTTGGGTGGGTGTGTGCATGTGTGAGTGTGTATATGCGTGCATGTTACTTCCATGTGTGCATGTGCATATGTGTATGCATCTATATGCATGCATGTGTGTTTGTGTGTGTATGTGTGTGTGTGGGTGAGTGCATGCACGTGTGCTTATGTGTGTGCATTCATGTGCATGTGTGCGTAAGTGAATGGGTGTGTGTGGGCATGTTTATTTGTATGAATGCTTGTGCATGTGTGTGCGATTGTGCTTGCATATGTATATGTGTGTGTGTTTGTGTGAATGTGAGTGTGTTTGTTGTGTGCTATTCATGCATATTTTGTGTGTGCACATGTGCATATGTGTATATTTATGTGTTTTAGAATGTGTGTGCATGCTTGTGTGTACGCGTTTCTTTGTGTGTGTGTGTGTATTTGTGCATGTATATGTGGGTAGGTGCATGTGTGCTTACACATGCATATGTGTTATTGTGCATGTGCATGTGTGTATCAACATGCATGTCATGTGTGCGTGCATGTGTGTATATGTGTGTGCAGGCATTTCTACATATGGGTTTTCATGTTTATGCACATGCGTGCATTCTTAAGTGTGTGTTCATGTTTGTGGGGGTTATCGGTTTGTGTGTGTATGTGTGTGTTTGTGTTCGCATGCACATGTGAGTGTTAGCAAGTGCATGTGTTTGTATGTATATTCATGTGTGTGGGTGTGTGTGTTTGTGTTTGTACACACAGACATGTGTGTATGTGGGTGTGTGCATGTACATAACTATGCATGTGTGTGCATGCACTTACACTTTTATATGTGTGCAAGCATGTGTGCATATGTATGCGTGTGCATGTGTGTGCATGTGTATGAGTGTGTGCACATGCATATGTCTGTTTACTTATTTGTTGGGCCATGCACATGTGTAGATGTGCACATGTGCATGTATATGCATGTGCATGCATGTGTGTACATATGTGTGTGTCTTTGTGTGTGTATTTGTGCATATGAGTGTGTGCATGGGTGTGTGTGTGCATGTTATTTTGTCCATGTGTGCATTTATGTATTTGTAAGTTTATGTGTAGGTGTTCACATGTGTGTGTGGGTGCCTATGTGCATTCTTTTATGAGTATGAGTGCACATGTGGGTTTCTTTGTCTGTGTGCATGTTGTGTGTGCATGTGGGCATGTGTACGCATGTGTGTGGTTGTGGTTGTGTGTGTGTATATCCTTGTGTGTCTATATATATGGATTCATGTTTGTGTGTTTTCATATGTGCATCCATGTTTTCATGTGTAAGAGTGTGTGTTTGTGTGAGATGATGTGTGTCTATGCATGTGAGTTTGTGTGTGTGTGTAAATGCATGTGTGCATGCATGCTTGTGTTAGTGTTTTGTGTCTGTGCATGTGAATCCATGTGTTTATGTATTTGTGTGTGCATGCTTGTGTGTGTGGTTGTGTTCATATGCATGTGTACATGTGCATATGATTGTGTGTATGAGTGTATGTGAATTGTGTGTGTTTATGTGCACATCTAAGTGTGCTTATGTGTGTGGGTTGAGAGCATGTGTGCTTGTTTGCTTGCATTTGTATGCATGTGTTTATTCAAGTGTGTGTGTGTGTGTGTGATTGTGCATGTGTTTGTGTGTGTGAGCCTATGAACATTTATGCATGGAGGCATGTGCATACATGCACGTGTGTGTGCGAGCATGTGTGCTTGTGTGAGCATGCGTGTGCGACTGCATGCATGTGTGTATATGTTTGTGTGTGCTTGTATATGTGATTGTGAGTGTCTGCATATGCATGTGCATGTGTATACCTATATGCACATTTCTATGTTAGTGCTTGCATGTGTAGCATGTGTTTGTGTGCATGTGTCTATGTGTGACTATGTGCATACATGTGCATGTGTGTGTGTCTGCAATGTGTGTCTACAAGCATTTGTTTGTATGTGTGCATGTGTATGTATATGTGTGTGTGTATAGCACATGCATTTGTGGGTTTATGCTCATGTGTGTATGGGACTTTGGGTGTGTGTGTGTGTTTGTGTGCATGTGTGTGTATGTATGCTTATGTATGTGGGTGCATGCATGTGTGCCTATGTGTGTGAGCTTAGGTGCATGTATACGTGTGTGTGTGTGCGAGAGTATGACTATGTGCATTTGTGTATAAGATTTTATGTGTGTGTGTGTGTTCATTTATCCACATGTGAGTGGTTGCATGTGCATGTATGTGTATGCGAATACACATGTGTGTGCGTGTGCTTACTTATGTGTTGTGCATGTGTGTGTGTGCGAGCTTGTTTGGGTGTGTGTGGGTAAGTGTGTGTTTATGTGTTCCAACGTGTGTGTGCATTTGTTCATATGTGTATGCTAATGTGTGTTCGCATGTGTGCATATGTGGGTGGGTGTGTGTGCATCTGCATGCATATCTATGTGAGCATGAGAGTGTGTGTGTGGATGCATGCGTGTATGCATGTGTATGTGTGGCTATGCGTGTGTGTGCATGAGTGACTTAATGTGTAAGTTTGTGCGTGTGTGTCTACTTGCACGGTAGTGTGTGCATGCATGTTAGTGTGTTTGCATATGTGGGTGTGTGTGTGTGTTTGTGCATAGGCATAGACACACAAACACACATGTATATGAACGAACATTTAAATGCACATACACACATACAAATAAATACATAGGCACACACATATGCACTCAACACGTACACTCGCAACTCGACACATACATGCACACACACAAACACACATACATCCATGCCACCAACACAAACACAAATCAACGAATGCAACCATAGGTGAATACACTTGCACACATGCACACACATGTGTATGAACACACGCTAAAATGCACACACACACACACACTCACAAACACACACATGCGTGCATGTGCACACACACACACATGTATTGACACACACAGACACTTGTACATACACTTACAAAGACACTTGCATACAGTCATTCACACATTCACACACACACAAATAAACACACATACACACATCTACACAGACTCACACACACCCTTACACACACACATGCATGCACACACACACCCTACAAGCCTATCAACATGCATGCATACAAACACAGACATACACATGCATAAAAACACACCAATGCACCCATGCACCCAAGCACACATGCACACACACACACACACAAACAACTACATAAATGCACACACATGCACATATGCACAAATGCATGCACATATACCCAAGAACAAACACATACACATGCACCCACACACACACACACATATGTGCTCATGTGCAGACACACACAATTGCACACATAGACACTCAATCATACATTCACACACTCAAACACTCACATACATTGACACAAATGATCACACACACACAAACACGTGCATCCATAAAAAGACAAATGTGGGTGCATGCTCATGGACACACACATAAACACACACACATATATGTAGGCAGATGCACATATGCATGCATAGACCTTCACACACACTGCCACAGACACATGCACACACATACACATGTAGAAACATGCAAACCCACACATACACTCAAACGCATATGCATATACACTTGAGTGCACAAATGAACAATTATGATGACACACACAAACACACGTATACACTTGCACGTGCATAGTAATACACAAACGCACACGCACACATGTACAAACACAACACACACAATCACACAAATGTAAGCACAAACAAAAGCACACATTCTCACGCACATAGACACATGCTCAGCACACATATTATGCACACTTGTATAAACATGCAATCGCATTGATGAATAAAACACAAACATACACACACATGTGCTTGCGCACAAACATGTGAGCCCAAGTCCAAATACACCCACACATACATATGTAACCACAAGTACACATGTGCACACCCACACACATACACATATGAACATGCACACACACAAACATGGATGCATGTGTACACACATACAATCATACACATACACACAAATGCATACACCCTGGCACCCTTCCCATACACAAACACACACACACACACACACACTTTTTTGCATGTGCACATCCACATGTAAATATACACATAAAAATGCACATATACACTCACACATGCACAAAACAACACACATGCACACACAAAATGTGTACATATATACATAAATACACAAACATAGACAAGAACAAAGTGGAACACACACACCAACACACACACACAAACACACATAGAAGTACAAATGTACACATACACATACATAGGTGCATACACACATATGGATGCACACACAAACAATCATGTATGCACAGTCAAATGCACCCACACATATGTGCACTCATGTATACATACCCACATGCACATGTACACACACACACGTGCATGCACACACATAAGGACATGCACATGGACATACACATCACACACACACACATTACAACACACTCATGCATGTACAAATGCACACCATTACATACATAAAAACACAACCACCACAAGCACAATATGCACATGCACACACAAACACACTAACGAACACATACCTACACATATACACAACTACACACACATGCACATGTAAGCACCCATGCACACACACTCATGCACACACTCACGAACATGCCAACACACATAAACACACACACACATGGATTGACATGCACACTAAAACACATGCATAGCTACACATATTAGCATGCACTCATATACAAAAATCATGCATGCATAAATAACTACACACATGCACACACATGCACACATTGCACACATATGCACTCAAGCATGCACATGAACATAAGCACACATGCATACACACATATACACACACATAAGTAAACATATAGATACACACATATGAATATGCACACAAACATAAATACAAGTGCATGTGTGCACTTACATGCATGCATACACACACACACACACTTGCACATACACACACACAAGCTCACACACACTTGCACATACACATGCAAGCATCTGCACACACACACATACAAACACATTCATACACACTCATGCATGCACACACAAAAACACAAACACATATAGACTTGCACACACCTCTTCACACGTACATGCATACACACATGCACACACATGCACACATATGTGCACACATGCACACACACGCATGAACACAAACACCAACGTACGTTATCCTGCATGCATGCACACACTCACACATAGGACCCACACAAACATGCAAGCACAAACTCATATACATGCACACACACATAATCATGCATACACATGCACATAAACACATACATACTAGCACACTTGCACCTATATGCACACACAGACACACACACTTGCACACACACATACACACATATGCATATACACACATATAAGAACAAATGCATGCACATGCATACAGATACATGCACACATGGGAAGCAAACGTACACATAGATAAGAACACACATACACATGCACATGCACCCCCTTATGTGCATATGTATATGTACACAGAAACACAAGTGCAGACACAAATACAAATACACATATATACACACACACGTGCATATGCTAACACACACATACATGTACACACATGGACACACACACACACACAAGCAAAGACACACATGCATACATGTGTGCACACACATACACACACGCATATAAAAACTCACATACACATGCACACACATACGCAAACGCATACGTACACAAGCATCCACAACACACACGCACCACATATGCAGACACGGATGCACCTGATCACAGGCATGCACACAAGAATAGATACACACAACCACCCACACATACAAACATGTGTCTCAGGTGCACACACACACAGATGTTCACATGGACATGCACTCATGCTCACACACACACTCATACATATAGACACTCAAACATCCACACGCACCCACACACATGAATGCACTGGGAACCACAAACACACAAATCTAGAATGTAGGCATGCACACACACACACACATGTATGTAGGTAGACACACACAAGAACACACACATGCATACATGTATATACTCCCACAAACACATATGCACAACACACACAAATGCACATGTACATACAAGAAAACTCAAACACATATAAATATGCACTCACACATGCACATGCATAATAACACACACACACACATGTACACATATAAGCACAAACACACACACACACACACAAAGGAATAGAGATGCAAAAGCAAAAGCACACACACAAACATGCATGTCCACAAGCATAGATACATGTATAAAGATAGGCGAGAGCAGACATATGCTTGCACACATGCACACATCTACACCCATATGGATGCACAACACATAGAAATGCACACACATGTGCTCACACATAAAAACATGTGTTCATGCTCACACACGTGCACACAAGTACATGCAAATTTCACAAACACATACAACACATACACGTGCAAACATGCACCCACACACTCATGCACGAATGCAAGCATACACGCACACATGCATGTGCACACACATGCACACACTCATGCACGAATGCAAGCACACACACACACAAGCACACACACATGCATGTGCATGTGCACGCACATGGAGACATGCATACACAATTGCACATATGTACACGTACAAACACATAAACAAAACACACTTATGCACCCTCACACACATATAGACAAATAGGCACACACACACACAAAGATCCACCTATACCCACACCAAGAAACACACATGCACACCAACATACACACACATGCACAAATAAACATATGCATTAACACTCCCACACACACACATACACATGTACATATACACATATGCAAATAAACACATATGAATGTATATTCACATGCACATACATGTTGATGAGCAAACATACACATGCACAAGTAGAATAGCACACACACAATCAAATATGTGCACATACAGGAACACACATGCACAACACCAGTGCACGCATAGAAACACACATAAAAGCACACATGGACACACATGCATACACACGTGCATGCATGAACACACAAACACACACATCTAGACACACTTTATAGAACACACACAAACACACATGCATACACACACATACCTATACACATACTCATCCAGATTCACATATTCACTTATGCATAAACATAAGCACATGCACATCACACACACACACACTCACATTATCATGCACTCACATAGGCACACATGCACATGACCCAATGCACGCACACACACTCACGCATACACATGAGCACACATATGCACGCACACACAAAAACATACCCAAATGCACCAACCACAAACATGCACAGATATGCATACATGCAGACACACACACACATAAAATCACACACACATAAACCTCACACATATACAAATGCACACAAATTGACTTGCACAAACTCATATGCACACTAAAATACATGCACACCCATACACACTCACAAGCACCTGTATGCACACTCATGCATGCAAAAGAAATCCACAAACACATACCCTTATGCACTCTCTCACACACATGTCCTCGTGTGCGCATGCAAACATAAGAACACAAGCACACATGCATGTACATGCACATGCACACACATGCTCAGAAAAGCAAACACATAGATATACACACAAAAATACTGATACACACTGACATACACACATGTACAGGCACATAACATTGCACACATGCATGCAATAATGAACATACGCACACGTACAAGCACACGCAGGCTTGTACACTCACACGATATGCACACATGTATGTACCAACACATGCATGCACACAAGAACACCACAGATGCAAGTACATACCCACAAAAGCACATAGAAGAAAATGCACGCACACAAATAGACATGAATGCCCACACACATACATACACACACACCCAAACATGCACATGTATAAGTACAAAAATGCACACACATGATGACACACAAAAACATTCACATGCATTGGTACATAGACATGCATACCCATAGACATACACACATACACACATTGAAAGACATGCACGCATACTCACACTCCTCCCCATGCATAAGCACACATGCACTCAAGCATGCTGATGCACATAGATGCACACATGTGTACATGCACATAGATGCATGAGCATGGATATACAAAAATGCACTCATGCGTGTTTACACACACAAGCACAAATGCACATACACACGTGCACTAAAACATATGCATATGCACACAAACATACACATGCATGTATGCACACCTAGACACAGATGAACACAGATGAACACACATCGACATGCACACATCTATATTGGTATACACATACACATACACACACACACGCACAAACACACACAAATGCATACACACAAACACCTAATCACATCACTGTGCTCATCGACATACACATATGCATGCGTCCACACACACAAACACATACACACACCAACAAACACAACCCGAACCCCCCTTCTTACACACATGAATGCATGAACACACACCCATAAACCCACAAACAAGCACACACACGCAAGCATGCATACATGACATGCATGTTGACACACGTGCACACAGATGCACGTATATTACCACACAAATAAACATGCACACACATGCACTCACACATGAATGTACCCACACACACACAAACAAAAACATGCATGCACATGCGCGTGTGCATGCGCGCACACACACATACAAACACACATAAGTATGCACGTCTGTGCACACACACACACACATGCACTCACACACACACAAAAACTACACCCACACACATGCGAACACACATGTTTTGCACACACACACACACAGGTACAAATACATGCCCATGTCTACTTACACACATACTCAGATGCACACCCAAACACGCATAGATAGATACATACATGCATACTCATATGCTTACACATGCATACACACACACACACACACCATTACACATGCACAACCACATGCAAACACACACACCCTCACAGACACACAAATGCATAGTTGCACTTGTATGCATGCATATAAGCACACATGCACACACTTACACAAACATAAGCACACACACATGCACATGCACACATACACATGTGCACACACACACATATATGCACATATACTCATATATATACACACAGACACACACAAAGATAAACAAAAACATGCACACAAACATTCACATGTTCACACACACATGCTTCTGCACACACACACACATGCATGCACACATACTCTCTCACACACACACACATGCCCTACACATGCACATAAATAAAAACATACACACCCACACAATCACGCATGTACACACACGCACAAACGTGCACATATATATACACTAACACAATAAAAAATGCATACACAAACATACACAAGTACAAACTCACACACACATGCACAGGAAATAACATGTAGATGCATGCACACTTACACACATGCTCACACACACAGAGGAAAACACACACTGACCCACAAGCAGAAACACACATGCAACCACATACACATATGCACATACAAAAACAATTGAATGCACACAAGCATTTACACACGTACACTCATGCACAAAGGAACAAATGCACATGCCCACGCACATATAAACACACCTACATATACACATGCAATCATGCACACACACATGCCCACACACAAGCACACACAAACAACCACATACATGCACATGCATACACATAAGTAGACATGCACAAGCAAACATGTACATTTACATACACAAATGCATACATGCATGTAAGCATGCACATACACACACATGCTCTAATGCACACACAATCACCCAAACAAATAGATAATCACATGCACATGCACATGCAAACACAAACACTAGTACTTGTATAAACATGCACAAGCAAACATAGATGTACACATACTCATGCACAAGCATTCACATGCATACACACAAATGTGCCCATACACATAAACATACTAATGCACACACACACACACCCACATATATATACACATATAAACATGCACATATAGACACTCCTACTTGGACAACACAAGCACACATAAGCACACAAACACAAACATATACACATATATACTCGCACATAAGACCACAACCTATGCATGCACATGCACAAATGAACACAAACACAAATGCTCAAACACACAATTGCATACACACAGTAAGACATATGCATAAACACACACTAACATACACAAATACAGACATGCAGACATACATGCATGCACATACACAAACACACACACACATATGCTCACACACATGTATATACACACACAGATGCATACACACATGTATACACAACATTGCACACACAAGCACTCCTGCACAGACACCCAAATACACTCATGCCTATACATTTATAAACACACACAAACAAACATGCACACACATGCTTGCACACATAAAGACACAAACACACACACACACCCATGCATGCATGTGCACACCCACATATACAAGTATGGTCCAATGAACACATACACACGTACATGCACATAAACACATACACACACATGTGCGCACACACACACATATGCACACAGACACACACATGTGCGCACACACACACGAACAAACACGAATGTACATGCATAGTCGCATGCACACATCTATGCAAACATAGTTGCACACTCACGTGCACTCACACACACGCATATGCACATGCACATAGACACACATAGACACGAACACACAAACATGCATATACACACACACACTTGCATGCACACACATGCACACATACAGATGGACACACATGTATGCACACAAACACTCACAAAAGCATACATGCACAGAGGCACACATGTACACATGCAACACACCCATCTACACATGTCAAGACACACAGACACATGTTGGCATGCATAGACATACCCACATGTATACATACAAACATGCTCACACACATACATGTATAGATACACTAGCTCACACTTGGACACACACATGACCACATAGACATGCACAAATAAATACATACACACATAGGCCCACACACACACACACATACACACACAAATAAAGACATGCATGCATGCTAACACAATCACACAATCATGCGCACACCCACACATGCACTTGTAGACACAAACATACAAACACACACATACACACACACACACAAACATAGGAATGCACACATACTTATAGGCATACACATGCAAACATGCATGCACACACATACGTACACACACACACATGCACCCATGCACACACATGGACATTAACACACATAATCATAGCCAAGCACGTACATGCCCACACATGTTCTTGCACACACATGCACATACACAGCCACATAGATATATGTGCACATACACACATAGATGAATGAACACACGCTCACACATGCTCAAAGATGTGGACAAATGCATGGATATGCACACATACACACACATGCATGCACAAATAATTTCATACACAAATCCACACACACAAAGTTGCATACACACCCATAATCAAATGCACACACAAACATGCACATGCATATACATGTATGCACTCACATGCACACACACTCATAGACACACACACACGAATGCACATGCACACATGCACATTCACAAGCATGCACACACATATAAACATGCACAGACAGAGACAAACACACATGAACAAATATACACACAAGCACTTTGATATGGACACACCCACACACACATTCATGTACACACAAACATGCATGCACACACATGAACACAAACATACACACATACACATACACACATATTCACCAACACATTCTCACACACCAATACATGCACACATATAGACCAGAACAAACCCACAAGCACACACATAAATGTAGCCATAGATATGTGCATAAACATGCACACACACACACACATGAACACATAAGCAAGCATACACATACAAAAATGCATGCATGCACACAAAAATAAAAACACATATACATGCATCCAAACACATGCATGCACACTCACATATGCAAAGACATGTGCACCCATATTTTGGCACACACACATGCATGAATGCACATAGGTGCACATGCTTGTACACAGGCACAAAGATAGAAACACAATAATGCTCTCACAAGTTCCATAAACACATGCACCCATAGAAACACATGCATACTCAAACACACACGCATGTGCACACAGATGCACTCTCACACAGAGAAAAATGCACAAACACAAATGCACTTATAAACATACACACATAGAGACTTGCACAATAGAAACACTTGTAAACACATGTACATGTGCATGCACACACACACACTCACACTCACACACTCATGCATGCACGCACACATATACACATGCTCATGGATGCATTCGTGCACACACACATGCAAACACTTGCATGCACACACATGCACAAACATAGACACACAAATACACACAAACAGGTGTCTACAAGCACACGTACACACACCCCTGCACACACGTTATTGCTCACATGTTAGTACACATGGATGCATGCACTCATGCATGCACACACATATGCACACGGTTAAGCACATATGCATGCTTGCACACACATGCACACACATGCATACATTGAAGCTCTCAAGCATACAAACACACATGCATGCATAGATACAGACACACAAGCACATGAATGCAGACATGCTTGTATGTATAGGAAGCACATATATGCACACACAAGTAGTCCTACATATGCACACATGTACATACACCCATGAACACACACATGCATGGACACATACAAGCATGCATGAATGCACACACACATGAAAACATACATGTAACCACACACTCACCCACACATACATGTGCACACATTTAAACAACACACATGTATGCAAGCACACACTCACATAAACATACACACACACACATACATGCACACATGAAATGGATGTAGATAATCACACACACGCCCACGTGCACACATTCATGTGCACAAATACTAGTACACATAAGGACACACACATGCACACACATTAACTCACACATATATACCATGTACATGTGCACGCACACACACACACACATGCACAAACATCCACATGCATATAGACCCACACACACACCTATACACACAGATGTGCTAGCATCTGTACCCACACATATACACACATTTACACAAAAACACACACACAAACACGAACAAGGAGACGCATGCACACGCATACACATGCACACACACACATACACACGTTTGCTCACAGATAGATGCAAACATGCACAAACACACATAATAGACACATACACATAAATGATCATTACATACATGAACACAAGCATGTGCATACATACACAGACATGTGCACATAAACACTCATGCACATGTGAACATAAACACCCATGCATGCATGCATGCACACACCCACACACTTGCACACACATACACACATTTATACACATGCCCACCATGCAAACTCTCATGCAAGCTTGCACTCACACATAAAAATACATGCACAAGAACACACACACATGCAAAGCATAAACATATAGACAAACACATACATATGCACAAACACAAACATGCACAAGCACATGCACCCACACACACATGCACTCACACTCATATAAGTGCACACACACAAATACATGCACAGAGGCATGCATACATATGCATAAGTGGATGAAAATACATGCATAAACATACCCATGGACACGCATGTGCAAACACATGTACACATGCATACACAGACATGCATGTACTTACATGCAAACAAAAAGATGCACATGTATGTACAGACACTTATGCTTACATGTATACGCACGCACATAGACTCAAACATACGCACAACCACACACATGCATATAGATTCATACTGCATGTAAACACACATGCACACACATATGTACACTCACTTATGCCCACATACACACACAAACATGTATGCACATACATACACAAACTATCACATGTGCACACACACGTGTGTGCACATACACACATGCACAAAAGCACACACACACACACATGCGTGTCTGCACACTCATAAAGACACACATACACACACACCTACTAACAAACATGCACACATACCACAAACACACACACACAAACAAACACGCACACACACACACAAGCACTCACAAACACATGTACACACACACAAGCATGCTCGCAAGCACATACACACCTGCACAAACACATACAAACATGCTTATGCACATACATGTATAGACACATGCACAAATAGGCACATGCATGAACACACTCACACAATAATGCGCACACACATATGCACACACAAACATATGCACACACATGTACACATGGAACCATGCACATGTATACACACAAATGTGCAAGCTTGCATGCATATAGAAACACACAAGCATGTGTACACATGCATATACAAGTACACATAAGAACAACTACTCTCATAAGCATGCACATACAAGTAAACATGCATTAAAAAACACCTACACCTAACCAAATATATGCACACTTACACATAGACACACACATATCTATATGCATGGAAACACATGCCAACATATTCACATTCACAGATGCACAATCATGCACATGCACATGCACATGTACACACATACATCGTTTGCACACCAACGCACACACACTCATATGTATGAACATAGGCAAACACACATGCACACCCACACACAAGCACAGACACACATAGTCACATGCACACAGAAGTGCATGTATGCACAAAAAAACATGCACACAGGCATGATAAGTACACAATCACACATGTTCAAACAAAAACACACATAGGTACAAATGCATAAATAGAGACATGCAAGCACACTGACACATACACACATGTGTGCTTGCACAAACATGCACATACACACACGCACAAGCACTTTGCTCACAGAGACACACATGTGAATGCTAAGACACTTTCATACATAGAAATATGTATACAGACATATACATGCACACATACTAACACACACACACAAGCACACACAAACGTACTAAGACACATACACATATGAACATACACTTGCAAGAATACATAGACGTAGACACGCATGCACAAACACAAGCACATACATGAACACACACAAGTGCACACTCACACATGCATATGCTCACACACATGCAGACATGCCCACACACACATACACTTACACACACATATGCACACATGCCCCCCACCCACATAGATGTAGATACATGCACATGCACAAACACACACGTATACCCACAAACACTCAGATACTTGCATGTGCACAAACACACACACACACACACATAGACATAAACATATATGCATGCACACAAACACAAACACACACACACACACTCATGCATTCACTCACACATGCACACATATATGTACACACACAACTACACATGCATGTAGAGACTTGCACACAGGCACACGTACACACATGCATGCACACACATATGCACCTAGGCATGCACACACATTCCCACACAAGTGAAGACAGACACAAACACATGCACTCATTCACAAGCACAAACTCATACATATAAGCACACATGCACCAACACGTGTACACACACACATGCATGCAAGTAGCATGCAGACACATGTAGATAACCACAAATACCCTAACAAGCACACACATGCACACATACACACACGTATGCTCACAAGAACACATTCATACATGAGTACAAACAAACATACATATATATGCACACATACACATGCACACAGACATGCATGTGTAAGCACATGCACACACGCGCACAAGCATAAATGTACACATGCACAAATACTGGTACACAAACAAATAACCACACACATATGTACAAACATGTACACATGCACACACATATAAGCACACATGCACTCACACATGCACACACATTCATACATGCATGTATGCACACATGTGCCCACACTTGCACACAAACACATGAACATGCACATGCACCCACACCTGCACACAAGCTCACAGGCACACACACATGCACAAGTACACACACATAGACACGCACAAATGAAAAAAACCATAGTTCACAGACACACACACACACACACACCTATAAATGGACAACACACACATGTTCACACACACAAACACATGCACAAACACACACATAAGCACATGTAAATACAACCACACACAAGTAAGCACACATGCACATGCACATATACACACATGTGAACAAAAACTCACACACACATGCACACATACACACATATGCACACACGTATGCAAACACACACACATGCATGCTCACATACACGCATGCATGCTAATTCACACACACACACACATGCACACATATGTGAACATGCATTTGCACACACATGTGCACACACACAATCACACATGCCCACACAAGCTTACACACCCACAAATGCATGCATATGCATAGTCATATGCACATTCTCACAAAAATGCATGCTCACACACAAGCACACAAATGCACATACATATGAACAATCACATAAATACATAAGCACACATGTAGACACACGCATGCAGATACACACACACACATGCAAATGCATAAAGATTCAATCATGCACACACATACCCATTCACACACATAAAGACCCACCCACACACATCGACACATAGTTATATGGGCGTGTACACATATAGAAAAACGTGCATGAATCTATGCACTGGCACCCACACACACACCTCTAAACACACACTCTCTCTCTTACACACACATGCACATGCATGCATACAAGCCTACCCACATGCACACAAACATACACATGCATGCACGTATCCACATGTATATAGATAAACAAACACATGTTCATGCATGCATGAATACAGCCACAAACACATATATACACATACATAGACATGCACCAGCACACACAAAATGAAACATACAAACACACACACACACACACGTAAACATAGTCATAAGCACACATGCACATATGCACTCACAAACACATACATACATGCACGTGAGTGCACGCACATGCATACACACACACACACACGTGCAAACAACATACACAAACATGCATGCATGCATGCTCAGATACACAGCCATACACACATAATTACACAAACATACACACACACAGACGTACTTGCACCAAAGATGCACATACCCACCCACACACACACAAATGAATGCATGCACACACATATGCACATGAACAGACACACCCATGCACATATTTATGCACCACATATGCACACACACAAACACCCATACACGTACATATGCACACACACACCCACTCATACTGAGACACACATGTACACACACATTTATGCATACACATGAACCCACATACACACACACACATACACATGTGCACACAAGCAAACACACAGATGCACAGACACACAAACACAAAGTTACATGCACACCACACATGCACACACACACATATAAACACACACATGAACATCAACATGGACAAATACACACACACACACAAAACCATATACAAACATGTGTGTGCATACATAGACAACCATCCACATTGAAGACAAGACATGCACACACAAACTCGCACACTCAAACACACACTATACCACACACACCCACACATATGAACACACACATGAACCAATGCACCCACATACACATACATGTGCACATGTGTAAGCATGCACTCATATGCATGCATGCACAAACACAAACCTCCGTACCCCCACACACAAACATAAACACGTGCATGCACACAAACCAACACACACAAAAATGAACACAAGCACACAGACACACACACATGCATACATGCATGCATGGGCATATCCAAACATAAAACATGTGCACACTCATGCATGCATGCACACAAATGTACCCACATACACAAACATAAGCACACATGCACACATACAAATACACACAAGCATACACACATGTGAACATGCACGTAAGAACACACAAATTTGCACACATAAAGCATGTAGACATGAAAAAACACACAACTGAGCACACGCACACACTCGCGCACACACACTCACTCTCATATACACCCATTTGCATGCACTCATATGCATGCTCACGTAAATGCATGCACTTGCATACACATGCATACACACACACATGCACACACATACACACACACACACAGACATATTAACTGACACACTCATAGATGTATGCACACACATTAGCAAATGCATAGGCACACACATTCACCCACTTATACACATAAATGCATACACAAAAAAAATATTACACACCCCTATGCACATACCCATACATACATTCATGCACACACACATGCATACACACATAAGCACACCTATATGCACATACACACACACAAAGAAAATTATGCTCACATACACATGGACAAGTACACCCATGCACACACATGCACATGCACACATGAACACATGTACAGCACATACACTAACAAGCACACACATGCACATACATGCACACATATGCACACAAGTGTGCACAAGAACACACACATATGCATGTGTGTAGGAACACATTCACACAAGCATGCATGAACACATGCACAACTTGCACACACATACATACAGAAACATAAAAATGCATGCAACCACATGCATACACTCACAAACACACATGCACATGCTCACATAGACTCAGACACACACACCAACACACATACATACCTACACAAATAATACGTACACATGTGCATAGACCCACATACAGATAAACACACATAAGCACACATACACAAACACGATCATGAACACACACACATATACATACACACATATACATGAATATACTTACACTCTTGCACACATGCACACACACACACATCCACTTGAACACATGTGCTCACACACTCATGCACATGCACACATATTTGCATAAATGCATAAACACATCCATATACATGCACATCCACACACACACATGTATAAGAACACATGAACACATAAGTAGACATACATTTACAATCACACACACCTCCACTCACACTTGTAAATAGATGCACATGTACACATGCACCTACATATGCACACACATGGACATGTATACACATGCACATACACACATGATTAGGCACAAACATGTACAAACACATGCACATACATGTACATGCACTAGAACTCACATATGCACATGCATGCACACAAGCTCAAACACTTGCATGTATACATAGATGCACATACACACACACATGCACACTCATCACAATCACATACACACACACACACACGTGCACACACACACACACATACAAAACCATGTAGACACATACACGCATGCATAAACACAATGCATGCATATACAAAAACACATGCACACACAAATATACACATGTAGACATGCATGTGCATGCATAAACACAAAAATATTATACACACACATATACATACATGTGTACACACATGCACACAATCAAACATACATACACACACTCACACACACAAACTCATAAACACTCATGAATGCACACGCACACACACATAAACATACACACACACATTTGTGCATGTGCCCACATACATGTACACATACACACAGATGTACTCAGATGCACATATACAAGCTCACATACCCCCCCACCCCCCACACACACACATTGAAACACATGTGCACACACATCTACACAAGGACACACACACACATATAAGCACACACACATACACACATATGCACACATACACACTGACATGCACATGCACACACATGCCTAAACATAGAACACTAATGCACCATAATTTGTAGTTACTATTGGCTATGACACTACCTATTTTATGGGAACAAAATTATTATGTTTGTTTCTCTATTACTATTCCTGTGTGTCATTAAGATCATTATCTTAATGTCTTATAGCTTCAATTAATTAGAGAGTTTTAATATAATATCTTATGGGGGATATCCACAAGTGTAGTAATGTAAAGTTGTGATGGTGATCATGTGATAACTATAGCTTAAATGGCTTATCAAGGAGCTATAGATCATATTATTGGTAGAGTAACTAACTATTATCACTAAAATATCTACTGGTTTGATTGTTTATCTTATCATGTGTTTACATATATCATAATTAGTATATTCATTCTCATACATGATCATTATGTTTTAGTGCACTATTTTAGTACTTAAAAATATACTTTATTTTCTTTGATAGCTACAAAATTATTTTAAAAGTAAAATAAAAATTAATATTTAAAAGATGACATAAAAAAATTTAACCTAACAACCCATACATGACTAAGCCCATAGGCTAAGGGCCAAATGGCCCAAACTTCTTCTTGGTAACAGTCCTTGGGGAGCTTTAGTTTAGGAGATAAAATAAACTAAATCCACTAGAGCTTGAGTCTAAGTGGATTAAATTAAGTTAAGAAATAACTCTTGAATTGGGCTTTGACAAAACTTGTTAGGAAGACTCATGAACTATTAAGTAATAGGATCAGATTGTACTTGATCTATCAATATATGCATAGGTGACTTTGATCATTACTTCCTAAGAGCACCAGGGGGTTAGGCTAACCTTTATGTATCAAAGAAGTGTTATAAATGGTAAACATCATATACAAGCTTGTAATGTGGGACTAAAATTTAGACCTATGTACTTCTGAATTGGAGAAAACTAGTGCCACCTGATTACACATTTTGTGATCAAACAATCAGAATCACATTCACCTTTATGTATGGAAAATTTCATCAAGCCATTCATCAGAAACGCTAGATCAAATGGATGAGATCAATTTTTCCATTTTGAATAGTAATTTTCATCTTACTATCCATATGTAAATTCTAACCATATGATTATGAGCTTCTTAACATTTTTGAATAGTACATTTCATCTATCTAGCCATCTATAAAGCTTGAGTAAATGAATGAGATTGGCTCTACCTTATGAATAGTGCTCCTACCCATCAACACCATCCATCCAGCATGTGAGATCTAATGATCCAAATCTAATCTCACTTGGATTAGATATGTAACCTTTATTTAATTTTTTGATTATATGGCTCCTATTTTATTCCCACATATCAAATGCCAATCACTATTCCTACTCATAACTATATTTTAGAAAGATGTCTGTGTTTGTTTTGAACATTAAATTGTAATGACTATTTTAGGTGACTTTTTATAGCCATTAAGAAATTAAATTTCCATCTAAAATATTGTCATAAAAATAGAGGAGTCTTAAAAGATAAAAGATTAATGATTTAGAATTTCTACATCAATATTTTGGGAAGAGAAAGTACAAAATTGAATATTACAATTTGATTCCAACATTAGTGTCATGTTTGTAACTCATTTTTCTTCTTTCTTACATCATCATTTTCTTTGATTGCACAACTTACTAGTGAATTCTTTAAAATTGATCATTTATTTCCTTATTTCTTTTTTATTTTTCTCGAAAAGTTAACATAAAAGAAAGTTCTTTATTGATTCCATTTTTTAAAAATGTTAATGCATTTTGATAAATTTTTTGGATTAAATATTTTAAAACTAAGTCCTTTAAATTGTTTCAACTTTTTTCATATATGTATTCATATTTCGGCATTTTAATTCATAGATTTATGTTATATAAGCTGTTACAAGTAAATAGTGAAATGTTATGGCTAATTATTATTTTTTATTTTATTTCAATATTGTAAGATTTTATAATTTTTAGATTATGATAGTGAACTCTTCCTATTATGATAAATAGGTATAGTTTACAAGTGTTACCTCTACTTACTATGATGAAAGAGAGTGGCTTTGTTAGTAGATTCTTAGTTACATTAACTAAAGGTGCATGAAGGCATGGGTTAGATTGAAACACCTAAAAATCTCTTGTCATTTTTACTTTTTTTTATTATACAATTTATGTTATTTATTTATTTAATAATATTTAATTAAAAACACATAAAAGAAATTTATCAAAATTATTTTTATTAAGCACAAAATATTTTATTTAAAAAAATTAGAACTTTAAAATTTTTATTTTATTTTTTACATTTTTTATTTAACAAAATTATTAAATAAATGATTCTATGATTTACAAATTTTTATTTAAGAAAAGATTTTAAAAGAAGACAGAAGTTCAAAAGCACAATTCATCCCCGCCACACTCTTATGCATTACCTTGGCACATATTATATCAAGTGGGATCAGAGTAGGTTATATTGAGGGATGAAATTCCTAAGAGGAGCTTTCATCTTTTTCATTTCTTGTTGTGTTGTGAATTGTTATTTATATGTTAATTACATGAATCGACCAATATTTGATTGTCAAAATTTTTCTTTATAAAAATGATTTTAAACTTTTATTTTAAATATTAATTTTTGTTTACAGTCTTCATTTTAAAATTCCTTTATTGTTTCAAATGATTTTGATCAATAATATAGAAGTTTATGGTAAAAGAATTGCTTTGTCTCAGTAAATTAGAATCAATATTTGTCATCCAAAATTTCTTTTGAGGCTACATAAGAACTAGAAAAGTTATATGACAAATGGGTCATTTTTTTAATATAAGATAAGAAGAAAATGAGAAATTAAAAAAGAAATAGAGAAAGAAGAAGAGAGAAGCTTTATGCACCTCAAGAGCAGGCTCTTGTTCTAAGGTGCACAGCATATTTCTTTCTCTAATAGTTATAATCATATTGTTAGTGATGATGGATTGATTATTTCTTTTGATGAACTTATAGTTGTTCATAAGAATATTATTGAGATGTATGCTAGACTTAAAGTAAAATATGGCAAAAGAGAGCTTCATGTTTACTTATTAAAAAGACAATAAAGTGAGCTTAAAATTAGAAATGCACAACTTTGAAGTGATTCACTTATACATGTTACTAATTTAAGTACCTTACGAAGTAAATTTGATGAATGTGAGAGATCTTTAGCCTTAGGGAATTCATGTATTGATTCTTTCAAATGTGAAAATATTTCCTTAAAAAAGGAAAATTTTATTTTAAAAGAAAACATAGGAAATATTGGTTTGGTATAAAATGAGTTAAATGATTTAAAAGATATATTTGTTAGTGCACCTTCATGTTCTTCTACTTCTTATCCTCATTCATATGCACTTATACATACTTCACCTTTCACTCATATGAGTAGAAATAATAGTATTATGAATACAAATTCTAACATTACATCCTATTTGACTCAAAAATATAGATTGAAATGTTCATATATATATATATTTGAATGATAATAAAAGTTATTCTATTTCATGTATGCATAAATATTCTTCATCATATAACTATATTATAGATGTAATACTAGTTCACATGCTTTTTATTTTCATGCTAAATCCCAAGTTGCATGTAATTATTGTGATAGGCATGGATTGAAATGTTCATATATATATATATTTGAATGATAATAGAAGTTATTCTGTTTCATGTATGCATAAATATTCTTCATCATATAACTATATTATAGATGTAATACTAGTTCGCATGCTTTTTATTTTCATGCTAAATCCCAAGTTGCATGTAATTACTGAGTTAGAAAATCCATCTCTTTAAAGCGAGATAAATATTTATGGATTTTTAAGGGAACATGTTTGAGAAATACTTTTACAAAAGCACCTCAATCGCACACTGTGACAATTGAACCCAAGATGTTTTGGGTTCATAACTTTAAAGCTTAGGTAGTTGTATTTCTTTTTCTCCATAATTATGACTTATGGAGACAAAAACTTGTCTTATAAGTTTATATGTGACTCACTTGCAAAATGTGCATTGTCCTTATTTTTAAGATAAACTATTTAATCTTCTTAGTAGCTTTGTAAGAATTACTTAATATCTCTTTAAGGAAATTTAATAGATCATGTTTTTATATATAGTTTGGATGTCAAATGCTAGCTTACTTAGAAGAGCTTTAGAAAGTTGAGTGTATCAAGAATTATGTTATTTTTTTGATTTGTTATCATGAAAAACTTAATTAAAAAAGTTTTTTATTAGGATTATTAAGTTTTTGATATAAGAGATATAAATCTATTTAGTGCATCATTAAAGTTATATGCATTTTATTAAATTAATGATTACATGTGAGGTAAATAAATTTTTTTTGGAATGATGTAAGCTATGAATTCCAAAGATAGAATTTGTAAGAATTCAACTTGGAGCTTAATGTGATTGATAGTGTTCATTTATGTTAAGATCTTAGAGAATTTATTAGAAACTAAGGAAACAAGTAAAAATTTGTAAAACCTAAAGATTTGTTGAAATAATTAAAATAATTTTTAGAAATTATTATTCATTATTTCATCTTGTTGTAGATGAATTTTGAAATGTAGTATTGCTTGCAATAATAAAAGATTCTTTTTATCAAATCTTTATCGATTGAAACCTTTCACAAGCTTACATTGTTCTTAAGTATAATTAACCTATTTGAGTGATTATGAAAGGAGGAGAGTCTAATGCTAAAACTTAAGGGAAGTTAACATGTTTATTTGTTAAGTGAACCCTTGTTTATTATTTATTAAAATATTCAATAATTAAGATTAGAGAAATAATTTCTTGACTAAAGACTAGAATGTTATTGTTATATTATGAAAGTGATTTAGAGTATTGAAATAAAAATTCTTTATTTGTCCATATCATTATGTTAAAATTATAAGTAATTTCTATAGGCAAACTCTCTTAGTATTTATAGTTAGAAATTTTAACAAAATAGTTTACTGATTAGAGACTAAGTAGAGATCTTATAACCTATAAATGCACTTCCATCATTCTATTGTGTATCCTTTTACCTGTTTGAACTTAAAAGAGGGGAAGCCCTTGTAAGCATGTTTGATCTTATAGATTTATTTTAAGTTAACTTCTTATAGGAATTAAAAAAAAACATACATAAAGAGAGTGATAATGTCCAAAATCATAAATTTTATTAAACTAAACATAGGTAAAGTACATGACAACAAATTGTATTGTAATATTTGTATAAGATTGTTAATATTTTTCTTATAAAGTTTGATGATTAACTTTTGTTTATGCTTATTAATTATGAAATCTACTTTGATTTTTGGTATAATATTTTGCAAAGATTTATTATAACTTGTACCCTTGCTAATTTAATAACAAATTATGTATAAATAATATTATTGTGTACACTCCTTGTTTGCATGTTTTACTCTTATTTTATCCTTTGATGCATAGTAAAAAAACAAGAGAGAAACATTTGAAATTAAAAACATCAATTATATCAAAGTTTGTGGTATAATAATATGAATTTCATATATTAAGGGGAAGCAAGAATATAAGAGGAGCATATGCATGCTAGCATGATTTATTTCTTTTTCATTCATTAGTTTTTCAATGATTTGCTATCATCAAAAAGGAGATATTATTATACCATTGGTTATAGAACCACTTCTTTCATAATAACAAAACCATTGCGATTGTTTCTCTAACATTTTTCTTGAGTTTATTTTAGGTCATGCATCTCAAGCTTCTATAGGATCAATTAATAAGAGAATTATTAATGAAATGTTTCATGGATCAATCCACAAGTAAAGCTATATCAAACAATGATGGTGGCCACGTTGTGACTATTGCTTAAATTACATGTCAAGAAGTCATTAATAAAATTCTTGTTAAAGTAGCTAACCAAGAGGAGTCCATCTCTAAAACATCTATTGGTTTGATTTTTATCTTATCACTTGTTTAAATATGACATAATTAGGTTGCATAATATCATTCTTTTACTTATGTGATCATTAATTTCTTGTACATTATTATTTTAGTACTGATAAAAATATTTTATTTATTTTAATTAATACAAAAATGCATTAAAAGTAAAAAAATAATAAATTTTTAAAAGGTGGCTTAAAAACAATTTGGCCTAACCACCTACATAGGCCAATCCTAAAGGCTTGGGCTGAGTGGCTTGAATTATTGGTGAGTGATAGGCCTTGGGGGAGCCACAAGGTAAGAGATAAGGTGAATCAAATTAGGTCAAGCCTGAGTCTCAATAATGACACAATTCCTTATGTTGCTTGGATTAAATTAAGTCAAAAGATAACTCCAATAGGCCTAGGTGTAATGAGCCAAAAGCACTTTGCCCATTAAGTTAACCTTTATGCATAATGGAAGTATTATAAATGCTAAATATCATATAAAAGCTTGTAATATGGGACTAAAATGCAACCCTATTTGTTTTTGAACTAGAGTGAACTAGTTTCATCTAATTGTGCATCTTTGTGAACAAATGACCAAGATTGCATCCATTTTTATGAACTATAGATTCCATTTAACCGTTCATCTGACAAGCTTGATCAAACTAATGAGATTAGATCCACCATTTTGAATAGTAATTTTCACATACGGTTTATCTATAAAACTTGATCAAATGGCTAAAATTTTCTTTGTATATGTGAACAATGCATTTCATCTAGCCATTCATCCATAAAGCTTAATCAAATGGCTTAGATCATCTTTGTCTTTGCGAATAGTGCTCTTACACATTAGCATCATCCATCCAACATGTGGGATTTAATGAGCTAGATTTATTCTGGCTTAGATTAGATATGGACCCCTTTATTCAGTATTCTAATAGTGCAACTTTTGTGCCATCCTTCTAGATCAAATAACAGTAGATATTCCCATTCTTAATAAGTATTTCAGAAAGGTGTTTAATTTGTTTTGGATGCCAAAGTATAACAACTATTTTAAGTGTCCCTTTCCAATCATTTAAAAAAATATATTTTAGTATAAAATATTCTAATAAAAATAAAGGAGCCTTAGGTGTTAGAAGATTAATGATTTTAATCTTGCTTCATTAATATTTTTGAAAGTGAAGGTGTAAAACAAAAAATTACAATTCGATTTTGACGTCCTTGTTAGAGTCGTGTTTGCAACTCATTTTTCTGTTTTCTTGCTTCAGCATTCTCTTTGATTGCACATCTTATTGGTGACTTCTTTATAATTGATTATTTTTTATTCCTTATATTTCTAAAAATGATCATATTAGAGTAAGATCTTTGTTGATTCTAGTTTTCATAATAATGTTAGTGCATATTGATAAATCTTTTGGATTTAATATTTTAAAACTAAATCTTTTAGATTGTTTCAAACTTTTCATACTTACAATCATATTCCAATACTACAGTCTATAAACATGTGTAATGTAGGCTTTTATAAGTGAATAGTGAAACATTATTATTAATTAATTTTTTTTATTATGATTTAATATTGTAAGCTTTATAATTGAGATTATGAAGGTGAACCTCTACCTACTACCACAAAAGGGTATGATTTGTAAAGATTATCTCAACTTACTATGGCAAAGAGAGTGACTTTCTTTGTGGAATCTTAGTTTGATTGACTGGGGGTGGATGCAAGCACAAGTAAGGTCGAACCACCTAAAAATCTTATCACTTTTATTTTTTGTTACAATGCAATTTATGACATTTCTCTTTTTTAGTAATATTTAATTAAAAATATATATGAAATAAATTTATGAAAATTACTTTTATTAGAGAATAAACATTTTATTTAAAAAATGTTTTTATAATTATAAAATTTCCATTTTTGTTTTATATGTCAATTTAGTAAAATTATTAAATCAATACTTTTATGATTGCCAAATTTTTAATTTAAGAAAAGATTTTAAAAATATCAAAAAATTTAAAAGTATAATTCACACCCCTCTTATGCATTAGCTCTACAAAGATTATATCAACCATTACAGATACATGCACACACAGAAGCTTAAACAAATACACATACACAAGCACACACAATCACGCATGCACACACACACACACACACACACACATGCACAAGCACGCACAAACACACGCACACTAATGCACACACATGTGTGCTTACACACATACACTTAAATAAGTATGCACACATGCACATGCAAGTACACAAGCTCACACACACACAAGCACACATACACTCATGCACATACTCACACAAATGCACACACACACACACACACGCATACAAGCACACATGCACATGCGCAAGAGCATATGAAAATTTGAACACACACACATGTATAGACCTGTAAACACACATGCACTCAAACACAATCACACACAAACAAACACACATGTACACACAAATATTGTCGTGCATTCACAATCACATGCATACATGCATACACACATGCACCCACACATATACAAAGCATGCACACATGCACAAAGATGTGAGTGCAACACATTCATGCACACACATGCAGAAGAACACAAAAACACACGCAACACATTCATGCATACACATACACACACCCACACACACATGCATACACGCATGCACACACACACACAAGCACATGCAAACACGAACGCACACATAGGCACATATAAGCACACATATACACAAATGTTTGAACACAAATGTGCATACATAAGCATGCACACATATGCACCCATAAACACACACATGTGTACACGTCCACACACACACATGCAAGTGTAGACACACACACACACACACACTAATGTATGCACTCAGACACATATGCACACATAGACACACACATACACACCAACACACACAAACACATGTGTGTGCATGTGCACACTCCATGCACACACATACACATGCACACACACACACAAACACATACATGTGCACACACATAGAGACCTTCAGACAGACCACACCCCCCAAACACGCATACGTGCACACACACAAATAGACACACACACTTGCACACATATACATAAACACACAAACACACAAATAGACACATGCATGCACACATACACACACAAAATAGACACACACATGCGCTCATGGACACATAGACACTTGCACGCACACATGCATACACAAGTTGACATAGACACATACACACATGCATGTGCATAGTAACACACACACACATACACCCATAAACATATACAATAACACACATGCACCCACAAACACTTATACACACACATAAACACATATGTAAATGAACATTCACAAAACTCAGAGGCAAGCACACATGCACAAACACACCAAGTAGATAATCTTGCACACACACACATATACACACACGCATGCAAGCACACAAACATGCAATATATGCACACATAATACACATCCACATGTATACAAACTCAAGCACACACAATCATGCATATAAAGAAATACATAAAGATGTAGGGAAGAATGCACATGAATGCATGCACACACACAAACATGATCACACACATACATATAGATAGACAAACACACTCATGTATACATGCACATGTGCACATAGAACATTCATATGCACTTATATACACACATACATACACACGTATATGCACACACACATAGACACTCATATGTGAAAACACATGCATATGCATACGTACACACACACCCATACCCATAGACATTCATACTCATACACACAAATAGACACGTAGTCATGCACACATATAGACATATAAATACAACCACATATGCATAAACACACGCACACACTCATACACAAATACACTCATACAGATGTACATATATACACATTCACACACAAGCATGCAGGCACATAGACTCAAACATGCTCATACAAATGAACACACACACACACACAAACACATATAACAAAGTACACACTCAGATGCACACACATGTGCACACTCAGACACATGCTCACATACAAATACATACAACATATATGCATGCACACACACAAATACACATGTAGACACACATGCAAAGAGGCACATAGATGCACATACCCACACCAACACAAACACATGCATGCCAAAAAGTGCACACATAAACATGCACACACACACATGTGCACACATGTGTGCTCCTATGCACATGCATAGACATGCATGTCTCAATGTGCACATGCAAATATACTCACACAAGCACATGCACAAGCACACACAGACATATATACCTGCAGGCACATGCACCCTAAAAGATAAACACACATACAAACATGCACACACACATATGCATGCACACACATGTGCACATATGCACACTCATGCTCACACATACATGCATATACACATGCACACACACATAAAAACACACATATGCACATGCACCCACATACATGCACATACACTAGCACACATACAGACATGCATGCAAACACACTCATACATCCATGTAAGCAAGCATGCATACAACATGTGTGCTCACACAGATGCACACATGTATGCACACAAAAGACACACTCACACATGTATGCTCAAACATGTACTGAAACATGTGCTCACACACTCACACAACAGTGCACACACTCCTCCCCACACATATGCAGCACACACAAACACACACGCACTTGGGCACACACACACACAAACATACATACAGATGCAAGCACACATACATTAATACATGCACACATTCACACATAGCTGCACATGGACACAAACAGATACACAGAAAAACACCCCACATGCATGCACAAGCACACACAGATGACATACATGCATGCAAGCATACATGCACAAATGCACACTCACACACAAGCATGTACACACATACATGAGCACACACACACACATGTACCCATACACTCACATAAGCACACTCACATACACATATACTCACTCATAGGGAAACAAACTCACACATGCACACTCACACACAAGCATCTACACACATGTGTGAGCACACACATGCACACACATATGTACCCACACACTCACATAAGCACACTCACATACACATATACTCACTCATAGGGACACAAACTCACACATGCACACACATAATTGCACATGCACACACATAATTGCACAGGCACATACACACTTGTACATGCACATGCAGACACACACACATAGAAACACATACTGACAAGAAAGCATGCACAGACACACAAGCACGCATGCATAGATACAAGCATGAGCATACACACGATCACACACATGCATAATCACATACACACATATGCACACACATACACACAAACACACACATGACACACATGTGTTTGTGTGCATACACACACACACATGCACAAACACACACATATAAGAAAACAAATGTATGCACTCCTACAGACACATGCACACACATCCAAGCACAATACACACACACACAAAAATATGTACATGGAAACATAAACACAGACACTAGCACTATGCACAAATATGCACACACACACAAACACATGCACAAACACACACATACATAGACAGGCTTGCACACACACACACACACACCCACCTGCACAAAAA